>MU183137.1:180703-194297 GCA_016904865.1 Pissodes strobi
TGATTTTGCTGTTTCAAACAAGATTTTTGCAATATGTCATTCATTTCTTGATTCAATACTCTGAACTGAATGTCGAAAATTTTGATCTTAGACATTTCAGGTTTTTTTTCTAATTTCTCCGATTTTTGCGTCTTAGTTTTTTCGTATGCCTTTCTTTATTTTTTTCTGATAGTTTTGTTAATATCCAAGGACATCATTTTCCTTTTTTTCTGTTTTCTTCCATTTTTCATTAATTTCTTTATTTTTGACTTAAATTTCTGTGTTTCTTTCTTTTATTTTTTTTGCGATTTATTTTGCTATTCTCAACAATATTTTTGCAATGTCATTCATTTCTGGATTCAATCCTCTAAACTGAATGTCAAAAATTTTGATCTCACGCATTTCAGGTTTCTCTTGCTAATTTCTCCGATTTTTGTGTCTTAGTTTTTTCGTATGCCTCTCTTCATTTTTTTTCTGATAGTCCAAGGACATAATTTTTCCCTCTTCTTTCAGTTTTCTTCCATTTCCCATTAACTCCTTTGCTTTTGTATTAAATTTGTGTATCCTTCTTTTAATTTTTTCTGAATTATTTTGCTGTTTTAAGTAATATTTTTGACAATATATCATTCATTTCTTGATTCAACTCTCTGAACTGAATGTCGAAAATTTCACGTTTCTCTTTTTAATTTCTCCAATTTTGGTGTCTTAAAATGTTAATATGCCTACCTTTATTTTTTTTTTCTGAAAGTTTTGTTGACATCCGTGTATCAATGTTTGGAGTAGAATTTTACTTAGAATTCTCTCATAAAATCGGCCGAAACAGCTACATATCGATTGAAAAAGTCCATGTTCTCCGATCCTGGCCCACTTTCCCTGCTTCAAATCGTTTTAAATAAGATTTCATGCAAATAAGTATTTATATAGGTACCACAAAGACTATACGCATCGGTATTTTGAAAATGATATTTTACCTCAAAATCTGTCATCAAATCGTAATGGGCAAAAAAGTCAATGTTCTCCGATACTGGCCCATTTTTCCGGATTCAAATTGTTTTAAATGAGATTTCAAGCTAATAAGTATGCATATTTATTTACCACAAAGACTATTCTGAAAATGAAATTTTACCTCAAAATTTGTCATCTGTTATAAAATCGAAAGAAACTACTCGTAATCACCAAACAAATGTCCAGATTCTCCGATCCTGGCCCATTTTCCCTGCGTCAAATCGTTTTAATGATATTTTGGGTAAATTCGTTTACTTATTCAACACAAAAACTATACGAATCGATATTTTGAAAACAAAATTTTACCTCAAAACATATCATACCATTGAAAGAAACTACTTCTAATCTGCAAAAAATGTCCATATTCTCCGATCTTGGCCCATTTTTCCTGGTTCAAATAATTTTAAATGAGTTATCAAGCAATACATATTTACTTACCACAAAGACTATAGGCATCGATATTTTGAAAACGAACTTTTGCCTCAAAATCTATCATAATATCGGAAGAAACTATGTACTTCTAATTGCCAAAAAAAATTCCATATTCCCTAGGCCTGGCCCATTTTCCCGACTTCAAATCATTTTAAATGAGATTTCAGGCAAATAAATATTTACTTACCACAAGGAATATACGCATCGATATTTTGGAAATGAAATTTTAGCTCAAAATATGTCATAAAATCGAAATAAACTACTTCTAATCGGCAAAAAAATGTTCATATTCTCCGATCATGGCCCATTTTCCCATCTTCAAATCGTTTTAAATGACATTTCAGGCAATACATATTTACTTACCACAAAGACTATACGCTTGGATATTATTAAAATGATGTTTTGCCTCAAAATCTATCATAATATCGGAAGAAGCTACTTCTAATTGCCAAAAAAATTTCCATATTCCCTAGGCCTGGTCCATTTTCCCGACTTCAAATCATTTTAAATGAGATTTCAGGCAAATAAATATTTACTTACCACAAGGAATATACGCGACGATATTTTGAAAATGAAATTTTACCTCCAAATATGTCATAAAATCGAAAGAAACTACTTCTAATCGGCAAAAAAATTCTATATTCTCCGATCTTGGCCCATTTTCCCATCTTCAAATCGTTTTAAATGACATTTCAGGCAATACATATTTACTTACCACAAAGACTATACGAATCGATATTATTAAAATGAAGTTTTGCCTCAAAATCTATCATAATATCGGAAGAAGCTACTTCTAATCGCCAGAAAAATGTTCATATTCCCCGAGCCTGGCCCATTTTCCCGACTTCAAATCTTTTTAAATGAGATTTCAGGCAAACTTACCACAAGGAATATACGCATCGATATTTTGAAAATTGAAAATGAAATTTTACTTCAAAATTTGCCATAAAATCGAAAGAAATTATTCCTAATCACCAAAAAATAGCCAAATTTTTTGATCCTGACCCATTTTCCTGCATTCAAATAGATTTAAATGATATTTCAGACAAATAAATACTTACTTACCACAAAGACTATACGCATCGATATTTTGAAAATGAAATCTTGTCTTAAAATCTGTCATCAAATCGAAAGAAACTACTCCTAGTCGGCAAAAAAATGTCCATGTTCTCCAATTCTGGCTCATTTTGCCATCTTCAAATCGTTTTAAATGGCATTTCAGGCTAATAGATATGCATAAAGTACAAAGACTATAGGCATTGATATTGTGAAAATGAAATTTTGCCTCCAAATTTCTCATTAAATCGTGAGGAACTATTCCTAATCACCAAAAAAAACGTTCAAATTTTCCATCCTGGCCCATTTCCACAGGTTCAAATAGTTTGAAATGAGATTTTAGGTAAATAAATATTTACTTACCACAAAGATTATGTACTCATCAATATTTTGAAAATTACATTTCACCTTAAAATCTGCCATAAAATCGAAAGAAACTACTCATAATTATCACAAGAGTTAAAAATTTTCCGATCCTGGCCCATTTTACCGGCTTTAAATCATTTTAAATTAGATTTCAGGCAAATAAATATTTACTTACCATAAAGACTATAGGCAACGATATTTTGAAAATGGAGTTTTACGTCAAGATCTGTCATAAAATCTAAAGAACTTACTCGTAATCACCAGAAAATGTCCATATTCTCCGATCCTAGTCTACTTTCCCTGCTTCAAATCGTTTTAAATAAGATATTTTGTTACCTCCCTTCCCTCAAAAATCGATTTTCTCGACATTTTCGGAACATATAAGCATTAGAGAGTGTTCTTTTCTAAATCCTCTATCGCAATGTCATACTCACTCATATATACTCACCATTTTACGATTCTTGCCAATTTAAAATTTGGAAGACGGGAAGGACGTGCCTAGAAAATATCATCAAAATTGTTTAATTTTTTTTGAAAGCCAAATTTTCAAATAGTCGTATATGTGACGTAATAACTCAAAAACGGAAATTCCGATTGCCAAAAACACTGTCTCCCAGTGTTGCCTAAAACGTGGCAAATCTCAAATTCTAGCCGTCTTCGAGAAAAATGGGCGTTTTACGTTACGTACTCAAACGTGACGCATTACATGACGGATTAATTTCATTCACTACCCAGGAAAAAGTGAGCCGAACGCATCTAAAGAAGTTTTCAATTCAATAATTCAGGCTGGCAAGTCTTACTTATTTTTGTTAATCCATTTAAGTCTAATATATCGGATGAAGGAATCTCCATGATTTAAACTCGCTTTTACTTGGTACACCATTTTCAAATTTAGGAAATTAGCCTAATTTGTTGTGGTAAGATGTTACAAAAGTCTTCAACAATAAACCACAATCGACGTACTAATACAACAATTGTTACTAGGAACAGAAAAGAGCTCTCTTCTTGAAATGGATAAAAGGCTTTATTTAACAAAAATTTCTTTCGAACCAACTCTAACTTATTTTATGCAGGTTTCTCACATTACAAAAACTTTTACATATTTTAATTACGATCGATAACAAACAGATCTATTATTTGAAGTTGAAGAGAGCGAAGGAGCATTGAATATTCTAGAAAATATTTTATTCCTCATTTCAATAGTCGAGTAATTTACCTATATTGGGGTCTTTGGAGTTCTAGCTGAATTATTTCAGTAATCTATGCAATCAAATTCCATTCAAAATATTTTAATCGAAATTGTCTTAATATATCATATTCCAGTTAAATATTATGACCGTTCATATTTTAGAGCCCACACGCCTGCCTTTTTAACTCTTTATTTATTTGTTGGGTTCCTAATTTGACATTTTATCCGAATTGATTTAGTAAATCGTTTGATCAAGCTCTTGTATACCGTATAATTAATGTCAACAACCTACGAAAGGAAATAATTCACCGGACCCCAGTTATTTTAAAAATTGTTGGTTCGATTTTCCATGTAAGAATATTCTGTGATCCAGAAAACCAAATTTCTGCTTAATAAATTTATATTTCGCCCAATCAGGTGAAATCATTCAATTTTAAATTTTTATTACTTCATTCAACTTTTCTTCTTCAGATCAAAAAATTGGCTCATGATAGGTTTAAACAAAACTACACTGTTCGAGTTGATAAAATGACATAAGTATTAAACTTGGTTTAAAAAAATTGAAATTTTACACACTAAGTAGGTATGTACTCCAACAAAATATCGGTTAAATAAAATTGTAAAAAAATGGCTCATTAACCCACTGTGGTCGGGATAAACAAGTGATTTTATTATTGTTTAATACCATAAAGAAGGGTGTGGTATCTTAATTAACCACTTTTAATGAACTGCATTACTATAGGGTAGTGAGAGGAATTGAAACATGTATTCGGTTTAATTTACTTTAATAATGCAGGTGTAAATTGCATTTGAATATTATAGATATAAATAAACAGCGTTTTCTATGTTAAATAGAAATTATATATGTACAATTCTTAGAATAATTGCAGGCATTCGTCCATTCAAGCATAAAACTAATATTACAAAAGGTTTCTTAAAATTAGAAATATCTACTAAAAAGTCTTGATTGTTTGATTTAAAATGAGTTTTTTATCTTTCTTATTTTAATACTTTTCGTTCTCCAACTTAGCAACTTTCACACAGCGTAGCTTTCACCTTGACTGCTTTACCTATCTTCAACGGGGAGAGATTTTACTTAGTTATTTTCCAAACTTAATTTTCGTGTTTACGGAAACCATAAATCCAGCTTTCACCTTGCTTGCAGAAATTCGACCAGGAATGTCAGTCCGCCATCTTATGTAAGTTCAATTTTCCAAAGGGAACGCTATCGTTCTGACTTCGAAGAATTGCTTAAAAAAGCCCAAAAGAAGGTCTTTGTCCAACCTTGGACCAAGATAACTGAAGTGCACTAAATATTCTCTAATATTTGTGCATACAAGAGAAATTGGCCGAAAAAGGAATTTGACCTTTTGGCGCGAAGAGGCACTTGCTGGAGCGCGGTGACAAGACCGATCCAGCAACGTGGAGTGTTAGCAGAGCACTGACTTGAATAATTTCTTTCTTCGAGCGGGTCGCCTAGCGGCAAAACCACATAATAAAAGTGGGCGTTAACACATACCGATTTCATTTGAGATTAGAAGGGTAGAGACAGACTATTTTCACAATGCTGATTTAAAACAAAAATATATTGAATTGAAAACGATTAAAAACGATTTCCTTTACGAGTGAAAGTTTGCTATATTGTAATCTATTATACTGACAGTACTTGGTTTACAGGTTCGAACTAAGGGATCGTCCGTCCAGATTTGGACTAAGGGGTCGTAAAGAACTGGCATATGTAGATTTAAGAGGCTTCAGTAAAACACATAGGATCTTAAATTAGGGGTTATTGGCATAAAATGATAGGACGATTAACAAACGTGGTCACGACAATAATAAAAATAGACAACAACAACTAGGTTATGTATAGATTAAGGTGCGTATACACTTATGGTGTTGCTACACTACACTGTTGCTACATAAGAATTGCTGACTTCTCAGGTACTCTGGTCTGCCTCTTTGGTCTACCTTCATGGTCACTATCACCAACAACCCGTTCACTGCCCGGATCATTGTTACCAGGGTCATCACTTCCAGCATCAGAATGAAATTCTTCACTCTCTGAGTCACCACTGGCATTATCCACAATATGTGAATCATCATCATGATAGGCAACCACCTTTTTTAACTTCTTGTCCACTTGATCAAACATTTTTGTCTCATCGAAGACAACATTTCTTGCTGAGACTATCTTTTGTGTCATAGGGATATCCATTATTTGTGTACCCTACTAAAATAGTTACTTATGCAACAAGTGTGTAAAGTGATCCTTTTTTTATGAATGGGAATATTGTCATTCATTCATTCCCATGAATAAAAAAGGGTACTTTACACATGAGTAGCATACAAAAATTTTTCTACTACCGAACAATATATGAAAAAATAAAAATATTATTCAATTACTTTACGCACTAGTGTGTAAAATATATTTTTTTACCCACTACCCTAAATGTCAAAAAATATGTCAGATTTACTTTACGCACAGCACATTAAAATGACATATTTTACGAATCTTATAGAGTGCGTAAAGTGAATACTTTACGCACGGTAGTAGAAAAACATCTTTTGACTCTTCGGCTCTAGTTTGCCTTTTCGATCCTCAACAGGAATATTCACATAAGATGTACAGCCAAAAATTTTGATCTTGCTTAAGTTAGGTCTTTGGTCATACCACAATTCTGCAAGGGTTCTATTTACTGGTATAGTAGAGCTTGGTGTACGATTAGCTAGGTAAGCTGAAGTAGCTACAGCTTCTTCCCAGAAAACTTTCTCCATCCCGGCATCAAAGATAAGGCACCTTGCTTTATCCAACAGGGTCCTATTATACCTTTCTGCCACACTGTTCTGGGGTGCGTGGAATGGTATACTGCATCATAATCCCTTTTTGCTTGCACAAGTTCTTCATTTGGTGAGACACATATTCACCACCATTGTCACACCTTAATCGTTGTGGCAAAATTTTAAATTTGGTTTCCACAAGTGATAAATACTGTCTAAACTTGTCATACACCTCATTTTTATGATGCATAAAATAAATGATACCAACATGTGAAAAGTGGTCAGTAAATGTAATAAAGTATTTCTTACCACTATGACTCTCTGGATTTATCGGCCCGCAAACATCACTGGAAATGCATTCCAACAATTTGTTTGCTTTTCTTTCACTAGACAAATTCTGAAATGGCTTACGAGTCTGCTTACCCTGAAGACATATTTCACATACTGTGGATGAAGGATAGTACATTGAATGGTCCATTCTCCGATGCCATAAGTCAGATTCATGAATTTGGGTCACATTACACCTTGCATTACTTGTACTTGTAGATCATCAACTTCAACATGTACAAACCACATTCCAGTAAGCCTGACATCAACACGTCATCATTGGTTCTGTTTACATATATTTTTCCATCTTGAAAAACAATTTTCAAACCACTTGACTCAATTTTCTTGACTGACAATAAATTGTGAGTTAAGTTTTTGCAAACAAGAACATTATCCAATCGAACCTTCAAACCATTGACTGATTCCAATTGTAAAACTCCTTCTGTATGAGCATTTACATATTGACCTTCCTTGGCTATTTTAATTGCATACTTTACTTGATGTTTTGATAATAAATACTTCTCATACTATTCATTGATGAGATGGTTAGTGCATCCAGAGTCAACAACAAATTTTATTATGTTTTCACAACACTCCACCTTTTGGTTAGACAAACATGAAATAAAAGCTGCCTCATATTCCTGCTTTGATAAATTAGCTTGCTTCTTGCTTTCCCGAGTACATTCCTTGTTTTTGTTTGGACAGTCTGACTTTTTCGAGGGGTAAACAAACCACCTTCAAAAATCTGTACACCTGAATCCCATGGAATCCCACGAAAATAAAACTCTAATATTGAACGCATAATTTGTTTAAAGCTTTGATTAAAAACACATTGATAACTTCTAACATACCTACACTATATTAATAAATATGATATAATTGAGCACAAAGGGTTAGATTCTCAAAAAAATTGTATGTTAAAACCTGTTAAAATGGAATATTTAAGGCTAACACTTTTTATATGTATTAAAATTTATATTTTAAAACTAAAACATAATGTAACATAATATATGAAAAAAACAAGCATTTCATTGAGGTGGGGGTTTTGGGCAATCCGAATCTGACCTCGGCGGGAACCTACCTCCGATAGGTTTCGCGATAGGAGCCGGACGAGGTCGAAAAATAACTTTTTCGGAACGAGACCCAAAAAATGTCCTCCCTACGGATTAGACTTAAAAAAAGTACTCCGCGCAATTTTCGCTCCGCGGCACCTATTTCGAGAACGCTCGCCCCATAGGTTCCAAAAATGAAAAATCGTGATTTTCGACTCCTAAAGAAGAATGCTTTTGTAGGTATTTTTATATTTAGGAGACGGATTTTTTTTCGTATTTGGAACCTACCGGAAATTCGGCTCCTACCGGCTTTTTTTTACCTAAATTTCGAGCTAGCGAGTTCGTATTCAGCACGGGGATGAAGGGCATCGGTCTGAACCCCCACCTAAGATTTTAAGTCGCCAAGTCTCTTAGGGGCTCCTAAATAGAGACTTTTGGTGTCATTTGACCTGGAGGATTAAAATTCGGGATAGGGGGGTTTTCGACGACGCCCAGTTCGAATCCGACTTCGGCGGGAACCTACCGCCGATAGGTTCCGCTGTAGGAGCCGAAAAGGATCGAAATTTTTCAAAGTTGAATTGTTTCCTTTCGTCCCTTGAAATATAATCCCGGATCGGCACCTAAATCGATGGAACTTATCCGGCGAATAGGCGCCCGCGCGGTTTTTAACCTGTAGGTTCCGGTATAAGGAGATGACATGCAGGGTCTGTTTTTTCATGGTAGATGTATCACGTTGTCTGCTACCAGGAATTAAATCGGGGTTGTCGGGGCTTGATTTTAAGGGGGGGGGGGGGTTAATACTCGGGGTAATATAGAAATCGTGTGTTTTTTTTTGCGATTTCTGGCTAAACGGGAGCTCGGAGCGAAATTCTAATGAAATGATACTCTGCCACGCAGAGTCTCGGTTTGCCGGTTAGTGGATCCCCCCCTCCCCATTTCCTCAAAATGTATCGAGAAGTGGGGGAAGTCGGGACACGTTTTTTAATAGGTTCCGGTAAAAAAGAAGAATTTCCGCAAACGAAAAAAACCGTATTTTTATATCGACCTAACCTTCATTTTCTCCCATAGGAACCGGAACCTACCTGGAACCTATCGGTGAAACCTATCGGCTTTTTTCTTCGATCGATTTGAAATTCGGCATGTGGGTAGAGGACATCAAGGCCGACAAAAAAGGTTCTTTACGAAAAAAACAATATTCTTAGTCGAGAAATCGGCCGTTTAAGTTCGAGAACGGTCGTAGCTCGAAAACTACGAGTGATACGGAAAAAATACATGCCACCAAAAATGGGTATTTCGACGGCCTTTAGCCCGTATGTGAGTCGTCGAACATATATATTGCCTTTTTTCGAAAAAAAACCTTTTTTTGCGATTACAGGCTAAGCGGGAGCTCGGAGCGAAATTTTGACGAAACGAGGCTCTGCCATGCAGAGTCTCGGTTTGCAGGTTAGTGGGTATCCCGACCACCCACGCCCCCTTTCCCCAAAGTTTATCGAGAAGTGGGGGAAATCGCGAAACACGTTTTTTAACGGGTAGGTTCCGGTAGAAAGAAAAAGAAATTTGGCAAACGGAAAAATCCGTATTTTTATATCGACCTAAGCATCATTTTGTCCCATAGGAACCGGAACCTACCTAGAACCTATCGGTGGAACCTATCGGCTTTTTTTTTCAATCGATTTGAAATTCGGCAAGTAGGTAGAGGTCATCAAGTCCGACAAAAAAAGTTCTTTACGAAAAAAAGACAATATTCTTAGTATTCGAAAAATCGGCCGTTAAAATTCGAGAACGGTCGTAGCTCGAAAACTACGAGTTATACGGAAAAATACATACCAGCAAACATATGTATTTCGACAGCCTTTGGCCGTATGTGAGTCGTCGAACTTAAAAAATATATATATATTGGCATTATTTTTCGAAAAAAGGGGAATTTTTTCAAATATTATTTTTTTTACCACTCTGTATATGCCTTTGAAAAATTTTAATGACATGTAAATGGACCCCTTTAATTGTTTCCGCTAAACGGATATTTTTTTTGTCAAAAAGTTTTTCGGAAAAATTCACGGGTATAATACCTTAAAAAAACGAGATTTTCATTAAATCGGCCATAATTCGAAAACGGTAAGAGTTAGAGGGAAACCTTAAATGGAAAAAAGAAGGGTCTCATCGGGTATTATAATGTGCCTTATCTAGTTTGATCGCACGATGTTTCGTTTTTTTCAAAATTGGCTAATCGGTTTGCGCCGTCTCCGCGCCGTCTTATCGATTTTTCGATAGGAGTTTAAATAAGGCAGGTATTCAATAAAATGTAATTTTTATCTCAAAATCTTGCATTTTTCTTCAGATTTCGGCACGAAATAGGGAATTTCGTAGGGGGATGATATTTTTACTTTCGAATATCATATAAGGGGGGTTTTGGGGGCGCTGAGTTAGATTTTCGCATCGAAAAAGTCGTATGAATTTTCTGTCTCGAAATATTTCGAAAAAATTTTAATTTTTAAAAAATTAATTGTTTATTTTTACCCTGAACTTTACTTTTATCTGTTTATATTTTATGAGGATTGGAAGACCGACCTGAACGCTTTGAACCAGCACGTTCGCTTGCCGATGCAGGCGGACTACAGATTACAGAAGAAACCGCGGTTACGTTCTGCTATTCTAGGAAGATAAACCGTTTGCCCCTTATATTTTGGCACAGAAAATTAGTAGACGTTCTCGATGCAAAAATGCAAAAAAATGGGGGGCAAACGCTTTTTCTTCCTAGAATAGTAGAACGTAACCGCGGTGTCTTCTGTAATCGGTAGACCGCCTGCATCGGCAGACGCACATTTTGATTAATTTAAAATACGTATTTATAACGGTCTAGGCAAAATCATTATTTCGTATGTTATAGCACGGAATCCCACGGAATTTCAGGGAATCCCATAGAATTCCACGGAATCCCACGGAATTCCACGGAATCCCACGGAACTCCACGGAATCCCATGGAATCCCACGTACTTATACACTGTAATTCCAAGGTGGTTTACCCCTCGGACTTTTTGTATCCCTTCTGTCCACAACCGTAGCACTTAAAAGGAAATTTTGAGGGAAATTTCTTCTTGAAATTTTTGTGACCACTATAAAATGCTGCACTGCTGCTACTCTCAGTTTTATCCTCTGTCTTATGTCTCTGCTCCTCCGCAAACAACTTACTCTTGACAAATCCAATGTCACACAGTTGTTCTCTTGAGAAAATAGAATGTCTATTGCAGTAACAACGCTCTGATACTGAGGTTCTGAAATAGATGCCAATAGCTGTGAAATTACCTCAGAGTCATCTATTTTTCCTCCTGCATTTTTTAATTCAGCCACTGTTTTTTCAAATTCAACAATATACAAGCTTAAAGACTCTTTATTGGTGTATTTAATATTTATTAACTTACGTTGCAATTGAACTTGTGAGGCCACACCAACTTTTTGGTACGTTTGGGACATGGTATATAATCAGTAGTATCAGTAATCATCTCCAGAAGATTATCTCCCAAACACTGTACAATTAGATTTCTTGCACGAAGGTCCTTCTTTTTCCATGAAATCAACTCACCCGCAGGTGTAGGAGGCTCCTCTGACAAGACACTAAGAACATCATGGTGATCCAACAGCAATTTCATGCGAAAGTCCCAGTTTCCAAAACCAGTACCGTCAAACTGTTTAACCGTTATGGTATTTCTCGTAATTCCCGTCGACATTTTCACGTTTTTACTTGGTGTTTTTGACTACACACTTCACGAACTCGACTTTTCAAATACCGCCCTTTTTGACCGCCAAAACGACAAACCTTTTCTTTTTAAGATCACCGCCCGTTTCACTACTTTCTGAACGACAAACGCTCTGGGCCCATAACCCATAGATTTAAGAGGCTCCAGTAAAACACATAGGATCTTAAATTAGGGTTTATTGGCATAAAAGGGGTATAAATGATTGGACGATTAACAAACGTGGTCACGATAATAATAAAAATAGACAACAGCAGCAACTTAACTAAATATAGATTAAGGTGCGTATACACCTATGGTGTTGCTACACTGCACTGTTGCTACATAAGAATTCCTGATATATCAACAGCATATGCTAATTTAAATGCACAAATTGGGTTGTACCCGGGGTGAAATAAATCTATTTGAGTTTAATTATGGCTGATTCATGCTACATGCATACACGGTAAAAAACGATAGTTTCTACGCGTGTTGGGGTGTTTCCCCAACACACTGTATTGCATGTACAATATTTAACTACAAATAACTAGATTTGTAATTATTGTTTTTCAAAAATCCTAATTCGAATAAACTTAGGGTATTTATAAAACAAAAGACAAGGGCAATTTACAGCTGCCATGCCTCTCTATTGTAGGCGTTACCATGGTTACGCTTACATTTTAGAGTCAAAAGAACGGACGCTAGTCAACTACCCTTAGTGTTCCTCTATGAAAAATAGTAACTATATGTAAATTTTAATCGAATTTTTTTATTAAATATCAAAATGATTTGTTAAAACTCTAATAAATTTGTGAATTCAACCTACTAGTAATGTTTCAATCTTATATGCGCATGCGCCAAATATGCTACTTTACTATGCTGACATAAACCTTTCCAGTACGTCCGTCAGTAGTATCGGAAGACTTGACATTTAACCAATGTCAATATGGCAATGTCTTTAACGATATATCAAATATTAGATTTTAAGCTATTAAAAGGCAACGCTGTAAGAGGCCCGAATTCAGGCAGCTTGGCATGGTGATACCTATTGCAGGTTCACATGAGAAAGGTACATGCATCGTGTATTTCGTTAAATTTTGTATTTTTAATCTCCACTGGACCAAGCTAATGTAAGATCTCTTCGAACATCTGCCACACTATTATTTCTCGAATCATTCCCATTTTCCCGACCATTATTCACCGGGTTGATTCATACCGCGAAATCCGTCTACATTAAGAGCATCTTTATGCCGGTCACATCCAACGTCTCCAACTTGATCCTCTATATACAGTCTCTCATTGTTTACAAATAAGGCATATCAAGCAGGGCTATCAGTAGTATCAGATATAAATTTGTTGTAATAAGTCGCCGGCTGTGGGTATACAATAACTTTAATCGACCCACATTTTGTTGGGTATAGAATTACGTTGTTATAATTAAAAGAGACACATGTGCAACACGTTTTGCGCTTAAGAAATACGATGGTACTTACTTATTTTTCGGGAATTTTATGTAAGTTTTCAAATTCCGGAACAAATTATAGAACGTACCTATACAAAATGTACTTCTCATACATTGGTGCCGGAAGCGCATAAAACTTCGGGCGGTATACGAAGAAAGAGATAGCGAGGGGGAGAAACGAATTGCGGTGACATTACGGCACGTCCCTATATAGTTA
>MU183137.1:215295-227821 GCA_016904865.1 Pissodes strobi
TATTGCAATTGCAGATTTTACATTATGTGTCATTTATATGCTTTGTGCGTATTTTATAATTTTTTACAAACTTATCTCCTCAATTCTGGATTTTATGTTGCTTGTTTTTAGATGTTTTATGTGTATTTTGTTTTATAATTATTTCTCTTTCTATCCTATTCAAGCTTCTTATTTATTATTGTTTCCTTTTAGAAATTGCCTTGGGACATTCGTTTATTCTCAGTCTCAATAAGTTAAATTTTCTATTCGAAACAGCGATAATTTTCATGTTTAATTTTCCATTAATTTTGACAAATTTTTGTACAAGGTGGCTCAAATTCGAATGTATGTGTGGGGATTTCGAAAACCGGATTATATTATTATTATAAACTAACTGAGACTGGGAATAAAAGGGCCGCAAATTATTAAACGAAAATATATTAAATAAGAGACTAAAATAAGATAAACATCAACACATCGTCCTTTGGCCTATAATCACAATATAAAATACACACAAAACATATAAATGACACATAATGTAAAATCTGCAATTGATAAATTAATTAAAAAAAGTCTATAAAAATTAAACGTACAAATTATTAGCCTAATTAAAAGCTACCACTGTTCCTAATAGAGGAACATATTGGACTGGAAATTAGGCGGATGTTCCAAGTTCCAAGGCAATTTCTAAAACGAAATAATAATAAATAAGTGGTTTGAATAACTAGAAGGAGAGACAAAATATAAAACAAAAAAGGCTTAAAAACATATATAGTCAGCATTTTAAAATCTAAAATTGAGAAGATAAGTTTGAAAAAAATATATAAAGTACACACAAAACATATAAATGACACATAACATGAAATTAATATTTGAGAAATTAATGTAAAAAAGTTTGTAAAAATTGAACATGAAAATTATTAGCTTAATTAAAAAGTATATTTATTCCTAATAGAGTATTTAAATTTGCTGCGAAATTACGCGAATGTCTAAGACAAATTAAAAAATTAAAGAAAAATAAAGAAGTAATAGAAATGAGATGGAAGAAAAAAACACATCGTTTTTCAGCCTATAACCAAATAACAAATATCCATAAAACATATAAAGGACATAATATAACTTAAAATCTGCAATTGAGAAATGAATATAAAAAGGCCGTGAAAATCAAACATTAAAATTATTAGTTTAATTAAAGTATATCATTGTTTCTAACGAATGTACCAAAGTAATTTATAAACCAAATAGTAATAAATAATAAATAAAAAGAGAGATAAAATATAAAACAATAAAAGGCATACAAAGCACACAAATAAGAAGCAACTTAAAATCCATAATTGAGAAGATAAGTTTGGAAAAAACATAAAATACACACATAACATATAAATAACATATAACGCAAAATCTGCAATTGAGAAATTAATAAAAAAAAGTCAACAGCAAAAATATAAAAAATTCAAAGGCAGACAAACAAAAAAATGTGAAATTGGGAAAACCAGAACGTTAGCATACTAATTAAAGGGTATCCTTAATTATTTTTAATAAGGGAATAATTATATTGCAATTGCAGATTTTACATTATGTGTCATTTATATGCTTTGTGTGTATTTTATAATTTTTTACAAACTTTTCTCCTCAATTCTGGATTTTATGTTGCTTGTTTTTAGATGTTTTATGTGTCTTTTGTTTTATAATTATTTCTCTTTCTATCCTATTCAAGCTTCTTATTTATTATTGTTTCCTTTTAGAAATTGCCTTGGGACATTCGTTTATTCTCAGTCTCAATAAGTTAAATTCTCTATCCGAAACAGCGATGCATTTTAATTGAACTAATAATTTTCATGTTTAATTTTCCTTTAATTTTGACAAATTTTTGTACAAGGTGGCTCGAATTCGAGTGTATGTGTGGGGATCTCGAAAACCGGATTATATTATTATTATAAACTAACTGAGATTGGGAATAAAAAGGACGCAAATTATGAAACGAAAATATATTAAATAATAAAAGACTAAAATAAGGAGAAAAAAACATCAACACATCGTCCTTTGGCCTATAATCACAATATAAAACACACACAAATCATATAAATAACACATAACACGAGATCTGCAACGGTAAAATTAATTTTAAAATGTTTATAAAAATTAAAAGAAAATTAAACATGAATTATTATCCTAATTAAAAGGTATCATCGCAGAGGATATAAATTTATTGGCACGGCAAATTCGGCGATTATAATAACAAGGCAAGAAATGAAAATGAAAAATCAGACACAAGAAAAACGAACATATCGTCTTTCGGGTAACAGGAAAAATATATATAACTGAAAGTCAGACAACCAAATAAATGTCAAATTTCAGACATTCACATTAGCATCCAATTAAAAGCTATCGTTATTCCTAATAAGGGAATTTAATGGATGCAAATTAATAAACGAAAATACGTTAAATAAAAGACTATCCTATAGACAAAATACAAAATACACACAAACCATATAAAGAATATAGAACGCAAAAACTGCAATTGAGGAATTAATTTAAAAAATAAAAATTGAAATTATTAGTTTAATGAAAATATATCGTTCCTTCTACTAGAAGATTTAAACTTGTTGTGACTGGGAGCGAAGGTACCAAAACAATAAAAAAAAAAAAACAACAAATAAGGTGCTATAATAAAATAGAAAGAAAACTAACGCTTTTTCCATGGCGCACAAACTATATTAAGAACAAATTGAAATAAGACATTAAGTTTGCAGAAATGAAAAAATAAGTACTGCATTGAAATTTATTTTATTAATTTTTTAAAATATTTACTTTATTAGTCTCAAAAAAAGGCAAATAATTTAATGGGCAGCCCGGTCACAAACGGTGAAAAAAATCTCGTCATATTCAACTCGACATACAATATACATATTATACATAATTTAAATAACCGTATGTTTACATACTTGTATCTTAAGAAATTAAGCCGGGTATTAGATATGCAAATCCGAAAAAGATAATCGCATTTAAGGCCTTATTATACAGATTTAACGCTTTAGTTCGCATTATCGAGTTTATACAGGGTATTAATTTACTGCGCGAAGTAATTACTTTCAATAATTTAGGATTTTGTCGAAGGTTTTTTTTTCTCGTATCGCATTAACGACAACTGGTTAGCAGTAAATTAGCGGTAATGAGCGATTTTAATATTTAAATTCCGTTTTTTGTTATTAGGCTGGAAATTATTGAAGAATTTGGGCTCGGATTTATCGAGCGCATCGTTAGATATAAATGAACGATAATTATTTTGCACGGTAGCGATAGATCAAATTAAAGTTTAAACTTCCAATGAGCGGCTGTATTTTAATATTCTAGCCATCCGAAGCAACTAAAACTGGTATTATTATTATTATTATTATTATTATTATTATTATTATTATTATATCTAACTTTGCTTTAATGATTTTTATTGTGCTTTTTATTCTTCCACTTTATGTGTTTCTTCTAAGTTTATTCCATTTCGTTTTCAAACTACTTGTTGTCTCCTACCTTTACACGTAAGTTTCTGCTTAATTTATTCAACAAGTGAAGGTATAATAAAAATATTCTTTTTAATGTTTATTATTTTTTGTAGAACATCTACTTTTAACTGAAGTGTGTTCTATTTTATTACTTTATTTCATCATACTTTAAGGACATTATTTATCATGAATTTTATTCTTCCGCGAGGTTTTTAAGTTGTTTCCTCTATCTCGTTTTTAAACTTCTCTTTGTCATTTGCATATTATGTTTCTCTTTAATTTATTTAATGTTTGGTGTGCCCTAGTACTATTGTTCCTTTTCTTTAAGATTCTTATTATTTTGCTTTTGCGTTAATTTTTTTAGCTTTCTATTAATTCCATTAATTCCACGAAGCTTTGTGGGAAATACATACTGGGCAAATGTTTTTTTTCTTAGTTTGTCGTCTTGTTTTCATTGTCGTGCTGTATACTGAATATACAATTTCTTCTTAGTTTGTCTTTTTGTCATTATATTCATAGTGTTTTAAGACTGTACCATAATTTTAATTGATGCAATGTATCCTTATTAGCAGACTATTTTTTCAGTTTTAATTGTATCTTATACCGTTTAAACGCGTTAGTTATAAGTTTGACAAATGTGTAGAATACTTTGTCAAATTTTATTCAGATATGCCCTCTAATTTTTTAACAATCACTAATTTAATTATGCTTTTATACATTGCTTTTTATAAATATATCAAAATTAGTTGGTAATAAATTTAAGAAATTATATAATTTTGTGTAGGTCGTTTATTAGAGTGGGCGACTTTTTCTTGCAGAGAGGGCATCGCCCACTATGCACCCTTCCTGATGCGGATCTGATGCTATTATATAAATAGACATTTTTTGCCATCAATTATACAATACAAAATAGAAAAAATTGCAACAAAGCAATACGTATAACAAATGGCTGGTAATGATTATCGCAACACGATGATTGAGTGGAACGCCTTTATCGTTAATTATTTCGTTTCAATCAGATCGAACGGTTCGCATGTGTGGCGCCGATATTTTTACTTTGCGTGACCTTATGGACCGAGAAAATCAATTAAAAAGTCGTCGTATATCAATAAATGGGTACCTTATAAATCAATAATAATAAATAAGGATTTTTTAATTTCTCGTGTTTCGTGACTATTAATTAGAAGTGTTGGCTAAACGTGTGGCTGTATGTACAGCGTAGCTCGATCTCTCTAGCGTCTGTATTACAAAAAACTTAATACGTTTCTCAATTGGACTCGACTAGAGGTCCGATACTGGTGTCGCCCTGTATAAGAAAAAAAATACATTCCTTTTCAAGATTTATGTAGTAACTCGGTGATGAAGGCAAAAATTAGTAAAAGAAGACAATAAGAATTTCAAGAACAAAGTGGAAGTAGCTAAAACGTCACATGAAGCTTTAAGATGCAGTGACAGAATAAAAAAAACAACTAAAAGATTTAAATTAAGATAATAACACTAGTTTCAGTTGAAATTGGATTGATGAAATAAAGACGACTTGACGTTGTAAATGTTACTAATTACAGTAGTCCGATTTTCTCCTTTTAATGATCGATTTGTGTTATCGATACTCTCGCTACCTTACTTCTCGTGACCTCCGACTTCCAATCTGCTCGATAACACTGACCCAAACTAACCCAAATTTACAAAGAGAAACAAACATAACCTTAAAAATATATAAAAACATGTCTTGTTACGGGACTCGAAGCCGAGGTTTCGTATCACATGCACAGCATCTAACCACTGCACCAATAGACCTGTTGGACGCAATTCACTGGACCGTGAAGACATTATTTGCCTTTTTGACTGACGCGTGCGCACTTAAACAAACCCTCTAAGTCCCGTCCACCCAATTGTCATTATGGTTTATAACAGTGTTCGCTAAAGGCGAGTCTCGATAGGTACATCCGTTTGGAGCACCACTTGACAGATGTGGTATATATTCTTTTTTTGAGATAAATGATAGCTCTTTTCGCCTGAACACTCAAGGCGAGCAGGCCGTTTTCCATATCATTATTTTTGAGCCTCAGATCTGACTACCGCCTGCTTGTGTCGTTGCAGTATTAAGCAAATTAAGTAGAATGCATATTTACTGTAATTATCGCTCTTATCGTCTATAAACGTTGTGTGATCAAATAGTGTGGTGACCCATTTTTTTAAAGGTATGTTCGACACGAGTCGGGTAAAATGTCTAAAGTTATTTATCATTTAAGTGGGGTCCAGCCAACAAACATTTTACTAAAAACACAATCAGATGGTCGATAGATAGCTTTAAACCCTATAAATCTCCGGGAGTAGATGGAATCTTTCCAGCCTTGTTACAACAAGGTATAGAGCACCTACTACCACATATTCAATCAATATTCATAGCCAGCTTTGCATTGGGCTACATTCCCAAAAACTGGAGGAAAGTTAAGGTAGCGTCCATCACAAGAGGAACCAAAGTCTTATCGCCCCATTAGCTTAACCTCCTTCCTTCTTAAAACGATGGAAAAGATTATCGATAGGCACGTCAGGAGCAAGTTCTTTTCGAATGCTCCACTGCATGCAAAACAATTCGCATACCAACCATCGAAATCTACCACCCATGCTGTCCAAAATCTCGTCCGCAATATAGAGAAGGCACTGGCTGAAAAAAATGGCGCTGTGTGCATTTCTAGACATAGAGGGTGCATTTGACAACACCTCACATGTATCCATTCAGCGCGCCACAACACGTAGAGGAGTGGAACCAACCACTACAAAATGGATAAAATCTATGCTAACCAGCCATGAAGTTACCGCGACCATTGGAGAAATAGCCGTCACAATCAAAGTAATAAAGGTATGCCCTCAAGGAGGGGTCCTATCGCCCATGCTTTGGTCTCTGGTGGTTGACGATCTACTGGTAAGACTGACTGAAACAGCCTTTGAAGTCCAAGGTTACGCAGATGACCTAGCTATAATAATAAAAGGCAAGCATGACAACGTTCTTTCAGAACGTATGCAAAGTGCACTCAACTTTGTCAGTATATGGTGTACACAGGAAAGACTAAATGTCAACCCAAGCAAAACTGTAGTGATCCCATTCACAAAAAGAAGGAAGCTGAACCTTAAAGCACCCACTTTGGGAGGGACAACGGTAGAGCTTTCAAAAGAGGTTAAGTATCTTGGCATCGTTCTTGACCAGCAACTAACCTGGAACCCACACCTGGAAAGAACTATCAAACAGCAACGTCAGCGCTTTGGGCCTCTCGACGACTCCTTGGTAAAACATGGGGGCTAAAACCCTCCATCATCTGGTGGTCTTATAACACTGTTGTTAAGCTTATTATAATATATGCTTGGTGTGGTGGGTAAACAAAGGAAATAACAACACAGCGAAAGCTTACAAGAGTACAAAGGTTCGCCTGTCTGGTTATAACAGGGGCTATGAAAACGAGCCCCACAGCAACTCTGTAAAACCTACTTGACCTCCCTCTGCTGCACATAGAAAAGGTGTGCATATAGAGTCACTCAGAAACAAAAACTTAAGTCAGAAAACCTGACTGGTCACCTTAAAATTCTGAAAGACATCCAGATAGAGGCGATGACCAAACCAACTGATACAATGGAAACAAAACTCCATTTTGATGGCTCCTTTGAAGTGGTAATTCAAGACCGCAATACTACAGGGGAAAGACTAAAACAACTAGATAAGGGATCACTTGTCTGGTACACAAATGGATCAAAGATGAAAGAAGGAGTGGGATCCGGAGTTTTCGGACCTAGATGTCGAATCTCTGCACCTTTCAGAAATACTCCCACAATCTTTCAAGCAGAACTAAATGCTATCAATATAGCCATCTTTGAATGTGCCAAAAAAGGCCTAAGAGGTGCAAACATCTATAGCCTATCAGATAGTCAAGCAGCCTTAAAAGCGCTAGAATCTAGCAGAATCAACTCTCGGCTAGTGTAGGATTGTCTGATGGCTGCAGATCAACTGACAAACAGTAGCAGACTTAATGTGGGTACCAGGGAACAAGAGTGTGAAAGGCAATGAAGCCGCTGTAATATACAAGCAATAGTAACAGGATAAATTTTTACCTTAATGTCCACCTATAAGCTACTATGTACACTATATTCACCAATTGACGAACAACGTTCAATCGTTCAGCAGTTTATCTTTCAGCGCATGGGAAAATCGCTTTAAAACACTTACTAAGCCTCTGTTGTAGCTTCCGTATACAATGTACTTTAATGTCTTGCAAATAAGAATGACTCAAATGTCAAATGGTAGTGGATTGAGATGGTATGCAGTTATAGGAATAATGGCATGACTGGGATGCCTTTGTGAAATGCGGTTTTTATACGCGCAAGAGTGGATACTAAAACACGCTATGCAGGTCGCATAGGTAAGCTGAAACCCGTGTAGAGGAAATAGCATTTGTGAGAATCTTTATATTGTAATAAAACAATATTGGCAGGCAGGGTGTCGGGGATGCTAGTAGATCGTCTTACTGACTGAGAGAATATTGGCAGACAGGGTGACGGGGAATCTTTATATTAGAATAAAGCCAGAGTATAACAAAACAATGTTATACTCTGATAAAGCATAGCGAGAATGAAACCCCATGGACGAGACCAATGGGGACGCTAGTACAGCGCTCGGTAGAGCGTCTTACTTGCGAGAGAGTAATTGTAAACGTGTGAGTTTACTTACTTGTGGTTCGATTGTGAGATTCTTTATATTAGAATTGAACCCCATGGACAAGACCAATGGGGGACGCTAAGTACATCGCTCGGTACTGCGTTTTACTTTTGCCAGAGATGGCCGGGGGCCAGGAGATATATTTTACTTATAGGCTTGTGAGATTGAATTGCCGGAGATGGCCGGAGATTACTTGTAGGCTTGATATGACTACGACGAGCTGTCGCAATGGCAGGATAACACTATGTCACTTGAATAGATCTTGAGGGATTAGGGGACCTCAACACGTGAAACCTACCTGGCATGGCCAATATGGCCGTATCAGCTAGAGCGCGGTTCAGCGCGGCTATTTGGTTGGGGTTCAAGATGCTACTTGCTACTCAATTCCAGAACGTGAGAAGGTGTCGTCTTCTCGTACTTTGGCGCGTCATATTACGTCAGTAAGGCAAATAACGTAAATATAGCGAAATTGTGTAATAAGTTAGTGTCTAAATTAATATTATGAATTTTAACACAAACCTGATCGAAATCTGCTGGCTAGTTTTCATGAAATTCGATTATTAAAGATCGGAATTTCAGGGACCCCTAGAATTAGGTATAGCTAGGAATTTTAGGTTGGGTGAAGTGGCTATCCTGCAGGCTAGCACTGTGATTGGTCAGATGCCTTTCGAAGCCGCTTTGCTTTTAGCTATCTAGACTGGCTATATGCAATGTATAAGATAAGAGATGGCGCTACGAGTATCGTCGAGGTTTTAAAGAATTCTTTGGAATGCGAGCACAGTGGCGTGGAATGTTAAAATTAAATCGTTAGATTTGAACACGTGTTCAAATGGTTTTTGAACACTTGGGAGAAAGGCGGAAAGAGACACATTGGGCCAATGCACCTGGGCAGAGACAGGCCAAGAGACTCATCTTTCACTCGCTTAACTACCCAAAAAAAGCTTCTCAAGCTACAAAAAATTAGATAAAACTGGTCGTAGACCTTCTCCCCGGAGGTACCACCTCAAGAAAATGGGGAAAACCACTGCCGAACAATGCAGATTCTGCCAAACTATGGCAGAAACGTCAGAGCACTTACTCTGTGAATATCAAGCACTGACTCGCCAAAGGTTGACGCATCTCGAAAATGCCCTTTTGGCACCGGGGGATCTACAAAGGCTCAACCCTCGAAATATTCTGAGTTTCTCGAAGGAGATAGGAAATTTCGTGTTAAACAGAAGGGTATACACAATAGATCAATTGTGGTCGACGTGTTGACGTGGCAAATCTTGCCGAGGGACCCCTCTACCTACCATTGTAACGCTCAGTTCCCAAACAAATACAAACCTAATTTACATAAATATACAAGTTTACAATAATCTCCAACTTCACATTAATCTCCAAGTTCACAATCGGTGATACAGCCTTTAGTGCAGGAACAATGGCGGCCCCCAGCTTTTAGACAGTGGAGAAGGGTCATGGTGAGTTATAATGCCTGAGCGCCACGCGGTTAACTTATCGCCATGCCCTGATGCTGGATCTTCAGTGAGATTCGACCAATAACCACGAATTGCTCTCCTCCCCGCTGTAACCTATTGAAAAACTTGGAAGGGGAAACAAAAAGAAATATCACCCCAATTAAACAAAAATAACAAGTGTATATTCCGTATTGGTGACTATACTTTTGAATTAAATAAGAAAAATAATTGCTACAAGAATTTCCTGTATATGTAGCTATGACAATTAATATATAAATGTATGCTAAAGATGGAATGTTACGTGTAACGGTTTAATGTTAAATAGTACTTTATGTTATAACTACGGCGCCCTATAAATACGAATACGTGATCACGTGTCGTTTACATGCCCTTGATTGGTGTTATCAACCTATGCGGTACAAAAATATGATAACTTCTTCTACTTCTACATTTTAAATAACTCTAATCAATATGCGAGAAGTTAACGTGCTAGTTTCAAAAATATTTATATTATACGACGCTGAAAAGAAGTAAAACACGCGATCAAAACTACGCTGAAATGAATTAATAACACGCCAAAACTATCCGGATTAGCTGGATAATCCAGTATACATATGCTAACTATTGAGAATAATTCGTTACTCCCAAGTAACTTGAAGGTAGCTATCTTTTAAATCAAGTCAAACCATTAATACTTTCATTAAGCAAACGCATCCGAAACTTTAATTTAAGTCGCCCTAAATCACCAATCAAATAAAACACATTAATGAAATGAAATAAAATAAAAGTCCCAAAATATACTAGATAATATCCTAACTTAAGACTTATCTGATACATTATCAAGCCAACAGTGAGTTCATCCAGGATCTAGGTGTTCGTCGAATCACTGGAGCGTCAAGGTTGAAAAGACACACTCCGTATGCGTTGCGACTTGGATCAGGCAGCGAGACACGCAGTCAATTGATGGTTACTCCGAAACCACGTGTTGTCGGAGGAGTCTCAGTATGCAGTCTCGAAACCCAGGTAGGAAACCGGAACGGAAGAGGACAATGGAAGGCCCATAAAAACCAATAATCCAAAAATAAAATTCCAAAAATCCGGAAAAACAGAAATCCAAAACCAGAAATCCAAGAATAGAAAATTCAAGAATTGAAACCCCTTTAGATGGCAAACGGGATTCAAGTGTGTGGCAGCTCTCGAAAGTCAAATCCCCAAACGTGGGTGCAGGTGGTCGAATCTACAAATCTTCCTTCATGTACAATCATCCATCAGACGAGAAACCATCGACGACCACAATCCTGCTCAAGGGCTTCGTTGAATAATCCCCTAACTAGGGCACTGTATATTTCACACTAAATATCAGTATCTCAACGAAAATTCCCAATTTCGAGAGCTCGGCACTGAAACCTACTGGTTCCTTCAAGATCACATAAAGACTAAATTGGCTTGCTCCGAAAATGACGAGGCTAGCAGAATTAACATCGCGCCGGCTCAACATACTATGTGGCCAGAAGCGTCCCTATTTGTGACAAAGTACTAGAAAGTTATGATGTCATACTACCGGATTCGCCAAAACAAGCGCTAAAGCGACTCATTATCGAAATGATTTAAATCAGTTAGAATCTACTTTTATATGCTTGGTGGGAATATATAACACACGCGTTATGCGGCAGTCTAAAATTACAATCAACACGCGCCACTAATGGCATTATGCCAAATAAGGCATTAACTTGGCAACCGTGTCGACCGTGAAGGCCACGCGCTTGTCCAGAAAACTGTCACTTATACCGCCAAAATTACCCCCATAGACTATATGAAACATAGAACAATTTCCCTTGCGTGGGTAGAATCTACTCCGAGCTGAAATATTATCGAACTTTAATAATGGAGAGTCCGTGTAATACTGCGTCAATATGCAAGCGTAGAGGGCTAAACATTGATACCATCCAATATAATCAGCAAATTCAAGCGTATGATAGCTAAATCCTACAATAAATGCAACGCGAATTAGAGTGGTTCTCGAGTCGATATCGACGGAGGGATCTGATGCGATTTCCACCGGTCGTGTAGTCTATGGTTTAAAACCGGAGTGACATGACATACTTCTAACAAACGTCAATGTTTCATTCCCA
This sequence comes from Pissodes strobi, assembly GCA_016904865.1. Taxonomy (NCBI): domain Eukaryota; kingdom Metazoa; phylum Arthropoda; class Insecta; order Coleoptera; family Curculionidae; genus Pissodes; species Pissodes strobi. Next base: position 227,072 of record MU183137.1, read on the forward strand.
AAATGAAAATATTCCGTAATCACCTAAGCAAAACAATATATTATCAAATATAAATCAACGAGAAAATTACCACAAAATGACCATCAAGTGTACAAAAAGTAAGTTATAATTACAGTGTTAGATATCCCTAAATAACCTTAAAATATAACTCGGCATGTACAAACTCCAATTACTCGGCTAATCTGTAAACAATCTATCACTGTTGTTTTATTTTAGACACAACCCTCCAAGAAAGGCGAAAATATATTCTTGATTCCAAAATACCTCGAATCAGCAATTAAAAACCATAATTAACAAGGCCGAAAACAGTGGATGGCCATCAAGGTGTATTATCGAACTGAAATAATGAAAACAAGCCAACTGATTAGAAGAAGGGTTTCTTTCTCCATTTAGAAAGACAGCATAATAGGACAAAACTAAGGGGAAAATACCAATATACAACGAAGCTTTGTGGTTCCAGCTGCAACAATATATCGTGTGTGTAAAGTTAATTCGTTCAAAAGAAAGCATGTGCATTTGATATATCAAGACATAAATATGAATTATTTGCTTTAGAATACCTAGTTTAATGGATTGGGTTCCATGCTTTTCCAATACTAGTCCTATTGTGGTGATTATCTAATTTTTGTAGTCCACTTTAATAAATAATATGATGTTTGATTCTTTTCTCTCCAGAAATAGATCAATTTTAGTCGCCTATAGTCGACCACGTACGTAAATTTTTATTTTGGTCTTTCGCCATTTCGTCCA
>MU183138.1:0-73209 GCA_016904865.1 Pissodes strobi
ATAATAACAGTTGGGTGGGCGGAGCTTCAATTGTTTACTATTTGCAGGGTTAGTTTGAATGTCTTGATGGTCCAGCGAGTTACCTGTAGCGGCTCTAGTGGTCCAGTGGTTCGATGCTGCGGGTTAAATTCCCGCCAGTGGCAAGGCTTTCTTTTAAAGTTCCGTTTGGAAGTTTTTTTTATTAATTTTGGGTACGCCTTGGGTTGGCCGTGGTTAGTTTCTGTTCCTTGAGCCCCCGGCGAGCGAAGCGAGCGGAGGGCCATGCGTGAGTGAAAAATTAGAAGTTCTAAAATAGTAAACAAACCATCTAAGAGTAAACAAACCATGTCCCGCCCTCTATGGTTTATAACCGCTGCTCGCTAGAGGCGAGTAGAGGGTATTGTCAAAATCAGCCGATTTCAGATGTCATTCAGTCATTGTCATTATAAGCCTAAAATATTTTTCACCTGATACTAGTGATATTGTTGTCAACGGAGCAGTCAAGGTCACCAAAAATTGATCAACTTTCATCCGTTCTGACCTTGACGGAGAGTTAAGTTGCTCTCTTCTCTTGATACACAATCGGATGTTGATGGCTACGTAGGTACAACGGGTCCTCTGATCATGATGTACTTAAGTATGTATTCCGTTTATTTTTATTTCTTATATGCGACAAACTCTGGCCTTGAAATAATCCAATGGCGTCATGTCTTTTCACAATTATTATTCATTGGTTTTTGGTTTTCACACAACTAGCTCAGTGCGACCCTGTGCTAAAGGTCAAACGACAGAGCCACCAAAACCAGAACAATAAGTTACTAGATTTCTTTTCTTTTGGTTGTGACTAAAGTAACAGTTGAGAGTTGTTACTTTTTCATCTTAGTAGCAGGGTATTGAATTTTGAATAGAATGTTACTGCTGTTTCCCGATTAGATGTTAGTACATATATTCAGTTTAACTAGTTTTAACGAATGCATATTTGATGAAATGTACAATGTACTACACTGAGCCAAAGCGAATGAAGACGAAGCGAAGAGCAACCCATGGTGTGTTGATACTTAAAAACGTGGTCCTAGTACCGCCATTGTTTTTTTCCTCCTTAAACAATCGTACTACTAAAGCATGAAAGGTGATATGTATAGCGCGTCATTAAAAAATATGTTAAAACAGTTTGTATCCGCTAGTAGTGGAAATGTGCAGTGTTACTTTAAATGTACAGAACTAGCATGGCACCTAATGAGCCTTCAGTTTACAGACGTCTGTACTTTACGGCGCAATGAATTGTCTGACGTGCTGTGGGCTGTGCTGTGGTGGTTCAGTTCAGTGGTTAGATGCTACGCCTGTGATACGGCGGCCCGACCCCTGGGTTCAATTCCTGTCTATTTTTCTTTTAAAGTTATAAGGCTATGTGTGTAAAAAGTATTCTATCTTTATTTTGGGCAAAACCTGGGTTAGCTTTGGTTAGTTCCTGTTAGCCCCCGTAGCGAGCGGAGTCATGCGTGGTGAAATAATACATTGGCCTTACGGTCTCAGTAGGTGCCGCGCTAGCGCTAGCTCCAAGTGTTACTTTAAGCACGGTACATTTCTCCTTGCACCGTGCCCGTGCCGTGACTTTAAGGGAAAATAAATGTCACACGTGTGATACTTTAGCAACAGCTTCTTTTTTACGTCGGATTCTTGAGAGGCCGTGCGCCGTGCTAATAAAATATAATTCAAAATCCCCTAAAAATATGTCAATTATTTGAAATTGTAAATAATACCATAACAAATAACAATAATAAAACTGATGTAATAATTATTTCTAAATACATTTCAAACATTTACTAAAAAATGATAAGAAAATGATCAAAAATGCCACGAAAACTTCGCCAGATCACAAAGAGAAAACACCAAAATTGTATGGTTATGTGACCTCGCTCTGCGATAAAAATTGATCGTTCGTTTTCTTAGTAGGTTATTCGATGTTCACCGGTGTTTCTGTGTTATCTGTACTTACGACAGCGGTCAAGAACGCATTCAAAATGAGACCGAATATAGTTTTCGTGTTGGGTGGTCCAGGAGCTGGCAAAGGCACTCAATGCCAGAAAATCGTTGAGAAGTTTGGTTATGTGCATCTTTCGGCTGGAGACCTTTTGCGAGAAGAACGTGTTAAACAGGGTTCCCAGTATGGAGAACTTATCGAAACATATATTAAAGAAGGCAAGATAGTACCAGTAGAAATAACTTGTAGTTTGCTGGAACGAGCAATGGTTGAGTCAGGCAAAGAAAACTTCCTGATTGATGGGTTCCCACGTAACCAAGATAACTTAGATGGGTGGAATAAAGTTATGTCTAATAAAGTAAACTTGCAGTTTGTCATATTTTTTGATTGCCCTTTGGAAATATGCACAGATCGAATATTGAAACGAGGTGCAACTAGTGGACGAGTTGATGACAACCTCGAAAGTTTAAAGAAAAGATTCAATACATATGTGCGTGAGACAAAACCAATCATAGAACACTATGCAAAGCAGGACTTGGTTAAGAAAATTGATGCAACCCGATCAGCAGAAGAAGTATATCAGGATGTTGATAGCTTATTTCGAAAAGAGGCAGGAGATAACTAGTAATATTTTTGTCGCAAAATATTGAGTGTTTAGGCAATTTGTTATCATTCCTCTTAATGTGCACTGTGTACTTTTAGTTGTAAATGTGAATACTTTTCTTAAACATTCTGGGCCCTGGATTTATTTGAATTTGACAGAAATAATATACAACAAATTCCATTGACAAAGAAAAATAAATGCATTTCGCAACTAAAATCTTTGTTTTGAAAGATGTACCCACAATTTAAAAGTATTTATTTGTATAAAATATTTAAGCATTTTTCCTGTTTTAAATATTGTGTTCACTTTAACTAACCCCCTATTTATTTGTGATTTATTTCTTAAGGCATCAACCAAAAACTAAATGGATAAAAATGCAATGTGTACCTAATTTGTATATTTTGGAAGTAAAGTGAAGGTTAATAATGCAATATTTTGTTTCCTTGTTTCAATTCTCTGACCTTGAATGTAATTATTATGTACTCAAGAGCGGTTTTAGAAACCATATAAGTTTGAATATCATTAGCATTGTATTTATCAGTTGAAATTAGATAAAAACGCATAATGTGTAGGGAAAATGAAATTTTTAAGTTATGTATCTATGACCATTACTTGGATTATTATAATTTAATAGAAGGTTGGGTCAGCACTGTAGTGGTCATCTCTACTTAGTGTAATTAAAATGTTACTAATCCTAATACAATGATTTTATAATTTGATTTGGTCAATTACCAAAAATTAGGATTTAATGGGCATATTATATATTGCACTGAATTTGCATTAAAAGTATGGTTTTAGTTAAATTTGTTTTCATAACTTTACGACAAAAATATCAATAATAGTTGCTGAGAAGAGTTACATTTTATGGTGTTAAGTAACCTTTAATATTTCACCTTTTGATTTCGAATACGCCTAATATTTAAAATTAGGTCAGTTATAATGCTGAAATATATGAGTAGATAAAAGTATGTATCAAGCTGCTGTCAGTGAATGCAGGAGGATTTTTTTATTATTTCTATTAGTGGGGAGTCATCTGTATAGTCTTACAACACACTGAAAGAATCTGGACCAATTTAAGATACCGAAACATACTTTAGCAGTGAAAGTACTGGTTTAAAGATAGGGAGGAAGTAGTCGAGAACCGAATTTGTTATCAAGTGACCAGTAAATGATGAAAAATAAATACATATATGTACACCCAGCCTCAAAAGTATGTCAGAACATATTTTATGGTTGTTAAATATAAGTTACTAAGATAGGTAGAAATACACTGACTTTCACTCTTTAATGAACCCAAAGTTTTAATCGCTAATGGAGCCTGTCAATTAAAAACTAATATATATTTTTAATCAAAAAAATAGAAATGAAATTTAAAAATTAAATGCTATACATAGGGACCCATAGGAAAATATGTTTATGTTAGTATATACAAACAAAGAGTCATAACATTTGGCCCAGTCAATAAAAATAGCACTAAATTCAATATTATAACAATGAATCATTTCGTTTGGTCCAATAATCATATCAGGGAATCAATAATTGTACCACTCTGTAATATCTTCCTGCAGCTTCGAGCTGCTTGAATTGGCATTGGCAATATTGGCATAGTGTCTACTAGCTGTTTGCAGTCTTCAACAGTAAACAAGTTCCAAATTTGAGTTAGTCTCTCTTTTAGTTCAGAAATTGTTCTAGTTCTAGTAGATTTAGAACGAACTTTTTTTTTAACAATATACCAAAGTGTTTCAATTGGTAGCAGATCGGGGCTCCTGGATACGCAATTCGATATCGAAATATTATTTTGCAACGTTCATTCCAGCAGTCTACTAACTGTTTGCAGCCTTTAACAGTAAACAAGTTCAAAATTTGAGTTAGTCTCTCTTTTAATTCAGAAACTGTTCTAGTATAGATAGGTCTAGAACGTACTTTTTTTAACAATATACCAAAGTGTTTCAATTGGTAGCAGATCGGGGCTTCTGGATACGCAATTCGACATCGAAATATTATTTTGCAGTGTTCATTCCAGCAGTACACAGTGGCTCTTTTATAGAGCCACTGTACAGCAGTATGTTGTTGGAATATTTACTCGTGTTCTCTTGTTTGAATGAATGATATTAAACTATCTCTAAGGATGTCAGTGTACCCAGCATAATTAACAGTAATTTCTATTATGTGCATATTTCAACCCCCTGGACCGACATGCATCCCCAAATTATTATAGTAGCCAGAAATATGACTTTTCGGCACCAACCATCTGGATGATATGGTTCATTTTTGATCCTCAATACCGTACTTCGGTACATATACCTCAAATATTAACTCGTCACTCCAAATAACGCTATCCTATTGCATTTCTGACCAATTTCATGATTCGTAGGCTAAAGAAAAACCTGTGTTAACTGTGAGACAAAATAAGAATAGGCTAATATGAACAAAAATCATCATAACTGGTCAGAAATACAATAGGATAGTGTTATTTGATTGAAGCGACGAGGACAAGGATGAGGTATGTGTTTGGGATTACCGAAGTAGGGTATTGAGCACCAAAAATTAACAATACTCTGCACTGTTTGCGCCGGAGTCATATTTCCGGCTTCTGTAATGGTTTGGGGATGCATGCCGCCCCAATTGGAAAGTTACACGTCATCATAGAAGTGACTGTTAATGCTACTAGGTACATTGATATCTTTAGAGACAGTTTAATGTACACATAGTCAAACAAAATGGCGCTGCGTGCCATACTGCTAAAATAGTAAAGGAATGGATGCTACAAAATCATATTCTGATGTTACATTGGGTGGGTATCTAGTAGTCCCGATTTATCGCCAGTTAAAACACTTTGCCATACTTATAATAATTATAAAAAATGGCGTACTAGACCGACTAGAACAATTCCTGGCTTAAAACAGACACTAACTCAAATTTGAAACTTTTTAGATACTATGACAAACCGAATTCATACAGTTCTGAAGCAAACGGGAGATGTTACACAGCGGTAAATCACCGATTCCCTAATATGGTTACTGGACCAAACGAAATGATTTATTCCTATATTATTTCGTTTAGTGTTATAGGCATCTAGTTTTCTAATATTAATATATATATATTTTTTAAATGTGTCAAAATGCAATATTGATAGTTGGATTCAATAGATTTGGCTTATGTGGTTACCAATGAACTCTAAAAATAAAGTAGAAAATAAAATATTGACTAGACAAAATGATATGATTCTGGGCTTGTACTTCTACATTATCTACCTGATATAATAATGGTGAAACCTATTGTTATTACATGCATAATGTAAACACTTCCTAATCAATTTGTAACAAATTCATAAGGCAAATAAGTGTAGAATGACGAAACAATGTTGCAATCTTGTTTCTGGTATTGGTGAGAAATAACTGAGTGTGAAAGACTCAAATATGGCTTGACATTAAAATTATCAAATTATGTAATATACCAAAATCACATATATTTTTCTTTAAAATCCTATCCCTATCAAACATAAAACAAAATGCCTAATATTAATATATATAATACAACTATTATCAAAAATAATTTTGATAGGATGCAGATAAGGCCAAACATTTTTCGGAGTCATGCCAAATCTATTATTTATAGCTTCAAGGACGAGTCATTTAATTATTTACGGATAGGTATATTTTCTCATTGGAATGTTGAACCTAATAAAGGACCGACACGTCATAATATTTATTAAGAAAATTATAGGGAATAATATACACAGATTAGAAATACTGGGTAATTTTTAAAAGCAAATTATAGTGTGAAGAAATTCTATCGGGATGCCTTTGGGAATGTTGATTTTTAGTACCATTTTGTTACCATTTTTTACGCTGTGTAACATTTTTAAGTTTATATTTGGTTTGTTCAAGTTTGAATTTTTTTTTTTTTTAATTTGATTCTACTCTTATTTTCATGAGAAAACCTGTTTATAGGACATTTTATGATATCACTTGATTTGCATGGAATTTTATGTCTGTGTTTTTGTATTACTGACTTCATTTTAGTTATAGTTTTAATTTTGTCTTTTTGCATGTGTTTATTTATCTTCTTTGTTTCATTAAATGAATTGTAAAGGAGTTGCCTTCTTAGATCTTATATATGTTCTGTCAACAAAATTTATATTTTTGATAATAAATTTGAATTGAATATTCTTGATTTTGAAAGCAATATTTATTCGTAGAGATCATGAATGGGTAGACTTTTTTAGTGTGTGCGAATATAATAATATGCTGGTAGAAAATGAGTTTGAGTGCTCACTTGTGCATAATAAAAAGATTAACATTTATCTTTTATGCATCTATAGCAAAGTTCAAGAATTTTTAGACAGGTTGGAGACGTTGCTTTCCCTTTTGCCGGTAAGGTCAAAGATTTTGATTACCGGTTAATTTAACATAAATTATTTAGATAAAGATTTTATATACACACAGAGTCTGTCTAATTTAAAAATGTTGGTTGGTATAACTAATGTTTCAAATATTTTAATTGACAATTTACAAATTTCAATGATAAACACTGTTGTAAGACGAGGCGACGGTAGTGCCGGCTGCTTTATCAGACCATGAGGCCATGTTATACTATCTGAGATAAACTTGAAAACAAAGATTATTAGAAGTAAGAGAAAGGGCAGAATATATAGTAAATCCAATTTTACAAGATTTAGAAATGACTCTCAAAATATAAACTGGAAGAAGATTGGGAGCTCTCCAGACCCCCTTAATGAATTTAACCTTAGATTAGATAACCTTTTTAATAAAAATTTCCCACTAAAACCATAAAACAAAAAAGAAAAAAGACATGGGTAACGAATGGAATTAACATCTCTTCAAAAAAGCTTAGATTTTTACACACACTTAGAAAATATAATCCATCTTGTAATACATTTTTTCAGTAAGTATAAATCAATATACCAGAAAGTTATAGAAAATGGAAAAAATGTACTATAATACTAAAATTAGTAATGCAAAAAATAAATCAAAAGAAATTTGGGGCATTGTAAATGATCTAAGGGGAAGTCATAATAAAATTATTAATTATCAGACTGATATAGATTCAGATGGCTTCAATGATTTTTATTGTTCGGTGGCTGAAAACTTGAGAAAAGATATATTTCTAGTATTAATCCAATGTGTTTTCTGGGAAATGTATCTGTACGAGATTCCTTTTCTTTGTACCACACCAGTGCAAATGAAATAAACATTATATTTTGATCAACAAAAAATAAAAATTCAGCAGGCATTGACGGCATTTCATTGAAGATCTTTATTAATCTTCCGGACTCAGTGCTTGAAGAGCTTGCGGGAATTATAAATATTTCCCTCGACAAGGGAATTTTCTCTGATAGTTTGAGCACGGCTCTAGTCAAACCTCTTTTTAAGGGTGGAAGCTCTAAAGATCCCTCTTGTTTTCGACCAATCTCAATACTTCCAACACTTTCAAAGATTATAGAAAAGATTGTTAAAATCAGAATGTTATCTTTTTTGGAAAACGCATAACTTACTCATTAAAAACCAATTTGGTTTTCAGGGAAAGAAGGGCACTAGTGATGCGATTTTTATTTTACTTGAGAGACTTTATTTGGGACTGAATGGGGGAGAGATGACCGCGGCGGTATTTTGCGATTTTTCCAAGGCATTTGATTGTGTGGAACGCGGAATACTGCTGCAAAAGCTATCTCGTTATGGCTTTAGGGGCTGTGCTTTGACTTGCCATGAGTCCTATCTGGCAAATAGGAAACAGGTGGTTAGTGCATCATCTGTGCAAACCATTGATTCTGGGGTTTCACAGGGATCAGTGCTTGGACCATTATTGTTTCTCATCTACTTGCATCACGGGATCCAATCAGCGTTAATGGATCCTTTACATTATTTGCTGATGATACCACAATTCTGTGGCTAGGAACAAATAACGCTACTTTGGGAGAAACGATAAATAATGATATTGGAGTTATAAAGAAATGGTGTGACGCAAACGGGCTTACTTTTAACAGAGGCAAAACTAATCTTATAACATTTAAGGGAGCTGCTCCAAATCTCTCTCACTACATGGGGAAAATTTAGAAAATAAAGACTACGCATATTTTTATGTTGAGAAAAAAATTAGCCTCGGCCTGCTATGCCATTAGATTGGTTCGCAATGAACTTGAAATGAAAACGGCTAGAAATTTATACTTCGCCCTGGTAGAGTCTCATTTGAGATATGGTATTCAATTTTGGGGATTCGCTGGCCTGCATCTCATATTCTCATACAGTCTGTTTTTGTATTACAGCAGCGGGCTGTGAGATGTTTATGCGGAGCTGGTTCCAGAGATCACTGTAGACCGCTATTTATTAGGGAGGGAATTCTCACATTAACTTGTGTTTTTATCCTTATAACAGTTGAGTTGATCCGGAAGAAGTACAAGGGTTATAATGACTCCAATACAAGTGCCTACGTGACAAGGTATAACAGTGAGAATATAGGTCTAGTCTGTGCATTCCTAAGAGCACTCTTACAAAACACTCAATTATATACGAGGGCGTAAACGCTTGCCTCTGGAATGCAAAAATGTAGGGAGTGACAGGCGGTTTAACCGGTTTGTGAGGAACATTTCAATAAATAAGGCTTATTATTGCTTGGACGAGTTTTACAACGATACTTGTAATTGTGAAGTGAGCGGGTTTTGTTTTCTGGCTGGTTTGTATGAAGGTGTTCTGCTTAGTGTTTTGTTGCAACTGTCAACAGTCTGTTTTGCATGTTTGATTGTTGTTTGTTTATGCTTTTTTTTACATGTTGCAGGGTTGAATTTGAGTCTTATGCTGACTCAACGAGAACTGTCTTTTTTTATAATGAAACTTATCTTGATTTAGTTTGATTTGAGTTAGTATGAGCTGCGCTTTTCAGTGAATCATGTTGTTTCTACAGTTAACTGTTGTAATGATTTTCTGCCCTAGTTAATTTTTTGACTATGATATATATTTATATTACATTTTATTGACTTTGGACAGATCTTTAATATGATCGATAGTTTCCAAGATTTATGCCTAAAGATTATTTTAGGATAATTTTAAGATCATTTTAATGTATTTTTGTTTCTTGATTGTTTTCTTTTTTTGTTTCGTGTTTTTTTTTTTGTATTATTTCATAAAGCTTTGTCAATGAGATTAGTTCTTTGGACAATAACGCATTTTTTAACTGAAAATTGAATTGAAAAGTAAATTAAAAAAAACATTTGGTTCTCTATTGATTAACATAAATATAACTCATTGGTTACAAAACATTTTAAAAAATAAAAAAAAAACACTCAATTTTCCATTCTATCAATTTATATCCTCATCTGCAGCCGAATTTTCTATAAGGTTCTTATAAAAGTGGTTATCTGATGAAGGGATTATATTTTTAAAGTGAAACTTCTTAACGCGCGCTGGAAGTAAAATTTCAAGGCCGCGACACACGAGCTAGCGGAACGAAAATCCGTCACGATATATTGTATAAAGCTAGGGCGTTTAAGTTTAAGAAGTTTCACTTCAGATATGCGCACATAGTGCACACGTGTTTTTTATGTGTGTGCCACAAGCCACGAAAGGTTAAGGCCTATAATATACCCGTGAGGGTACTGTGACCTGTTAGACGGCTTATACCGTCAACGTTGTCCACTTGGTGTACTTCACGACTCTTTTAGACAACGTAGCAGCAGTTTCACGGTCGTTATTGTAGAACTACGAGTACATTAACTACTACTTTTAGATGTAAATAAGAAATTATTTTTTCCCTAGATATTTTTATTATATTAAATAATCCTCTGGCGAAAATATTTTAATTTGAACTTTTATTACGCAGTCGACCAAAAATCACTATCTAAAAAACTGTGTCCGGTGATTAAAAATTGTAGCCTAATACTTTTTATGGGTGGTGAATCCCTCTAAATCACACTTTAGCAATAGCACCGAACAATAACAATAGACTAGAAGGTTCACTCTAAGCCCCGCCCCCAGCCTTCCCCTTCTTGCCCCGTCACGGAACCTGGTGAAATGCTGGTTAACCGCTCGTGCCACGTTTCACTCCGTTTCGTCTAAAGTCTGACGTGTCGCCTTTGTAAGCATTACATCCAAAGTGCCGACTGAGAGTTGACCTTCTAGTCTCTTGTTAATGTTGGGTGGTAATAGCATAATTTTTATGTTCTTATTCTGCTCTCGGCAAGAATCGCTCCAAGGAATAAGCTCAACTGTATCCGATATATTGTTACTGAGAATCTAGTTTTTACGGCAAGAGCCTTCTTCGTGGGCTCCTTGGCTTGAGGAGCATATATACCGCAGTTATAAAACCCAAAGCTGCCGTTTATAACACAAAATGTTCGTACTTAAGGGAGGTAGAGAAAGGGTTTTCTGCATATCTTAGGTCGTCAGTGTTTCTGTTTTCGTTCTTTACTGCCCCAATAAGGTCCAAATTCATAGCGGTCCTCGCGCTTCGACTACTTCTAGATGAAGATTTGGTTCGCTTTGAATTTAAGTCAATTCTTCTCCCTCTGATAAGTATTCAAGTTTTGCGCTAAATGCATCATACTTATTGCAAGTATCTTTCTTTGGTTCCTTAACTTTTAGATTAAATTCTCTTACGAAAATTGTCTTAAAAAGATGAGAAACTAAAGGTCATAAGCTATTAAAGATAACGTTGCTTTTTGGCTCTACAATAATGAGATTTGCAATGAGGAAACAGATTAATGTGTTTTAGTACATCATTTTTCTGTTCATCAGATATTTTGTCATGTCCACCTGCTAAGTTGATACATTTCTCACGTTGCAAAGTGCAGTAATTATTCGTTTTGATCATATGTGTAGTATTTTAGTAAACGTTTCACTACCTATTATGTTATATCGCTACTTTGTTATTTATCAGGTACGATCGACAAAATTAACGCGCTTGGGAGTTTCTTGCATTCATAACCTTTTTTTCACTGGCGCTTTTCTTATGCATGACATGATGTTAAAAGTGTTTTGTATGTTATAATCACCTTCATGATCAAACAATTTTCGTCTCTCTTCTGCAGATACTATTTGTAGCATTTGCGTTGCAAATACATACAAATCAATAAACCCTTGGGTTGGATGCCGAATAATAAACCTCATTGCTATTCGCTTTTTCCCCTTATATTTTGGAAACTACCTTTTTCTTCCATTTTTTGACGTCCTGTTGTAGATGATCTATTGATAGTCTCTAAAATCGGTTCCTCATATTCATTACTAACGGAACCGACATGAAATCTCCTCTGATATAAACTTTCTTTTGATGAATTTTCGTCAGAATTCGGATCGTACGTTCTGTCTTTAATAGAATCATCAGAATCCTCTTCAGAATGCAAACCGCGGGTTGCAGCCAACAGTTGACGTAAGTGTTGCGTTTCTATAATAGTTGTTGGCTTTTCTAAGATAGTGCATTTTCCCCATCTTTTATTTTTAAGTTCCCTCAAAGTCCTAAAAGTATATACTTTAAAATTTTGATTTTATAATTATTTTGCTGATCAAATTATGTACTTGTCGACGGAACAACTAGAATTGTACGCTTGTCGCTTTCTTTACATAGTATATTTATGTTTGAGTCACCTCCATCAGAATCAATTTTGTTCTAAAAACAAATATCCAATACCTACGCAAGGAACCAACCTAATTTTAATTATTGATAATGTGATGTGATGACATTGTATGAGTAAATAAATCTACAAAATATGTATAAACACAAATAATCTACAAAATATGTATAAACAAAAATAACTACACTAAATAGTCTAATAATATATTATATATATTTTAGTCTAAAAAAATTAAGGTTTTAAATTTAAAATGCACTTACTTGATTTGAACAAATTCCAATCAGATTGGAACTGCCAACGTTTTCTAACATTTTATTAACTCTTTCAGACACAATTTGTTTAATCACAATGAAATACATGAAATTATTTATTTTAAGGGCAAAATAACACGGTATTTAAATGACACTCCAAAAACTAACAAAATCATACAGTGGAAAGTTTGAACTTAACCTTGAATCGCAATTATAAATTGTTGTTAATTAAAGTATAAACTTATGATTAACCTTGTTGACAATTCAAAACAATACTCGAATTAGAGGCCAAAGTTTGGTATAAAAAGCTGTGCAGCAGCCCATGCCGGCAGACTTTGATCTCCAGTGCGAGCTACCGAAAGGGAAAAGCCCTCTGGCAGATCAAAGCTCTCACTTTAAAAAAGACCTATCAGTGCGAACTACCGAAAGGGAAAAGCCACTCTGATCAGGCACGTTTAAAAAAAGACCTATCAGTGCGAACGACCGAAAGGGAAAAGCCACTCTGATCATGCACGCCTTAAAAGTGAATCAGCGAAAATTAATAACGCCATAAGGCAAAGTGCTATTTAAATTAACTACATATAAAAAGTAAACTACGTAACTAAATATTCAGCCAGATCAAATAATCTATCCGCCGGTCAGTCTAATTGTAACAGCCTTTCAGGCTAGCTCTCTCTCTCTCTCTCTCTCTCTCTTTCGCTGCTGTTCGCGGTTAAAAATTTTGCGCGGAATATCCCAGGCGACTTACGAGATATGCATTCCCGAAAATTTGGTAATACTTACAACCTTCTATACTCAACCGGAAGTTAATAAACCAAGCCTTTTTTACATCGAGTATTTCTATCCATCTCACCCAACTGCCTATATCTGAGCTCCGTCTCCTGAAAGAGCACAGCGCAACTACTGCAACGAAGTCAGGTCCATAGGCAACAAGCGGCAGGAGCGTATATGTGACAATATTGCAGAATGTTCATGTAGTGTCATTACCGCGATTTGTAAAAATAAGTTGGATGATCCCTATTGCATAACGGCATCCAATTGTTTGAATGATAAACTTAGATGTTCGTCTAGTCGCGACGCTCATTATGGTAAGTAGTTGCTATACATTTGGAATAATGTTAGTTTTTCGTAAACAGTAAATCGACATAATTGTCGCTAGTGGTAAAATTTCAATCCCAGTATATTTGACAAGGTAGATTTTCCAACATAATATAGAAAAACTAAATCTTTGAGCTGGCAATTTTGTTACTATCTCGTAAGTTATTTCCTCGTTTTTGGCAATATCACTGGCGAAATATATTTATAGTTGTTACAATTTCAAATAAAAAATGAATTGGTCTTCTAACAGGACAAAGTACTAATGCCTGTTCGACAATATTTGGGGATGAAAGGCTTCCGAGTTTGCGAGAGGTGCTACTAAATGATCCACATCGTCGTCAGATCTATATTCGTTAAATTTCTTTGTAAAAGTTATCGAACTCAATCGGCTTGTTTAGAAGATTTACGACAATCACTTCACAAATTTTGCAGAACGTGCTGCAACAAATGGGATCGTGAGTGATTGGTTGCCAGCTTTTAACTGCCCCTGCAGACGAACGGCTTTATCAGCATCAAATTTAAATGGTTTTGAAGAATTTTAATACTATAAAAATGTGTTTATTCTGCTAAATATATAGAAGCCGCCAACCACAAGAAGTACTGATTCCCCTTTTATTATTCCAAATAACTCAACTAATAACATTATTTATAATTTATCTGGTATCAATTATGGATAAATTCAACTAATTACAATGACCACCACTGGTAACGTAACTTTATTGCTTGCACATCGTGATTTATTTTAGAAATAAACCAACTCTAAGTAAATATTCCTGTAATTAATATAATTTAGTTCAAGGAAAATAAGGTAAAGATTATCAAAACTAATATTTACACATTGCATTGATGAGTCAAGCATCGTTAGAAGTGTATTTTTGAAGGTGGATTCTCTTGCGTGAGATACATCTTCATTTTTTAATGATACAATTATGACTAAATTTGTCATAGTTACTGCCTCTTAAACATATTTTAAGAAATAGGTAAGGTCCCTTGAACCTACACTGCATTATATTAGTCAACCAACACCAACAAGCTATGTGATCACTGATTGTGATGCAAAGATTAAACATACATTTTTACGTCCTTAAAACGATAAGATTAGAACATCTATTACGAGCATTATAAAAAAAGAACGAATGTTTAATGTTGCAAATATTATTTAAATAAAATCATAAAAAAGTTAATCAGTATAGAACTTTTTAATGCCCTATTTATTTAGTACAATTTCGCAAAAATCTCATCATATTATGCACGCGCAAACAGTTAGGTTTTATACCAGTACATGGGCGCCGCACGCCGGCAGCCTGGAATATTAAAATAACGCTTAGTATAGAAGTGAATTTAAAATTCAGCGAAAGATGCATAGGTACTCGAAAATTATATTGACCATTTTCTTACAATACCACAACAACAATTGAAAGACCTTTTAGTACCCTCCGAAAACCATAGTTGAGGAAAGACTCTGGTCTCTGTATGCTTAGCGTTCAGAGAGAATTTGTGAATGATAATAAAGACTGAGATATTGAAAAAGCAATAAATCGGTTTTCACAAAAGAGAAGAAATCTGCTATTACTTTTCTCCGATTAGGAAAATATAGATATGTAGATCCTTAGTACATAGGATAATTTAAGTCAAAGTTACGCTACAGTTAAGTTTAAGTTACAGTCTAGCAAGCCAAAACCGTATATATGTATTTTTGACAATAAAAATATATAAGTATATAAGTTTCAATCTACCTTTACTTTGCCCCAGAGGGGGATCTGTGAGGGGGACTACAGCACGCTCTTCATCCATAGGATCTCAAAAGTTTCTGCAATATTTGTGAACAAATAACACAATTTTTAAATTCAATTAAACCTAACCTAAGAAAAACCAAAAGAGTTAACGATTGCAGATTAGATTGTTATATTATATAATCAAGAGCGAGGTCCAGTTTTGTTGCCTGTTGCCCAGCTCTATTTTTTACGCTTAATTGACTTGGGAAATTTGCCAATAATGCTTGGTAAAATCCGCTCGTGGTATTTTTTTTAACGATTGGGCGTGGCATCCCCAATATTTTCTCGCGCTTACTTGCTACCTCCCCCCTCTGCACTTTGACCTGCCGGCGCCCATGGACCAGGAAGGAACTTAGGCAACACTCATGAAAAGTATCTAATTTGAAGCAACTCTAACTAGTAGTGTTTGGGAGTTCATTTTAACAACAGGGAGACTTTAATATTTTTAACAATCATAGATCATAATGTTCTTAAATACACGCGCAAATGGTTAGGTTTTCTTCTAAGCGGCGAGATAAAGTGAACCCTGCTCATTCACAGGTGGTCAAAAAAATTTTTTTGGATGTAGCATATTATGGTAGAATGGACGTATCCAAATACAAAAATGAGAGAAAAATAGTTAAAACACGTAAGGATTTCTCGTTACATTTATAGAACCACATTTAATGTTACAATATCTGATGGGTATAGAAAAAAATTATTTTAGATTTTTTTTAACAGTATATTATATCGACTTTATTTAGTTTTACACCTACTAAACATACTTTACATTAAAAAAAAACACAAAGATAACAAATATTGACTTAAAATACTAATTAAATTTTATTTTTTCCTTTTATAAGGGGTCATATCTTCTCTCTTCAAAAACCAGCAGTAATCACCCATCATGGCTGGATCCCATCGCCCTTGATAGCGAATTTTCATTTTAATGACATTCGGGCACCAAGCAATTTGTAGGCATCTAAGAGTTCATGAACTAACTGTTGGTAGTTTGCATCCATATTGTTGCCCAAAAATCCTCTTACAACACTCACAAATGAGTTCCATGCTCTGAGTTCCTGCCTTGTAAGCTTCTCTGTAAAATTAACGTCGTCCAGCAATTTTCTGATTTGTGGTTCAATAAAAATGCCTTCCTTTAATTTGGCATCACTTAACTTGGGAAAGACTTCTTTTAAATATTTGAATCCATCACCATCTTTATTTATAGCCTTCACAAAGTTTTTCGTCAGCCCAAGTTTAATGTCAAGAGGAAACAGAAGGACATTTTTGTGTCTACAAGAGGTCCAAACTTAACATTGTGAGATCCCGGTTGAAATTCACTTCTTTCTGGCCAAATTTGTGTTATATAATGCTGATTTACTGCACGACTGTCCCATAGACAAAGAAAAAAGTAATATTTTGTAAACCCTCCCTGAAGTCCCAGTAAAATTCCTAACTTTTAAGTCCCAACATATCTGCCATTTATACGTGTTGTAGTTTATTTCATCCAAAACAGTGCGCATATTTTCATAACTTTCTTTCATCGTCACTGAATGGGCAACTGGTATAGAGGGTTTTAAATTTCCATTATGCAATAACACAGCTTTTAAACTGTATTTAGACGAATCTATAAATAAACGCCACTCAGAGGGGGAATGCTCAATATCAAGTTCCTGCATTAAACCATCAATAGTACACGAACACAACGAATTTTCCATTCTGCAGAATGAAGAAAACGGAGCATTTCTTTTTCTGAAATTCGTAATTTCCGTTTCGTTGGCTAATAAGTTCCATTCCTGAAGAAGAGAACCAAGAAGTTCTGACTGTTGCTTTGATAACCCCAAAT
This sequence comes from Pissodes strobi, assembly GCA_016904865.1. Lineage (NCBI taxonomy): Eukaryota > Metazoa > Arthropoda > Insecta > Coleoptera > Curculionidae > Pissodes > Pissodes strobi. Next base: position 17,097 of record MU183138.1, read on the forward strand.
CACGTACTAAATAATTTAACTCACTTTGAGCAATTAAATGTGGCTCGCCGGAACTGGGACTTGGAGTAAACGTTCTTCCGAGCTGCCTGATGATGCGTTGTCTCCAGTATCTTCCAAAACAACATGTTGCGGATCTAAAGGTGCGATCGGCACTGGCACATCTGCATTATGAGGAACAGGTCGCATTGCAGACCGCAAATTTGGATAGTCAATCTTGTGCTTTCCCTTTTTGGAATATCCTTCAGTCTTTGTCAGGCAAAAATAGCAATCGTCTAAATGATTAGTGGGTTGTTGCCATACCATAGGGACTGCAAAAGGCATGCTTTTTCTCTTCCCATGCATCCCATGCACCAATGATACGCTACAACTAACACAGCACACATGGGGAGCCCACTGCTTGTCTTGATCTCCAATTAAAACACCAAAGTATAGCAAGTAGGCTTTTTTAACACTTTCAGAAAATGGCCTGGCTTGTGATTTCACCATAAATTCTCCACAAATATAACAAAATTTGTCAGGAGAGATTTTGCAACTGCGGCGCGTTTGTCTCGACATTTCCGTCCTTAAAACACTTTCTTATCTACACACAGAGAACCTCTCACTTCGAAACTCAACAGAATACTGATTTCTAATCTTAATTTTATTTCTACTATTATTGTAAACAACACAGTTCAGGTACTTTTCCTGTTATAAAATGCATCCTTTGTAACCGCCCCCTCATTACATTGACTTCCCGCTCGACTACCTGCAAATGTAAAAGAGTCTTATTGAGCTACTGAAAAGTGGTACGTGTTAGGGCTTTAGGAACATTTTTCCTATTATTAGAAGGGTATTTCCATTTCAAAAATAAAGATCTGCTTTGTGTTACTAAAATTTGGTCGACCTATGATCCATAAGAAATAATAGTGAATTATGGGCTTCCAGCAAACACTGACAAGTTAGCCCATATCTCGAGAATATCTAGCGATGCTCCATACATTTTCATCGACATTGTGCTGGCACCTCCTGCATTTTCTGCTACTAAGAAAATGTCACCAGCAAATCGAAAATGACGTTCCTGCAGCCTGCACCTAAGTTCCAATAGCGTCGTGATTGGTTTTGGAGAGACAGTGGCTCCTTGACGCACCTCCCGTCTAATGGGAAAATAGTTGTAGTCGGACAAGTGCGGTGACGAGGACCTGTGGTAAAATCTATTTTCCACTAAAGCTTTTAACATAATATTGCTGTTTTACTGTATCGAATGCCTTTTCATAGTTGACGAATATCAGAGTCAGCAGCTTATTATTTATCGTATTCGAAAGAGTTTTCGCTGAGGCTCTTTACAACTTCATGATGATCGTTTGTCCGTACCCTGCTCGGAAACCTACCATTTCAGGAAGATTGAACACTTTTAGGCTTTAATCGTTTTTATATTAGCTTTATAAAGTGCTAATATAATTCTAATGTGGGAAGGCCTATAAATAGCCTTGGTTTGCTAAACTATGCCCAAAGCTATATCATGCATATTAGTTTCAAATAGTACTATTTCAAATTAAACGTTTTTTATTGGCGATAGTTATAAGAGTCATAAATCATTGAGGCCCACGAAGATATTAAAATGAATAGACATTATAATAATTCAAGAAAATACCTAGAACAATTTGACATCTTTAAAAGCAATCAAAACATTTTAAAAACTCTGCTCTGAATAATAAAAAATAATGAAATTATAACAGAAGATAGGTGCCTAATCTAAGTCAAAGAGATCATAGTACACAGCAAGAATGCATGCAGACTATAAAAATCCGTTATCCTTTAGAAAATTCATTTTGTATTGATATGCTTTTATGTTGCGCTGTTTTACTTCTTGAGTGAAACATGACTGCGATTTTAGCTATATTTCTTAAGGAACTTCAATTTAGCAGAATACCTTAATGGAATATAAAGGAACAGATATTTATGGCTGGCCAATGCCGGTGTTGTATTATCGGGTTTCAGTTTCTTGCAAAAAAAATGCATGGCGTGATTAATAACCAGATATCGAAATATTAATAAATTTAGGGATGCCCCATGTACTGTAATTTTAAACATTATTAAATAATAAAGCTCTGCTTAACCAAACCCGGTAATAATGTAAAGGGTAATCGCTTTCAAACCAATTACTAAATCGCAAAAAACCAATAACAATATGATCCTAGGTAAAAAAGAATGTCTATCAAAATATTAATTAAAGAGAGCACATTTTGGCAACAGCACTTATCGTTGCGTCGCGTCGGCCCGGTCCATCTTCGCATGGTTTGTCTCTGTTCTTTTTATGTAACGTTTCATTTGGCTGTCTTTTTTCAAGCACTGCTTATACTTATACTTATTAGTAAAATTATAATTTATATTATCGGGATCAAAATTAAATGGGAAAATATAAAAAAATGTCAAAACATCAGGGTAGGCAATGCATTTGTGCTTTCATTGTGTGCACGCCACTGATTGCCAATCGTTGCAGCTACCCAATCAGTACATGGTAGGTCCACCTCTTGCCCTACGAACTGCCCACACCCGCCCTGGCATACTCGAAGTTAATGATCGAATAAACTCTTCATTCTTATTTTGTAATTCTTCTCTTAGAACATCAACAAGTTTTTCCAAAGTTTGTGGCTAACGGTCTCGAGCATGAAGTTGCCGGTAGATATGGTCCCATATGTGTTCAATAGGATTGAAATCTGGTGACCGCGGATGCCACTTCATCGGAAAGATACCATGGCGTAAAGTTCTAGGGTCAAATTTATAATTCATGCAGGGTGGGGCCGGAATTATCGTCTACAAGGATGAAATCAGGTCCATATTTCCGAACATATGGAATTATAATCGATTTAGTAACTAAGTCGTGATATCGTTGTATAACTGTAAATAAATTCGACCCCATAGTGTTATAGAGCCACTTCCAAATGAAACCGTGGGGGGGCATATTTTGTTCGTGATATCTCATTCCCCGTTCACGTCACGTTAAAATACGACTGTCTGAGTAATATAATGCCTATATATCTGTAAATAGGCAGTTCTCCCATTCCGCTGCAGTTCACAGGCGATGATTATTGGCCAATGCTCTGCGAGCAACTCGATGCTCCCTATTTAACAGGGGATGTCGACCACGTCTTCCTGCACGAAATTCAGCTTCATACAACCATCTTCTAAGCGGAGACAAGCTTACATGGATCACAGTGTCTGCACGAATTCTGGATGTGCAATTCCCTCTGACAGTGGTAACCAAAAAACGGTACTCTCTTCTGTTGGTAGCTCGGTGGCGACTACCACCATGTCGTATAGTAGCTCTACAGATTTGCTGATAACGACTAATCAGTTTGTGTGACATTATTCATTTACGCTACTTGTTGTGTAAGATTCGCATGCTGTAAAATCGCAACAACAGCAGCAAACTCTTCCGAAGAAAGTTTTCTTTGAGGCATTTTCCCATGTTATTTCAACTAACAAATTGTTATTAATGAGAATAAACCCAATAAAATGTTTGTAATTTTCTGATAACTTTTACAATAATGGAATTTTGTTTATTTTTATACCGTATCAAACGATGTCTAAAATACAGGCGATATACGATAAATCTGAAATACAGGACGCACAGAGTTGCAAAAATGTTCAAATATTACTGGTGCCGGAGAGTGATTTAAGCTATATTTTACGGTTTTTAAAGTTATAAAATGAAATCATCAACTTCAAAAGACGAGCAGTGTATTTCCAGATTCATACCAAGGTGCAATTTTGTGTTGATCATTCATTCAGTCTTACAAAGATCCCCGAGGTTGATTTTCCATATAGGGAGACTGCTGTAAGAAGCTATTTAATTCCTTTTAACTTTCCCTTGCATGTATCATTGCATTGCCCATTGTACATGAAAAATAACTGTGAAGAGTAGCTTATAATAAGGCACGTTTGCACTGTAGGAGCTAGGGGTAAAAAAAACTATTTCGGTATTAAATTTCTTAACGATCGCCGGGAAATAATCAGGTTCCTCTCAATTTCGGAGGAAGTCGTATCTATATATCTAAAAATAGAACGTGTTTTATAGCTAACGAATATTTTAATAAAAATTTCGTAGAATTGAGAACCACCCAACCTCCTATAGAACTAAGTTGTTATATTTTACAGTATATTACGAATAGAGATACCATAGGTACTACAATTTGAAACAGCTGCGTGCCTTTCAGTACTTGGGATATCAAAAAGAACAACCCAAAATGCAATGTCTTACGGTAAAATGTACCAAGAATCATATTCAAGGGGTCGCCCTGGCTAAAATTATTCAGTGACGAATATGTTTGTAGACGGTCGACGTGACAACACATACTCTCTCTAACTAAAGACTTTGCCAAAGCAAAAACTATACTAAACAACCTGAAAAATATTTGACACATCTGTCACCATAGACCTGATAGTCGTGATGCAGAGTCCGTTTCCAACACGCATACTTTTCAACCAAACCTCTCAATGAACACTTACCCTTATAAGCTTCTTCAGGACACACGCATATATCCAAATACACTTGCTCAAAAGTCCCCACAAGTTCAATCTTATTTGCATACAGATTTGTGAGGGGCCTCATCATTCTAGCGGGACCAGTAAATAAAAATATTCCTGGAAACTGTGCTTTAGTTTTCTTTAGAGGTACTAAAGCGATTTCCAATGTTTTGGGAACTTCTTTACCTTTTATCTTTAAGAGACGTAGTTTGTCCACAATTCTAGAGGCTTTTTCTTTTGGGATGTAGCCTGTAAAAATGAGAATCCTATTTTCACATCACATTTATTTACTATCCATAACTGAATCTAGATATATGACTTGCATAAACATCAATTTTTATTAACAACTAATCATCTTCAGATATGTGTATAAAACATACTGACAACGGTGATAAACCAGGAACAATCCTTAGACAAGTATCATTAAAAAAAATCTGAAAAAATAACTTTGAATCTGTTATAAAACCCAAATATATATGTAGGTAATATCTTACCAGTCATTTATCATTCGTCCAATGAATAAGATCGCCACAATCATATAAATTTTGCAAATCATTTTGACATATACAATTTTTTCCCAAAAATTACATATACCATACAATAATTTCAAAATTTTCGAAAAGAAATTAAAATATATTTAACAGCTCTCACTGTCATATAAATCTCATTTTTCAGCTTAGTCTAGGCCCCTTGTAATTTCAAGGTAGAAAATTGTTTCATGACGTTGAAGTTGCAGATCTGCCCGAAATTTAGCTGACTCACGGTGCCTAAATTATGCGTCAGGCAATCTCCTTAACAGTGATTTTTGCACCCCTATTTTAAAAACAGCTACGTCCTCGTTTTCATTTCACACAAAAACTTTGACATCCGAAATTGGAAGTTGATTCTCCATGTAGCTCTTCCCTATTCCCTATTGTTTTTCTGTTCCTAACCTAAAAATTGCCACATGTTGTGAATGCAAAAAGCCAATTTCTGATGATTCAGATGGGAGTACTGCAACTTCAACTGTAAAATGCGATATATTTGTAAGGGTGAATATTGCTCCAGCTGTTTCACTTTGCGTGCATCGGAGATAAAATATCTACCATTGAAGAAGCGCACTCTATTAATTTGTTGTGCTAATTGTAGGGAAGCTGTGCTTGGTTGCCTATTAAATCTAGAGAAAATACGTCATTTAAAAGCCGAAAATGTCCTTCTAAAGTCCACAATAAGTGACAAGGAAGGACAGGCCCAGGTCACTTCCTTATCGAGCTACCAGATTGATCATAGTGCAGCATTATCTGAGGCATCTTCCAATGCTACTGCATTGGATCACACCCCTAAAACCCCCCGTAATGCTGTTCGAGGGATCAACTGCTCCATTGGAGTGCTCTCCGCAGCTGAAGAATGTAGATGCTTCCACTTGAGTAACCTGAAGAGTAACACTGCTGATGATGTAATCTTGAATCAGTTAAAGAGCAATTGCATTGATGCTATATCTGTTGAAAAACTGCAGAAGAGAAATAAGTCTGCAGCCTCGTTCAAGATTGCTGTTCGAGTTCAAGACTGTGAGCCAATTTGCAATCCTAATCTTTTGCCAACTAATGTATTGATAAGGCCGTTTACCTTTCACAGAAATAACTTTAATCGTCATTATAATAATAAGAACAATCTAAGAAACTCGCAGAGAAGGCAAGGTGGAAATTTCATGTCTCAGGGTCAACACAGGTTCAACAACTAGCACTGTACTATCAGAATGTCCGAGGGATGAGAACATGCAATATTATTACTGAAACTTGGCTAAATTAGGATATTGGAGATGAAGAATTGGGCTTCCATGTCTACACCTTACGAGGTGTGATCGCTCCAATAATTCAAGCTGTTATGAGCGTGGCGGGGGTGTACTTATTGCAGTAAACAACAGTCTACCTTCTAGGAAACTATCTACTAGGGTAGCCGAGGTGGAACATGTATTTGTTTTAATCTCTGGTAATAGTATAAAAATGCTATTGGGTTCAGTCTACTTGCCACCGAAATCACAATTTGAACTTTATGAAGCCTTCGTAACTCCCTGGAGAAAAGTATGTTGGAGAATAAGTTTGACAAAATTGTTATAGGAGGTGATTTCAACTTGCCAGACGTACGCTGGGGGAATGATGTCCATGGTGTTTGTGTGAATCACTTAGTGTCCCCTCAGGCATCAGCCATCATTGACTATTTTGCTTGTTCAAATTTGTTTCAGATTAATGGCATTTGTAATTCCAAGGGTTCACTATTAGATCTTATTTTCTCTGACGCTAACTATAATGTTAATACCTGCGATAGTCGTCTCTTACCTTGTGATGAAGATCATCAATCGCTGGTCTTTAATATACCACTATACTCATTAACACTGAAATGCCTACCTAGCATGTATAGTGAATATGAATATTACAATTTTAAACTTGCAAATTATGTTGACTTAAACTATCATCTTGGTGGCATCAATTGGAGCTTAATATTAAATGTGGATAATGTCAATAAGGCACTGAATAATTTTTATAATGAAATTTTTACTGCCATTGATCTTTATGTCCCTAGGTTTGTAGCAAAACAAAAAAAAAATCCGGATTGGTACAATGATGAATTGAAATCTTTGATTATTAAAAAAATATATGAGGGCTGGCGCGATGGAGTTGAACTCCTGTGACATTTCTTTGATTGATGTTTTTAATTGTATTAGTGATCTTAAGACCATTCTAGGACCAGGCTCTGATGGCTTAGATGTATTGTTTTTTAAGAATTGTCAATGTGTTTTAACTGATGTTTTATTGAACATTTTTAATCTGTCTTTACGTACCGGTACCTATCCTGACTATTGGAAAATAACATATGTAACACCAATCTTTAGTGGTGATAAAGCTGATATAAAAAATTATCGTCCAATATCCAAAATGTGTATTGTAGCGAAGATATTTGAATGTATAATAGCTAAGAAAATATCTTGCCTTTTTAATAATGCGTTTTCAGGCAGTCAGCATGGTTTCATTCAAGGACGGTCTACTGTTTCTAACCTGTTGATTCTCAGTGACTTTCTGTCGAATACTTTGGAGGATCGACAACAGATTGATGTTGTTTACACTGATTTTGCCAAGGCGTTCGATAGCGTTCAAATAGATGTTTTAATTTATAAGTTGCAGGTTCTTGGAGTGAATGGCCTATTGTTGGCATAGTTTAAGGATTATTCATCGGACAGAAGGCAAAATGTAAAAATTAAAAACTTTCTCTCTCAAGAAATATGTGTTGATTCTGGTGTCCCTCAGGGTGCTCATCTGGCAACCTTATTATTTAATGTTTTTATCGACGATAAGATTATAAAATATCATCATGACTGCCTGGAATTGCAATCTGACTGAATACCTTGTCTGAATGGTGTTTCTCTAATAGTATTGAGCTGAATATGGACAAATGTAAGATTTTGACTGCATCAAGGAAGAAAAATAATGTAATTTTTGACTATACTATAAAGAGCACTTCTTTGGATAGAGTTAATGAAATTAAGGATTTGGGTGTCTATATGGAAAATGAGCTTCGTTTCAGCTTTCACCTAAATTATGTCAAAAAGCTCTAAAATTGATAGGATTCATTCTTCGTACCTTAAGAGATTTTGACAACATTATATGTTTTAAAACTCTATATTGTTCATTATGGATCAGTTATGGAATATGCAAGCTCTATATGGTCACCACACTATAACATTTATATAGAGTCACTAGAAAAAGTTCGGCGTAAATTTTTCAGATTCATTTAAATTGAGAATACCCATTGAACAACTCAATTACATAGAAATTGAAAATATCTTAAACATAAGATCATTAAGAGTTCGTCGCTCACAAACAGATTTATATATTTTGTACAAAATCGTTAATTTGCCCAGAGCTTTTAAATCTCATATCTTTTCATGTCCCCCAAAGAATTGTTCGTGACTCTTATTTATTTTTTATAAAATTTCATCGAACTACGTATAGCATGCAGAGTCCTTTAACGAGAATGTGTAGACTTGCTAATGATAATTATAGCGAACTGGATTTTTTTAATATGACTCTGCCTAACTTTAGACAAGTTGTTAGAAGTCTCTCCTTGTAAATTTTGGTTAAATTTTAGTTAAGTGATGCTAGCGCTGTGTTCCTGTGCTTAATACCTTTTTCCTGTTCCTACTTCAATTTTTGATGTAAAAATGTTGTGATTATTGTATAATCTGATTTTATTGTAAAATTGGGAAACCCTTAATATACCATTTATTTATTTATTTAGTACTAGGGTTACAAAGGCATTTTTAATAAGATCTATCTATGTATGTCTAACTTACTCCACCATTCATTATTATTAACATACCGAAAAAATGATACAAGAGAGGTAAGGCCCATATCTTTCTTCTAGATATGTGCTATATTGTTTTGAGGATTCATATTTGTGAGACAAATTGCATTTACTAATCATTTTAATTTTTAGATTTCTTGTTTTTGACAACTGGGGTAGATTTTTTTCCTCGAAACGTCAAGGTCTATCAAGTTCTCTTAGGTTTTTCAGATTCTTTAAGGCGACTAAATTGGCACTTATACAATTTACACCCTGCCGGCTATAGAAAACCATTTGTCTCACAAAAAAAGTAAAGGTTAAATAAATCTCAGTCCTAAGAGAAAAATACCTAAGTGAAATATAGTAAAGCATGTAAACTGCTGCTGCCGTTGTTGTTTATTTTGATACGAATAAGATTGTGTCTTGGACCAAATTAGAGTTTTAAATACTCTTAAAACCTTAAGGTGTTTTGTAACGAAATAATTCGTTACATGGTTTTGCATATTCTAAGTGATTTTTATGCAAATTTCTACATGCAGTTGATTTCTGTAATGGAGAAGGATTTCGATAGAAGTTAAATTATTCATATATAGGCGGAGCTGCCATTAGAATTGTACAAGTAGTATTTCTACATGGGTTTCTTTAACAAGAATATTTTAATGTTCCCCTCTTTGGATAGAGGGCGATAGTAATTCTAATAATTGATGAGTCGTCTTCCTCCTTTCGATGCAATTCGGACCGGTATTAAAATCACGCATAGGTGAGCAGGCCAATTTAATTTTTGCTGCGTGTGATTTTTCACATTCAGTTTTTAAGTTTATCGAATTTATTTCTCTGTTTTAGGAGTGTATTAGGACAATTTTCAGATTATAGAGGGATTTTCAAAGCTATGATCTAGTCAACAATATTTTTGGTTAGACTTCTAATATCTAGATTTATAAATTGTATTCTTTATTCATCGTGGCAATCTAGACACTTTTTATGAAATATTGTAGAATAAATGATCTTATTGGACGTTTTATTGAATATAAACTGCTCGTCAAAAAAAAACGATGCACCTAGTTTATTGGACAATATTTGAAAGCTCGTTATTGGTAAACTACTCAACCGATTTTAAAAAACTTTGGAAATTCAGAATAGTTGATTCTTTGACTCTTATGACTAATTTTTGGAATAAGATATTTTGCACCTAACATATACTACAGGGTGTTAAAGAAAGATATGTTTTTTTTACAAAATTTCAAGTTATCCCTATTTATGGGGTAGTTGAGATTGATAGTCGTAATATCTCCTTTTACTTGCAGATAAGCAATACCTCGGGACGTTTTTAAGATTTTGTGGATATCTTGGCTAACTACGATTATATGGCAATTTTAATGCTACAATAATAAAAAAACATATCCCTTAATTTGAACTTTCTGGTTTAATGGATCACGTAACGTACATAAACTGGCAGCATATAATACCATAAGACGCCGTGTTCAAAATTCGTCGATACCTTCCGTAGTTTTCTCATTGGGACTAAACGGTAAAAACACGACAATTTTCGAAAAATTGCCATATAATCGTAGTTAGCCAAGATATCCACAAAATCCTAAAAACGTCCCGAGGTATTACCTAACTGCAAGTAAAGAGAGGTATTACGACTATCAATCTCAATTGCCCCATAAATGAGGATAACTTGAAATTTTGTAAAAAAAACAACCCTGTAGTATATATTAGGTGCAAAATATCTTATTCCAAAAATTAGTCATAAGAGTCAAAGAAGCAACTATTCAGAATTTCCAAAGTTTTTTTAAAATCGGTTTAGTAGCTTTCCAATAACGAGCTTTCAAATATTGTCCAAAAAACTAGGTGCGTCGTTTTTTTTTCACGAGCAGTTTAGTTCCATATATTTATCGTGTATTTCGTTAGTTTTTACAGGAATATTTAACTGCGTAGTTGGAAGTTAGCAAGGAGAATTTCTAACTAATCCCAATTTATTACCGGTTTCTGTTTGTTTTTTATGTTTTTAGCAAGTTAGTACTGATCCGCCACTTTTAAAAGTCAGGACGTTGACTGAGGCCCTTGCCAAATTTGGAAAGAGACAGATGGGTAACTCTTAAACCTTCAGTTTGCTGCTGGTGGAGGATTTGGGAAATCCTACTTTCTAAGGTCTAAGGTGAGTTTCTCTTTTCGTATTTCTAATTTATGAAATATAATATTGAATTTTTTTGAGAACTCACCTTGGATTTTTACCTTTTTTCTCTACCGACAGTCGATGGTAAATTTATATCTTTTCTCTTTGTAAATGTAGCTCCTTGCTAAGCTTTTAACTAAATTTGCTTTGTTTATCTTTCTTGTGACCCGTAATGCTCACCTAGGCGAGATTTTTTGAGAACAATTGACATTTGGTGAAATGTCGATCAGTTTCGCATCGTAATTTATGCACTTAAAGTTTTATTAATGCATAAATTTGACTTGTGGGGAATTTGCATAATTATCAATTCACAATTTTGAAGTAATCATATTTTTCTATCAATTTTTGACTAGTATTTTGCTTATTTTTAGAACTTTTCTATTGAATCAACTTTTTGGGGACTTTTCATTTATTTTGCACTTATTTAAAAGTGTGCTTAAGTCAGATTTAATCATATTTTTTTCTTAGTAAACTTGAGTATCAGATTCATTGACGAATCTTGTATTTTTGATCATAGATTTAATTCTTAAGTGATAGAGTTTAATTTTTTTTTGCTGATGTTGTTTAAATCACTGTTCATTATTTTTAATTTCTTCTTTTGATATCAACCAACATTCTGGTCTAAACAAATTTTTCTGTTTGCATATTCTCACGGAAATTGGCTGAAGAGCTCGGATTGATAATCAAGCATCAATCGAGTTTACCATAGCAGAATTAGACGTATCAGCTATACAAGACGTTGGGTTTTTTAAAGTCCTCTGGTATTATTCTTACCCATAAAGGCCTGATAAATAATAGGCATTTGGAGAAAAGGAACGAGGTGAAGAGACGTGTGTCCAAACAGGGTTGAACGTCTAAACTAAGCTAAGTATTCTATTTGCCAATCTGAAGATCGTTGTAAAGACCAGACTCTTTAATTTGCAACTAATTTCAATTATTGATATTTTAATTGTTTTTTTTTTGTCAACTCTAAAATCTAACTTTTAATTTAATTTCTTAAACTCTAAAAGAAATTTGTTCAGCCAAGTTACTATTTTAACTGTTCATTTTAATTGTAAATTTGTTTTTAAGAATATCTTTTATTTCCTTCAAGAAACGAGATTCTGCAATTCTCAACGTCTATCAAGTAATTTTTCTCAGTTTTTTTTTAGCTTTGATTGATAGTACTTGACAGTTACTTTGAGAGATAAGGAATATCTGGCGCCCAATATAAACAATTATTTGCAACAAGTAAGGTATATTCACGCTCAATCTATCCTATCCGGCAGACTGTTAAATACCCATAACATCAGGAAAAGAAAACATTACAGTTTTTACTATTCTCTAACACGTAGATTGCCGCAATATGCCAATTTTATCAATTTAATAATTTTAACATAATTCTACTTGTATATAACAGAAATATTTCTAAAAATCGCCAAACCAAACTTATTTTTTTGCCTTTATTTTATAAAAAAAAGCGGAACAGCATTATGACCTGCACGAAACTCTACTGTACAAATTGTTCTTTCCAAGAGCACAAATGCTCTGTAAATTAGTATACACATTTTTGCTATTGAGGATATTTCTAGTTTTGTATTTTTTGAACTATTTTGGATATTCCCAGTGGCTAACATTGTTTTGGTAATTCTTTCTTTTTTTTAAATATTACGTATTTTTGTCCAACTATTCTTAATGAAAAAATATTTTATATATAAAATTCAAACAAATAATAAATTTTGAGGGTCTTTCACTGTGCTACGCTAGATTCGTTTCGGCTATACGTCGTACTTCACCACATAAAATGATATTAGTACGACATGGGAACCTTAATAGAAGCACGTCATATTTTTGTAGAAAACCCAGAATAAGGATTGTAAATGTTTGCAACGCATACTTCATACATGTTTTTCGAATGATATCACTATGTAGGTGTGCTTATATGTTATATGACATTTATTTCTCTCATTCAAACCTAAATTAATATCAAACAGTATGTGTTTTACATACCTTTCCTGTGTTTGATAAGATTTTTATATACTTTTTTACATAACTCCCTAGTACTGTATGCTTTTCATTAAAAATGTGACTGCTGTAAAAAAAACGAATTAACCTAAAAATTATTTTACCGATAATTCTCCCATCCAGTTGCACAACATAGCTGTTCTTCAAGTCTAATCTGCCAACATATTTTAATGAAACCATACCCATTTCGTCAAGAACCATTGGTATATTGTCGACTTTCGTTTGATCGGGCACGTCAGTAAGAACGCAGTTCATCGTCAGGTGATTCAGAAGACCACAAGGGGATCCGTCTGGAGTGTGGACGGGACAAATGAAACCCCATGCGTCGGGTAGCAATTGCCGGGCTTCTGTAGTACGCATTTCTTGGAAGAAAGATCCTCTTAAATATAAAAAAACATATTTAAATATAATAAAGCCTTGCATCGACGGGAGAGCAGACAAATTTCGTTTCGATTAGGCAGGAAGTTGTCATAGATTAACAAATTACCAAAAATTTGATAGGTTGACTTTGTGTGTAAGTTTGAGCAAAGTTCAAATATGTGACGATTTTATTGCTTTAGGTTAATTTCAATAAAAATATTTGATTTTTCCAGATTTAAAATTTTTGTATCTAAATAATGGCGGAAAGTGCTTCTTAAAAATGATTTGATAGCAATATATATTTAGAGAAATCTATTCGATTATTTCCCTTGTCCATCGCTTGTATATTAGTCTACAATTAGTTAAATGTATTCCAAAGAGGGACCTTATATCCCCTTACTTCTGCGTAACTAAATTTCCAAGCTATTGATTTTGTTATTGATATAGTTTGTAAATCGAGCGTTGATCGTTACGTCATACCTTGTCTTTCTCTCTCATACCACCGTCAATCGGGGGTGGCAGAAATTTGACGTCACGGACGTACACTGGCGATAAAAAAAACTAGGACATTCAAGGTCATTTCAAAAATTTAAATGTCAAAAATTACGGTGGTGAACAAAGCTTAGCATTTTGACGTGACAGTGAGTGTAATTTCTTTTTTGCCAGAAGAACTGAATTTTTATCTATTCCTAATTCATTTGCGATGGTTCGCATTGCTTCACCATCCAATATTCTCGTAATCAAAATGGCCTTTTGATTTTCTGTTAGTCGAGGCATCGTATTTAAATTTTAAGAATTTTTCATTTCAACTTATATGGTATAATTGTCATAAATAAAAAAATATATGCCTAATTCGCACTTCAATTTTATGAGATGAACTTGAATGTCCTAGTTTTTTTTGATCGCCAGTGTACGTTGAGCTGCGCATGCTAGGATATCAGATGAAATTATAAATTCCTCATCTATCAAAGTGTCAAATATATATTTATTTATTTTATTTGAAGTTCGTCCAACGTATTTTTCTGTTTTTATTTGTGATTGTTATCGCATTTGAAAATGCCTGGACAATGGTACACTGAAAGTGTGTGAGCAAGTCCTCATTTTAAAACGAATAGATTATTTTAATCGCAAAAAGCAGCAGGAAAAATGCTTTTACCCGTGAGTGCAGTATTACCTAATGTAAGTTGATACAAAAGTGCAGTTTTAACAATATATAAGAGTAGGATTATCCCATTATACTACTTCTTAAACATTATTCGCATTTAGCATAATTTTAAGTTTTAAACATCGTTTTTAAGCGTTAAAAACGCGATCTTAAGAGTTTCCAATTAGGGAAAGAAAGGCTCATTTTCCTTATGAAACAAACGGATACACTGTCAACTGGAAGTGTTCTTTCTTAATTTCACTGTCTAAATTTCGAGATACAAGTTTAACAGCAATAATTATAAAAAAGGTAAAACCTAAAACTTAAGTTAAAAGGAGTTATTGCTTTTAAGAAATAGAAATTATAATTACTAAGTTGAATAAACTCATTTAGATACCTATTATGAAATACTCGGCGAAATACGTTAAATATTAATATGTGTTTAAGGATAGATTTATGTTTAGGGAATTGGAAAATCCCACCCTTATATATCAATTTAATTACGTCTGTACATATATTTTTATTTGTTGTATAGTTTCTGATACTTTAGGAATATCGTCGGCCACTGTGCAAAGAACTCATTGAAGTCCAGAAACTTGTTGACTTTAAAACCAAGGCAAATGTTGCCAATATTTCCTGTCGTGGAGAGCCTGTTCACAAAGTTCATGGCCATACTATAAGGAGACCATATATGCTATGTATGAGAAAGGTAATCTGCATTTAATTTTTCATTATTTTAAATAATTTATTCATTATTTCGGTTTTATTGTAGGCGAACAACTCACACTGCGTTCATTGCAAACGAATCTAATGAATATTGACAGAGTGCAGATATCTACTGATATGCTAATATAATCCTATTGAGATGGTCATAATGTAAGCGTAAGCGTTACTATGAGGCTTGTATCAGTTCGATACATCCTGTCACAAGCGAAGCTGTTTAAATTTGTGGAATGAAGCACTTCAAAAGGTAAGAATCTAGTCAAACTTTCAGATATTGCTATTTTATACGAGAATCTGTTTTAGATTACACCTTACACCAAAAAATGGAGAAATTATGTTCATCACACAAATGGTATAACACAATTAGCGTGGACTGAAAAAAGGAGATATGCTTCGGATATATTACCGGACATTATCGATCTCAATTCTTGTCACTCGGATGATGATGATGATGATGAGTATTATCAAAGAATATTCTACTACGATATATTCTTTGGTATTATTTTAGCGACGAGCAGGAAACAATATAGTTTAGTGTGCTCATAAGCACAGAAGATACTATGACCCCTTTCGTAAAACATGATACAAGAACCTTAAATTACAACATCCCTTTCCATCGATTGTGTGGTATGGTTTTTATAATGAGTGAATTAGTGTGTTTTTTATGATGAGTTGAATTATAGTGTTTTATTATTTTTTGTCTTGTCTGTCATTTGTGTCTTTCAATGAGTTTTGTTGCTGCGTGATCGATATATCCCAATAGTATTTTAATATTGCATTATAGTACTCTGTTTTAATTGTCTCTCTGTGCTATGTAAGGTGTTGTTTTCCAATCTGTTTTTCATTGGTGTAAGTTTTTATAAAAAAAAATAAGATTTTACACTGTTAAAGTTAATACATATACGCCAGACCTTTACTGTTGTTGTATACGAATCATGTTATAGCACACTTTAGGTTATATAAAATGTTTTGTTTTCCATTTCATAAACATTTGGGAGTTCTTTGGGAATAAATTAGCATTATTTTCGTTTTCTCTCATACTTGAGTTTTATTTTATGGTGTCAATCTACTCTACTTTGTTTAAGTTACTTTAGTTACTTTTGGTTATAACTGAAGTACAACAGACTCAAATACAATATTATGCTATACCGTCACCCATTTAATATCTTTTATATCAGATGTCCTATGTTAAAAATAACATAAATATTATTAAAAGTTTGAACTAAGGTCGTAATTGCGATATTTACAGCTACATAATAATAGTGTAAGTGCCCAGCGACATAAAGTTGCATTTATGAATACTGTCTTGGAAAGTTTTGTGTGGCTTAATTGCGGCTAGTCTACCACCTTTTCCCTTTATGAAAACTTTCGTAGTGGGGGCTTTTCCTTTCCAGTTTTCCGAAAGCCGATCATTTCGCGTAGTGTAAAAAATGTATGGATACTGTCTTTTTTTTAATGTAATCGCGAGACAAGTTTATGAAACGCGCGAAAAAAAATGTGTCCGACAAAAATGTTTGATCGTTACGGGTGTCTACCAATTCAAACATATCACAAGTTAAAAAAAATTTTGGATAACGAGCTGATTTTTTCAGGATTACTTAATAAAAATACGAAGAATATAAGTATCCAATTGTCGGACAAAGTACATTTTCCGATTTTCCAGTCCGACGCGAGAAAATCAACGGTTTCACGAAGCCAAACATTTACGAATAACATTTTCTTCTTCCGATTTATTGGCCGTGGCCATGAATCCGCTGATCGTACCTTTTCGTACTAGTCGCGATAGGCCATGCTCAAGTCACAGTTTATACCGATTCGGTGACGGTATAAAATTCCTTCTCGACCTTGGTTTTTAGTGTCAAAATTTCGGATTGAAGCCCCCCCCCCTCACATGCTGGCGACGCCCTTGTCCCTTACTGCACGACGACGACGCTCTCCATTATTAACGCAGCATCATTTTATGTGCCACGTTTTCTCTAATCTCCGCACTAGTTAGAAAGATTTGAAAAATTATTTTTTTTTGTGTAATTCATTAAAAGGTAGACCTAATTTTAAGCAAAAAGCAGAAGAAGTGAAAAAAATTACGCCAGAAATATTCTGTTCCTGTAAATTATTTTTAAAATCAAGACAGTTTCACAACCACAAATATAGTGATGTGTATTACCGGATTCTTCCGATGACGACCTAATTGGTTATCATTCATCCTGCTACGAAGAATTCAATGTGAAAAAAAAGTATTTGGTGACTGAAAGGTAAGTTCAATAAATTCAGAATGATAACAATTTCCGTGTATATAATGCGGTTTTTCGGAAAAATGGTTGAATAGGTATATTTTATTTAATTGTTTTGCATATTTTAGGATTTTTTTTTTTAATTTATAGGGGGTGTCGGCCTCCATCCAATGATATGTTTCGCGCAATAGAAGAGTTTGTATGCATCTATTCACCGAATACCAAGGATGTAAACACAGGAAGATTCGAATTATTTGAGATCTGACCTGAATGAAGCTGTGGTAAAAACTCAATTGAAAGGACTTGGCGCATTCAACGTGCCACCCACACTTCAGCAAATTAAACGAACCATATATATGCAGTGTACGGTGTAACGCCCACATGAGATGCCCAACCAATCTTAAGCCGGAAAATTATGGGTGGACAATAATTAATAATAAATACCATCATTATTGGTTCGTTGGCCTAAAAGCCCTTCATTCCAAGATATATCTGTATCTGAAAATATTACAGGTATGATATTAAAAATTGCGTTTTTTATTTTATTTTATTTTTATTTATTAAAATTTATTAAATCTTAAATAAACAATTTTTCAGAATCTGAAGATGAAATGGATAGCGAGGATGAGACACATTCTTCTGATACCAATGAGCAAAGTTCGACTGAAGAGTGAAAAAGATATTTTGAATACTTATTTTTTCTTATTTTTAAACTGTTAATAAAAATGTATTTATATTATTTAGCCAAATACATATTATTAACTATTTACGCATTACATTCAATTTATAGTAGCTTATAAAACTTTATCACACCTAATGAATAATTGAAAAATGATGTGTTGAGATGCTGTTTAAAATAAAGGTATTTTTGTCGAACTGCAGATTGGTCCCGATATATTTGTCGGACACTTATACTACAGGTCGAGTACTTGTCTCACATACACGATTCTTTTTTTCTTCGACAGTTATTCATAAAATTTTTCGGCTTCGTGAAACCGGTGATTTTCCCGCGTCGGACTGGAAAATCGGAAAATGTACTTTGTCGGACAATTGGATATTTATAATTTACATATTTTTATTAAGTATCCTGAAAAAATCTCGTTATCGAAAAAATTTTTTAACACATGAATTGGATGTGTCTGAGTTGGTGGACACCCTTAACGATCAAAAATTTTTGTCGGGCACTTTTTTTTTCGCGCGTTTCATAACCTTGTCTCGCGATTACATCCATCCATAATTTTTTGCACTACGAGAAATTATCGGCTTACGGGAAAACTGGAAAGGAAAAGACCCCACTACGAAAGTTTTCATAAAGGGAATATGTGGTAGACTAGCCGCAATTAAGCCGCACTTTTTTTTCGCGCGTTTCATAACCTTGTCTCGCGATTACATTTAAAAAAAAAAACAGTATCCATAATTTTTTTGCACTACGAGAAATTATCGGCTTTCGGGAAAACTGGAAAGGAAAAGCCCACACTACGAACGTTTTCATAAAGGGAAAATGTGGTAGACTAGCCGCAATTAAGCCACACACACCTTTCCAAGACAGTATCCATAAATGCAACTTTATATCGATGGGCAAAACCCATCCCACTATAAGCAAAACCTGTACAAAAACGAAATAAACTTTTACGAATTTAGTGTTTGAACCGTTGCACAACACAAATAAATTATAAACAAAACTTACTTACCTACTAAACCAAACTAACCCAAACTAAAGAAAAGCTACATGTTTGAGGTCTTTCAGTTTTATTTAGTACAGAACACTGCTATAATGTGAAAAGATTAATTAAATGATAAAACAACAAAAACCCTGAAGAATAAAATTGCATTTACAGTGAAATTTAAATATATGACAAAGTTTACTGCAATGGTAAATTTCTGTTTTTATTAATTTATTTACTGCACTTTACAGATGCTTACAAGTTCACAATCGTATGACAAATAAAAATTAATTGGTAAAGAAAAGGCCCAAATCACGTTTCAGTTGCATATCTGATATTAAAAATGTCTTTGTGATTTTTTATACACTCTTCTATCGGCCAAGTTTGTTTCACAGTACATTGCTTCTGCACTGAGTTGAATGTTTCTTCAATTAACCACATATCACATGCATAATTATATAACTTTTCTCGTAGCAAAGATTCCACCTATTATTCTAAATTTCGCAGGTTTTAGATATGTTTTCCTTCACACAAGATAACAAGACCCCTATACAGTGTGTCCAAGAAAGTATGCAACATATGGGAAACTTTTTTATTATTGGTTTCTCAGAAAATTTTATTCTTGATAAAAGTTGATGCTTGACCTAAAACAGTAAATGAGTATTTCAAATTTTCCGTACTGCTTTTAGTACGGGCGCAAATGTCATTTTTCCGAAATCGCGTCAAGAGTAAAGGACCTTAATTTATAAAGATATAACAAAATCTTATAAGGAAAAGTTCTTCCAAATTAAAAAAGTAATCTAAATATGAAATTTGAGTTAAGTACATCAACTTTTCATTTTTCTTTCTTTTTTCTCGATTTTTTCTTAAACGTTACGCCACTGAAGAATGTTTTGTTCTTTTGTTATTAGTATACTTGCCAAGTAACTTCAAAATTTATTTAAGATATAAATTAGTTACATAGTTGCAGAAGGTTGCAGTTTTTCCAGAGATAATAGCCAGTTTAGGTATCAGTGTGTTGCAAACACATTTAAACACTTTTGATACAAAATTTTTCCCAGTCAAAATCATGAATAGACCCAACTCTTTTCATTTCATGTAAAACAACTAATAATTTATTTATATTTTGTATCCGATTAGTAAAATATGCCCATAAAAAGCCATATAAAATGTTTAGTCTTGAAGAGTAGGCCATGCATTTGGAATAAAAACAAATAAATAGCAATAATTTTACTTCGCTCTAACATATGAAATTAATTATTATTGAGTCAGTTATTCCAATTGTATTTTGTAATAATAATTGTGGACAATTATTTTGGACTAAAATTGTTTAAATGTGTTTGCAACACACTGATATCTAAACTGGCTTTTATCTTTGTAAAAACTGAAACATTATGAAACTATGTAATTAATGTCTACTTTAAATAAATTTTAAAGTTGCTTGCCAAGTATACTACTAACAAAAGAACAAATCAACCAATTGAAAAAAAAATGGAAAATTAAAAATTGATGTACTTAACTCAAATTTCATCTTTAGATTACTTTTTTAATTTGGAAGAACTTTTCCTTATAAGATTTTGCTGTATCTTTATAAATTAAGGTACTTTACTCTTGACGCGATTTCGGAAAAATGACATTTGCGTCCGCACTAAAAGCAGTACGTAAAATTTGAAATACTCGTGTACTGTTTTAAGGCAGGCACCAACTTTTATGAAGAATAAAATTTTCTGAGAATCCAATAATAAAAAAGTTTCCCATATGCTGCATACTTTTCTGGACACACTGTATATCTAAGAATTTCTGTTGGAATTTTACTAAAACACTAGAATATTTCTGTTTGTATTGTGTTGTTAATTTAAGTTCCTATTGCAAACCTCACAAGATTCTTTTTCTTCACTTAAAACAATGTAGATTGCATACAATTAAAATAATCATATCCAAATATTATCTTACCAGAGTGAAAAAAGACATTTTTATCGGTTAGCTTCTTTAAATTGAATCTATGAATCACGAGTTCATGAGCATGACATGTTTGTTATTGTTTTGGTTTTGAATTCAGCGTCCTATCTAACCTCACATTCAAGACCGACAATAGCCGTCTATTTTACCGACACGAAATGGATCATGCGCGAAGCGTAAGTTATGCTCCGCCCAACTCTTGTGAATCAATTTAGGACATGCTTCAAAACTGATCTGACGTCACGATTTCTAACGTAACGATCAACGCTCGGTTTACCGACTATATATTATATCGATTTTATCACTTTTTCAGGAACTACATAAAATCATCGAACAAAATATTACAATTTAGAATATAATAAAGTTTTAACTACTTACCGATGAACTGCTCTAAAATGCGACATATATCTCATCCGATTAATATTTTCAGCTATTATACAAAGTCCTTTATCCTGCATAAGCCCCAAACCTGTATTGCTTTGGATATTCCCAGTAGCTAAAAATAGCTTTAGTGCAGTTTCAATGCCTCCGGACATTTTAGCAGCTCGCAATATGTCAGACTGGGAGAATCTAAACTTATTTCCACGGGCTAATTGTAAGATGTTTAGGCGCAATACATTGAGCCAACCTTGCATTTTTTCCTTTATTATTTGAAGATACAAGTGTCCCCCTAAAATTCATAATTAATTTTCGTGTATTATATATTACATGATCCTAAAAGGATACAATAAATAGACATAGTTTTTGTGTGTATTGTTTATTATCTTTGTTGCTGTTCATAGGGCATTTTAGTGTCTCAACCAATTGACTGACACTAAACCCTCAGGTGAAATAAATAAATATTAGGCTTATATTTAACAGAGAAAGGCCAAACGTTTAGCGCCACTTTATGAAGCAAATTGCTTTGGACGAAATTAGCCAGTAATAATTATTCACCCACACTTTCAGAAACTCCTTTATTATGTATAATCGTAGTAATGAGAGTAGAATTTGAACTAAACAAAGATTTGGAAAAAGATACTTCAGCGTATTGTTTAATTTTACATGATAAAGTTTTCACTTACAACCCACTCACTAAACTTGTTAAACAACTTTAATTTTCGAGGTGTTCTGAATGTTAAATTCGGGTATAATTTCCATCCCCACCCCTTTTGCAGTGCTAAATTTATTTAACATGTCAACACATATTTCTTAGATATATAAAATCATTTAAAGATAGAGCTACTCTAAGCAGTTTTTAAATTAAAACTGAGCTTTATCCACAATACCGAAACAGAATTTTTGCGCTCGACGCGCGTTTCGCTAACCATGTTAGCATCATCAGGAGATGATTAAAACTAAAAAAAAAATCTACCTAACTCCCTTTTATACTACTGTTTGCTCAATCCAGCGGAACTAAAA
This sequence comes from Pissodes strobi, assembly GCA_016904865.1. Lineage (NCBI taxonomy): Eukaryota > Metazoa > Arthropoda > Insecta > Coleoptera > Curculionidae > Pissodes > Pissodes strobi. The sequence continues at coordinate 39,585 of MU183138.1, forward strand.
AGGACCAATCCTGGAATCCCACTAGTCACGCTGGATTAACCAATACAATGGACTATACGGAATAGGCCCTCTATCTCTATTTAAACCATTCTTACATTTAATTTCCATACGTTCATATGCGTCTAATAATCTCCTATCAGTTATATTATGAATTAATTTTAATTTTTTTATTGTTATTCCATGATTATTATCAAGAGCATGCTCGGCAACACTTGATTTTTCTGTTCTACCATACTTTAAATGAGCTATATGTTCTTTGAATCTCGTCTGTATAGATCGTCTAGTTTGCCCAACATATTTTTGGTTACTATCCATACATCCAATTTCATATATTCCACTTCTTTCTAACATTTCAATTTTGTCCTTTGGACCACCTAATAGTTTCTTAATGTTAAACTGAGTCTGGTATACTAATTTTAAACCTACTTCCTTAAAAACTTTTTGGAGTCCTCTAGTATACTGAGGATTATACGGTATCGAAACATATTTTGTATTTTCATACTGATTAACGAAAGAAGTAGAATCACGAATGGTCTTTCTAAACAAATGCCTATTAATTTAATCACAATGACTTCTACACAATGGACAAACATCCTTCGTTTTTAACCATTCTGTTAAGCAATCTAAACAAAATTTGTGTTCACACCAATTTGGTGTGCAAATGTGTTTTTTTCCAAAGAATTGAAACAAATAGGGCATTCCTCTTTCAAATGCACTTCACTTTTTTTCTTTTTCGAACTAACTGTTTCCGAACTAACTATTTCTGAATTGACTCTCTTGAGTACTCGATTTCTTAATTTGAGTTCTTCCATAGAAAACTAAACTGTGAAATGAAGAAAAATACAGAACTGCTGGTTTTATTATGTTTATTTAAGAGGGAAGGGGCAAAGTCAGGGTCAGGGGCAAGGACAACATATGTGTAGATAAGGATGGGAAATATATTAATTGCATGATGAGAGTGTTTGCTTATAATTCAAATAGCGCGTAGAAAGAGGCAAGTTAAGACACCTGCACTATTATATGATGGAAGAGAGCGCGCTTAGAGTTTGTGAATTTATTCCTCTTTGCGTCCCCTCGGTCCCCCAACTATTTTGCCTCTCCTCGGTCCCGCATCTTTACCCTATACTCTCATTTCTGAAATTTAATAGTTATTTATTTTACAAGGCAGCAAAGTAGTAGACTGACTGCCGCGGCTGATAATTCGGCTAAGGCAGTCAATCTACTTTGCTGCCGAGTTCAACATATAGTTTTTTCTCCGATTGTTTATAATGATATATGTATATTGTATATTTGCAAATTATTACAATTCCCACAATCTTTTTATTTGTTCCTGTAGTAATAAATTAAAACAAAATATGATAGAAATCGCAATAATTGTTGGAACGGTTGGATGCTATGGAAATGTGTATGTCCATAATAATTATAGTTTGACAACTTATGTCAAACGTTTTATTCCCATGGAGACTAATCATTTTGATGCCTAAGCAGGAAAGTACTTACTTTGCTGCCAAGGCAGAAAAAGCTATACTTTGCTGATTGATATGTGTCTACAAAATTAATATTTGCTGTCAATCGGAGAAAAAAGTCTTTATCACATTTTTCATGTAGGTATAAAATCCATAGAAACACAATTCTGACACATTTGTACTTGTTTTTCCAAAATGTCTTATATAATTATGTTTTAGCCACAATATATTAAACCTCTTATTTGAAATATAAGTATATGTTCTTATGAATTACATTCATATATAAAAATAAGTAGATATTCGGGAAATATTGTATATATAAAGTGTCAAGTTGACATATTCTTAAATATAGTTTAATTTCAGGAAATAGTTTTAAAGCATACATTTCGTGCATGCAAAATGGCTTGAAAATCGTGTATTCAGCTTTGTTGCCTTAAAGAAACAGCTCTTATGCAGCTGTTACTGCATAAAAAAAGACGCCACGGAAAAATGTGATATTATCTGAATTAACTGCGAGATCAACATCCACAATGTTGTCTTTTCTAATTGAGATGGTATTGTTTCACGTAAGTGATGAAATTTTATTTTTATTTAATTATGTAGTATGTGTAATGTGTGGAAAAGTATTTCATAAATCCTGTGCTGCAAGAGATTTCGCAGAAAAAGTAAAGATCATCGACGAAACGAGATTAATTTGTTGTGAGAAAAGTATAACCTCAAATCCTGATAGCCCAAAGGATGAAGAAATAAAGATCTTATGGATACTAATTAGGGAACTCGAGGAAAATAATCAACTTTTAAAGGAAAATAAAGGATATTTAGAGGAAAACCTGATTTGATCGAAAAGAAAATAATAAAAACCGACGAGAAAAGAGATAAATGTCAATGGAGAGGTGGTGACTCAAGTTTCGACGGACGGTGATCTAGATAAAATAAAAGCGGCCCCAGCTGATATTCCGAACCTAAACATTGTCCGGTTGTAACCGAGGCCAATCAGAAAAAAAGGGATGTGAACTCCGAACACACTATAAACTCTCCTTACCTGACAGATGAATGTACGATAATAACAAAACAGAATCGCCAACCAACAACAAAAGGACGTAGCAAAGGAAACAACGCCAACGGTTTAACTGGAATCTTCTGTGAACGAAATTGCTGATAGTAACATCGTAAACGACTGGAGGGTTGTAAAGAAAAAAAAGTAATAAAACGTCCCACTCCAAACAAGGAAAGTATCAAAAATGAGACCGGTCTTCTAATAGCTGAGAGCTATGACTGACTTTTTGTGTCGGGTTTCCATACAGATACCAAGGAAAACGATATCATTCAATATCTCAATAGACAAAGAGTAAACAGGAGATGCATCTGCGAAAAGGTGCAGACAAAGAACCACAGTTTATTCAGGCTTGGTGTACCAAGGGACCTAGTAAGCGAAGTAAATGATGGTAATATGTGGCCTGTAGGAATTATTGTAAATTTTTTTATGAATCTTCAGAGCCGTCGAAAGTGATGAAGCCATAACGACTGGAAAAATACAAAATCAACAATCCGCGACTACAGGAGAACCAGGAGCAGACAATATGAGTAAAATTCGACTGTTTCATATAAATATGCAATCGGTGAGAAATAAAGTAAATGATCTAGAAACCTATCTCGCTGATAGATGGGTAGATGTTATATGTTTGATTGAACATTGGCTGACGGAGCCTGAAGCAGCTATACTTCATTGTTCTGGATACAACTTGGCTACAGCAGTGTATCGTAGTAGCTATAAAGGTGGAGGATCTGCAATATTGTTGAATTCCATGCTGGATTTTAAGATTATGACTCAAATAAATGCCCTGTGTTGAGATGTCTAATGAAATCTGTTGTATTTATGTACAAAAATTAAAACTTTATATTGTTTCAGTTAAAACGGGCCCTGGATATATTAGGTAACGTTGATAACATAATGCTAGCGGGTGACTTTAATGTACATTTTGGCACCGGGGAGCGGGGAAATCAGTTCAGTTTGCTTCAGCCCTATGGTCTCATACAGTTGGTCACTGAACCAACACGGGGTGTGAACTGCCTGGACAATGTGTTCTCGAGCCTGAGTGGGGATGAATGTGTTGTTGACATACCTGATACTACACTATCAGACCATTGAGGAGAACTCATTGAATTCCCACTGTCTACGATAAAGAATGACCCAAATTTAGTTGACACCCTTTGTAGACCGCTGACTAGAGCGGGTAGGAACTCTTTTTTCAGGGGGGTTGAAGGGGTAAGCTGGGACTTCTTGAATAACCGGGAACTAACAGCTGATACTAAATTAACTTTATTCCATTGTACTATAATGCAGATATATTTAAATGCTTTTCCCTTGAAAAAATATAAAAACGTAAAGATCAAAATCGCATTATTAATTGGTTCAATGATGACTTACGTTCGATGAGGGAGATCGTGCATCTTCTTAAAGAAATGTATAACTGGAAACCATCTAATATACTGATACATGACATAAAAGAATACAAAAGACTTTATAAATCTGCTATTAAGAGTGCAAAAAGAGAAGCAAATGATAACGTAATTAAGAATGCATCCAACCCTGTTAAATGCATGTGGAGCATTATAAAAGAACATAGGAGCGTGACCAGGGGGAGGTGGAGGATGTGAGGCTTACACCTGATAAGTTTAATCAATTTTTGTCAACATCGCCATTGATATACAGAACCAACTGAGTTCCTCAAATCTTGATCCGTTGTGACGCCTCAAGAGGATTATACATTTAGGGAAATCACACAAGTAGAAGTTCGAGATATAATTACAAATATCAAAAATAAAAAAAATAAGGATCAATTTGCTGGGTAGTTAATAAAAACCATAAAGCATCTTATTGTAGGACCCCTAACCAGGCTCCTGAATCAGTGTCTCAAAGAGAATGTATTTCCTACGATTCTAAAACAGGCTGCAGTGGTACCGGTCTATAAGAAGGGGGATGCAAATGATCCCTCAAATTAGAGACCTATATCACTGTTGCCCATGCTCTCGAAAGTATTTGAGAAGTGCTTGGCTGTGAGGGTGTCACATTTCTTTGAGAGTAATGGTATTCCAACAGAGAGTCAATTTGGATTTAGGACGATTCGTAGCGCCTCCCTTGGTATCGTGAGTCTGGTTGAGCAGATTCGTGCGGCCTTTGAGAGCAGGGAGTACTTGTCTGGGGCCTTCTGTGACCTAAGGAAGGCCTTTGACTGTGTCTCACACCATCTGGTTCTTGATAAATTTAAAAAATATAATTTTAATAAAAACAGCACTGAAGTGGTCTCTAGTTATCTCTCTAACAGATCTCAAGTAGTACGGGTATGTGGGGTGGAATCGGCGGTGGGTGTGCCACAGGGATCTATACTTGGTCCACTTCTATTTCTAATATACATCAATGACTTGCCAAATGCTGATCCTATGAGTAAGTCCACGCTCTTCGCGGATAACACTACTAAATCGTACGTTGGAAGTGAGATCGATGAGGCAATGTTAGCTTGGTGTGAGGCACAAGAGAGGGCGGAACAGTGGTTTACGGCAAATAAACTCTTCCTGAATGCTGGGAAAACGCAGAATATTGTTTTCTCGACTAGACAGCTTCCTCCTGAGGAGGTGTCTAAGAGTGTGAAGTTCCTGGGGGTGCGCATGGATCCCAGACTGCGCTGGAACTCTCACACGGATCCGGTTGTGAGCAGACTTGGCTCAAATATATTCCTATTACCCACAATCCCTGATCGTGCCTCAAAACCAACCTTGAGACAGGCCTACTTTGCTCTGTATCACTCACATATCCGTTATGCAGTATTGATTTGGGTTCACAGTCCTGGGGCTGCGGATGTGTTCAGGTTACAGCGGAGGGCTATAAGAATAGTTAGTGGGCTGTTCTATCGGGATGAATGCCGGCGGGCTTTTGCGTGTCTGGGTTATTTCGAAAAATCCGGATCCGATCGATTCAATCGCATCTAGTGAATCTCCGTTTTTGTCACGACATGAATTATCGGATCTATAAATCCAATTCTTCGATCGTATGCAAATAAACGTAGGGTTAGACAAAGCGAAACAATCTTCTTTTTTTAAGAATTTCTGGCACAAAACTCATAAGGGATGCATTTTTGGATGTTTCTGAAGAATCTGAGCTCATTATTATTTTTTTTAAACAATTTATAATTTAGCAAGCCAAAGAAAAAAATTAAGAAAGTGAGGTTAAGAGATTGCTGGTGCCGACAACCCGGATCAGCTGACAAATGAAATTTCAATCGCGTTTCTGTCGTTAAAAGAAATAACTTCGATCCTGATTAGTCAGTCCAACCTGATTGAAATACCGGATCGAATCGAAGGCTTCCATCCGATAAGAATATAAGGTGCCATCGTTTATGTGGATATTTTCAAGCAGATGAAGCTTCTATCGGATGAATTAGATCCGATCGGACGACCGAGATAAACGTAGTCAGTTATGATACAGGTGGAAAAGACAATCTAGTGCCTGCTTCGAGATGTCCCGAGCTGTCTGCATTAAATTCTATAATAAAGTGCCTGCTCTCATAAAAAACCAATCTCGAACAAATTTTAAGAAAAGGATAAAAGACATCCTCATCAGTCGGACATTTTTTAATGTCAATGAGTTTTTGAATTGTGGTTCTGATGCATTTTATGAATGTAATCGTTTGTTTTCTGTCATTTTATTATAAATAGTTCTGATGTCTTTGGAAGGTCTAGCAAATTTAGTATATTTTAATATTAGGGTTAGTTGTAAACAGTTTTATTAAGGTTGAATTATGTTTTAATACTACCATATAGACTTGTGTAAATACAATTCTGTGTGATAACACCAATAAACGATTTGATTGACTTGATTTGAATTTCTGTGATATCACGACTGCACGTGATTACACGGATAATCATATATTATTATCAGACAGGTAGTTTCAAATTTTTCCACCTTATGAACTGAGGTGATCCTATTCAAAAGCCGTTGGCATAATAGAGCAAACAAGAATTCATTTTACTTTTAGATCCTTTCAAATATTTTGTAGAGCGGAAAATATACATAATTGTAATATCACGATATATTTAATGTAATATTAACAGGAGGGATTAGTTAGAACTACTCTCTAAAATAATAAAGGAACTTCAAGTTTTCCCAACTGAAAGTACTGTAGATGTGCTAGTCTTTCTCTAAACAATTTTGAAGTACCTCCATTTATCTTTATTTATTAAATATTTCCAATACAGTCGAACTCCGATAACTCAAAACGGCATTTGCCGAAAAAAAAATTCGACTTATCGAAACTTCGATTTATTGAGGCGAGGTGTGTTTGCTACATTTTTATAAAAGTATGTACATAACCTGGTTTATCAAAACAGTTTTATTATGTCAGCAGGCTTACTAACACGTATACATACATGATACATAAAAAATATTTAAAACAATATGAATGAAACTGAATAAAGAGATTGAAAAGTAAGAAGAAAACTTAAATTATATGGAAATAATGTATGTATGTGCATAATATGTTTGTACTAAGTGTATGTAATTACATACACATATTGTGCGTACATATGCTCATAATATACGCAACATGTACATAAATGTTTAAATGTGTATATTCTCATCTTTACGTTTAAAATAGTCACTTATCAGTTTTAGGCCCACGTGTTTCGATTCCTGCTGACTCACTCGCATCGCATCGATCGACTCAGAGTTGGCGTTGTTAACAACTAGACTCAACCAGTTCTCCTTGAAATATTTTGACTTATCGAAGTTCCCCCTCCAGAATATTCCGTCTTATCGCGAAATTCGTCTTATCGAAGTTCGACTTATCGAGACCAAAATACATTTATTTTCCAGACTTATAATAATGATTTGAAGGATCAGTTCGAGTTATCAAAAATTCGAGTTATCGACGTTCGACTTATCGAAGTTCGATTGTATATGGAAACTGCTTTAACATTATTAGATAAAATGTGATTTCCTAGCTGATTAACTCCTCAAGGTTTGACAAGTAATTTGTATTTAAATAGACTACGTACCTTGCAACACTTCTTGCATCATAACAGCATCGGCACCCTCTACCTTGCACTTATCTTGGGCAAAATTAAACAATTTCTTGGCCATAAAAATTAACAAATTAAATTTATCTTCATTCGTGTTTAAATGTATAAGTATGCTTTTCTTTAACACAAAATCTGCAACTTCGGTATCAGAGAACCACTCTGGGCACTCATATAATCTTACTCTAAACATTTTTCCTAGATATGATTTACATTCTTCGTGTGTGTGGAGATTTTCAAGATGTATAGAACGCAACATGTTTTGGCAACAACTAAAATACAAAACTGTATAATATAATAGTAATATCAAAACTTTACTTAGTATATCTTACAAGTTAGTTTACCTTGTATAACTCACAGCTTAGAACGAAAATAGTATCATTTCAAATTCATTCAAACTTAGACCAAAGATATGTAAATAGCATAGATAAATTGGGAATTTTACATGACGTACCTGCTAAACCCAACATCTTCAAATAAGTATTACGTGGCTTTTAAAAATTAATAGTACTACTTACTCAATATAATAGAGATCGTCTTCGCAGCCTTGTATAAGTTTCTGATAAATATACTGGTCACTATAATCACATAAACACTTGAGAAGTAAGCAGAGAGGGGAGTAATACAACATTTTTTGGTAGCTAAACATAAATTTTGCAGAACCATCGGTCACAAAATGTAATACATTGGTCTGCAAAAAAACAGTGAATAATTAAATGTCAAATACATAAAAACTCTACTTATGTAGATCTTATTATTAGATACATCAATCCTTAATACCAATTGGCTAACTTACTGTTGCTGTCTGATCCTGAGTTACACATCTAATAGAAACACCAACATCTGAAAAAAGTGCCCCTCTCATTTTCCAACCTGATCTTTTAATAGTGATCGGATAATTTCTTCGAGTCATTAATAGCATCCTCATAAGTTTTTCTAAGCCACTTACAACAAAGTAACCGCCTGACTCGTGTTCATGTTCACTTTGTTTTACAAGCATTTCTGGATTTAGATTTGCCAAGTTACAGCGATTTGACTAAAAAATATAAAAACTCATCTTTAACTATTAGTTCTCATCTCATTTAACTATAATTAATTAATATTAAATTATTATTGTTAAAAAAATGCTTTATAATACAACGATGTACATTTGTGTATAACATTAACTAGTATGTAAACATCACATGTAAAAAAAAGGTGTGCATGAAGTCCATGCACGATAGAAGTGAAACGTCTTCCTTAACAGCTATTGCTACAGTAAAATTATTAGAATTATTAGTCGTCTCCTCTTCAGGTCGTTCCCAAGTAACACATACGTAGATGCTATATAGGCAACGCTAAGCATCCATTTCCTCTCCTGCCGGCCATCTCCCAATCAAGCGTGTACGTATTCCCTCTTCTGTCGCCGCTGACGCGCTCTTCGAGCTCCCCTCACACGATCGGATCCCCTTCCCGTCGTTCTCACTAACACATACGTAGATCTATATAGGCAACGCAACGCATCTATTTCCCCTTCCCCTGGCAGTCCCCCAAACAAGTGTGTGCGTATTCCCTCCTGTCGCCGCTGACGCACTCTTTCAACTCCCCTCACGCGAGCGGAATTTTCGTAACGCTCGAAAATTGTCACCCACTCGGCAAAGAAATTCAAAAATATGCGCCTAGGTGCAATAGGAAATGTGTGTTCTCATTCATTATAATAAATAGTATAAACAAAACATTCTAAGAAACAAACCTAGAAAATCTGTATCCTTCATTGCAAAAATATTACTGTAAATGACCTCACAAGGACATAAATATGAGATTAATGCATTATAATTATTATATACAATTTTTTTCACTTCACTGGTATATTTCTTTTTATGTATAATATTTTGGATTCTGAATGGGATCAGGCTATACAGTTTTGGGGTAAAATATGATACAAATACAAATCTCTGATTTATATTTCCATGTGAGTTGGGAAAGTTTGGCAAATGCTCAAAATTGCCTTTAGCTAAATGTCTCGATCTAGCAGAAATAGTTCATTTTAAGATTTTCATAAAGTAAAAATTGAGAGAATACAAAGGTTTCTTATATACAACTTAGGACAATATAGCTGTGTGGTTGGAAAAAGTCTTGGTTATGTAATACAATCTTGGTAATGCGACTCTGAACAATGTGCGGTTGTTCTAGGCAATTAGCAAGACTTTGTAAATCATTACAAGTGTTTTTCTGTTTAAGAACTTCCATGTGATAAAATTTGGAGCCTAAATATCTCATTTCTTACACAAATAAAAAACATGATGTTCTTTCCTCAAGTGCTTATTAATCAAAATACCAAGATACTTGATCGAATCAACTTCTCTAACAGGATCAGAGACACCATCAATATCTAGGGGTATTTGATTGAAATTAGAGCGATTCAATGCGGTAATTGAAAAGAATCTATGAAGTGTTTAATTTTATTAAAGGCCAATTTCAATCTGTAACCAGCCTCACTCCAAGTTTGCAGTGTCAGTGCATATACAACAATACTGCCACCCAAATCAAGATCACACAAAACATAAATATAGATGTTACAAAGTGTTGGACCAATTACCGTTCCTTGTGGCAAGTCATACTGAACTATTCCTAATTACTTAATAAGTCACCAATCTTGATGGAAGACATTTAGCATACTATTTCGCACCCCATAGTCTTTCATTACTTAATAATAATAATAGTGGTATAGCCATCTACTTGCAGAGTGATGTTTCCTTCAAAAAACTGACTATACCGGTGGATCAAATAGATGCGGTGTTTGAGTATGCCTGTATTGAACTATTCTACATGAACCAGAGTATTTTATTATCATGTTTTTATCGTGCTCCCTCAGCAGATGTAAAAAATTTTATTTTATTTTTTAAACAATATTTAGAAATTTTTATTAAGAATGACAAAAGGGCTGTAATCTGTGGCGACTTTAATATAAACTTTGATAGGAATGTAAAAGATCATAATGCATTGGAAATAAATAACTCATTATTGAGTTATGGTTTGGTATCGTGCATAGCTGATTTCAGTAGAGTGCAGGGCGCTAGTATGACACAGATTGACAACATTTTTTGTAATTTTAAGAATGACCTAACACAAACTATGAACATTGACACTTGCTTTTCAGATCATCACATGCAAAAAATCACTTTTTCATTCACTCAGTCCCTGTCCAGTCCAACAGGATTTGAATATTCAAGACGATTCAATAAAGAATCAAATTTGGTAACATTTTATAAGCTACTATCCCGTGAAACGTGGAGTGAGGTAATATTGTGTAATAACGCTAATCAGAATTTCGATAAATTTCTGGATATATTTGAAAGGGCAGTTGAGAAGGCATTTCCGTTGGAACTAAAGAAATTTAACTGTCTTAAAAGACATAAAAATCAATCTTGGATCACAAATGAAATAATCCAGGAGGGGAACTGCCTTCGCGATTTGCACCGAAATCTAAAACTTTGTAATAGCGAGGAAATGTGGAATCAATACAGGACACGTCTAAAAAATCATAGGAAATCAATAAGACAGAAAAAAAGATATTTTAATGACGACCTTTACTATTCTTCTCATAACAAGTCCAAAACTGCTTGGCAAATAATAAAGAGTGAGGTTAATATAAAGACAAAGGAATCATACCCTCTGGAGTTCATTGGGGAGGACAACGGGAAGATTGACTCTTATGAGGTTGCAACAAATAAATTTAATCATTACTTTTTAAATTCTGTGGAACAAATTTCTAATTCAATTGACTCTGGAACGGTGCAGGAGATAATTAAAACTTCAGACAAGTCCTTGTTTCTATCCCCGGTGGAACCAGAGGAAATATATAATATCATAAAAGAGGTGGCAATAGAGGATTCAGCAGGTACTGATGGGGTTCCCTGTTCACTGCTGGCTGGGGTTCCCTGCCAGCTAGCACCTATATTGACCTATTTAATAAATCAATCATTTGCGGAAGGTGTGTTCCCTGCCAAACTAAAACAATCGATTGTTATTCCTATATTTAAAAAAGGGGACAAGGCCAGGATTGAGAACTATAGGGCTGTCTCAGTGCTCTCAGTATTTTCTAAAATATATGAAAAAGCTTTCTATACAAGACTTGTTAGTTTCTTGAATAAAAATAACATATTATTCTCGGGGCAGTATGGTTTTAGATCAGGGAGATCAACGCAAGATGCTGTCTTGTCAACTATTAATAGTATAATAAAAAACCTGGATGAAAAAAGGGCAACGGCTGGGTTGTTTTTTGACTATACAAGAGCTTTCGAGCTAGTGGACCATTCATTACTAAAATCCAAATTATATTGTTATGGAGTGAGGGGACAGTCCTGTGATTGGATATCATCCTACTTAAATGATAGGCAGCAGAGGGTGATCTTACGAACGAGGACTGGGGAATTCACCTCGGAGTCATTAAATGTTGGCATGGGGGTCCCGCAAGGCAGTGTCCTGGGACCGCTTCTATTCCTTGTATTTATAAATAGTATTATGGACAGCAGGGTGAATCAGGTGGAGCGTCTAACAATCTTTGCAGACGATGTGTCTGCTATAGTAACTGCGCCAAATGTGGAACATTTAAGTGGCGAATCTAGTGATTGTGCTTTGAACATGCAATTATTCAGTGATCAGAACGGGCTCCTGCTGAATCTATCAAAGAGTGAGGCTATGATGTTCTCTACAAAGGAATATAACTTTAGCCTGCTTATAAGATCAAAGGCTGGATTGATGAGGCAGGTGGAAAGTACGAGGTTTTTGGGTCTGAGACTCGACTCTACACTATCATGGAATGATACAGTCAATGATATCTTGACAAAAATATCTCGTTACTCGTTTGTGTTATGGCGTTTAAGATCATATGTCAGTAAACAGATACTATTATCCTATTATTATGCCTACGTTGGCTCAACATTGTCGTATGGCACGGTGTGTTGGGGCAATAGCAAAAGAATTAATGAAGTTTTAATCTCGCAGAAGAAAATAATAAGAACAATTACATTTAAAAAAATGACCTTCTCATGTCGTCAATTGTTCAAAGATCTTAACATTCTTACTGTAATATCGATATATATTTTACAGTGTGCTCTTTATGTAAGAGATAATCTTCATACATTTCAGAGCGCGGGTGACATGCCGCATGACTATTCACTGAGAACACCAAATATTCTCCGATTGCCCCAACACCGACTGTCCTGCACAGCAAATAGCAGTTATGTAATGCCTATTAAGCTGTACAACCACCTGCCTGTACATATTAAAGAAAGTGTTAGTAGAGATATTTTTAAAATAAAATTAAAAAGGGTATTGTTAAATAACAGTTTTTATTCTCTTCAGGAATATTTTGACTGTACATTTTAAGCATATGTGATTCCTTCGAATTACTAGTATTTTAATGTGTGTGTGTATCGATGTGTGAATGGCGCTGAGGGAGTGAATTGTACGAGGAATTGTATGACATGTTGGTAATTTTATTGTTTTTATTGTAGTTTAGGTATTTTACATTTTCTTTGACAAAGCACATATCTCTGTAGAAATTGATCAAATTGTGGATGAAATAAATAAATAAATAAATAAATAGTATAATAATAATAGTATAATAATATACTTTATTGCCAGTAACATCATACAAATGATAAAGCAGCGTCAACAAATGAGTACCCTATGCAGTGGCGTATCCAGCAAAAGAAGCTCTTTTCGACACTATTTTTGATGACTGGTTGCTATGATATTAACAAAATTGTGCAATGTCAAAGCTCACTAGCAAAAATTTCGACACCGTTTTGAATGGGATTCCTAATAATACAGACGTCAAAAGTGACAAGATGGCCGTCCAACTTTTGATCGCGACTTGAACAAATTAATGTTTTTCATTAAAAAACGTGCAAAACAGCACTCTTCGCCCAGTTTTGTTTGGTTTCAAGTGGACGTTTTAAAACCTGAATTTGTGCGACGCGTCGCGACGTGTAGCTTTTTTTGTATTTCGTGAGTGATTTCCTATAAATATTTTTTATAAACTTTATATCAAAGTAACGATGGTCTTGCGGTGTGAGGTATACAAAATCTCCAGCTATTATCATCCGAACCTGAGTTTCCACAAGTAAGTAAAAGTAAATGAAACACAGTAGTACAGTGGGCACCATTTTGTGATGTAATTAATTAATATTTTATAATACTTACCTATGTATGTGATATTAATGGATAATCTGATATGTTTGCAGTCATTTACCAACCTCTATTAAATAATTTTTTAAGTGAATACTTCTTTGGTTTCATGGCAGTGGTTTTGCAAGGACACGGAAAAATTTCGTGACATAGCAAAATAACTATTTTGTGTTAACTAACCTTCAGAACCCATATCTAACCCAAACTAACTCAATCTAACCCACACACTATAAATAAAACATAAATATATTTTAAATAATGCACCCGAATAAATGCCATCATTTCAAATTAAACGTATTTACCTACTTTATTGAAATTATTATTATGATGGACTCACATTTTCAAAGTCTACGTCTATGAACTGTCCTTGTCCTTGCTTTCGTTCAGGCGGGGGCGGGCGATACCACATTTAGTAGTGGGGGCGAAGTTTGACAAAAGTTTGTACACGATACATAAAAATATAAGGAGGCGGGACAATCGTTTTGTTGATAATTTTGCAAGATTTCGGATTTTTATGAATGAGTTGTCGGGTCTCTTTAGGTTAAATGTTTTTGGCCAATACAGCGGGCTCTGACATCATTATGGCAGGATCGACCATTCCTTCATCCTCGTCAATCGGGCTGCTGGGTGTCTCGGTCAACAGCAATATGTCATGGCATGACCATGTTGCTAACATTGCAAAATCAGCCTCCCAGAAGCTTGGTGCGCTATTTCGCAACAAAAAACTCTATACACCGCAGCAGTTGCTCTTGCTGTACAAAGCGCAAATAAGACCGTGCTTAGAATATTACTCACATATCTGGGGTGCCGCACCAAAGCATACCCTAAAGCTGCTGGATTCCATTCAGAAGAGGGCTGTGCGTATCGTCGGCGATCCGGAGTTGACCCGGAATCTGGATAGTCTGGAACATCGCAGACATGTGGCCGAGATGTCTCTGTTTTACAGATACTTTCACGGCAGATGTTCCCAGGATTTGGCCCGCATAATCCCGCCCCTGGCAACTCCTGTCAGACAGTCCCGACAGACGGCAGGAGCGCACCAGTTCGTCGTACAACTAGAAACACCTAGAACATCGCTTTACCAAAACTCCTTTGTCTGGCGCACTGCATCACTGTGAACCTCACTTCCAGGACATCTGTTTCCCACTAATTACAACCTACAAATATTCAAGAACCGTGTCAATCAACATCATCGCACACACACCGCTCGTCGAGCGCCATAGGATCTCCCTTTAGTGTGTGTGCCACTGCCATAAAAAAAAAATTCCCTACCAAATCGCGACTAATTTTAGCAGGCGATTTAAACGTTGATTTCGAGGATGCAGACAGTAGAGTTACGTGCGTGCTTTCTAATATGCTAAGCTCCTACAACGTGTTAATGCATGTTACCGAATCCATCCGTGTAATAGCTAATTCATCAACGACCACCGACTATATCTGCTCAAACTTACAGGAGGAGGTGAATTGTTTGTTGTTGAATTGAAGCGTTTAATGTCTTTCCCCTTTCGTATTATCAAACCCAAAACTAAGAAACGGTGGATTACGAGGTGGATTACAAATGGTATACGTGTCTCTGCAGAAATCTTATGGTGTCTTAATACTCTTCGAAAACACTTAGCCTCTCAACCATTCGTGGCGCAACTTTATTAAGCATACCGCAAAATTTAAGTGTCTTAAAAAGGTAAAACAATAGTTATTTTTGTTACAAGTACCTAAAATAGAGTTTTTCAGGACGAATCATTGCTGTTTCCGGACGAGGCGTTAGCCGAGTCCGGAATAGCAGATGAGTCCTGAAAAACTTCATTTAGGTACGTGTGACAAACACTATTTTTTGTCATACGCTCCCAAAATTTAATTTTTATTTATACGCTTTTTGCATCTCTTCAGAACGCCTAAATTTGCAAATTTACCATAATTTTTGAAAACATAATGTACGACAAAGTTAGCTTAGAATTTGATATCGTAGCAACTATTTGACAATTTTGTCATGTCATTCGAAATTTGACATTTAGACATATTCAGGAATTTTGGAATAGTCCGTAAAAGTTGCCATGACGACTTTTAGGGACTAGGCCTAAAAAGAAGCATTTTACGGACTCAAATGAGTCCGTAAAATAGCTATTTTTGGGAGCGTATGACAAAAAAATATTTTACTTCTCCAGATTGAATATATAGTAAACACCGTGAAATTTGGAGGATCGTGAATGAGCTCGCTGGTCGATTAAGACAGAAACATCAAACGCCTGTCGATTCTTTGTCATATCTGCCCAATTTGCGTGTGTCGAACTCTTTCTTTCTATCTCCAACGGACCCACAGGAGATAAAAAAAAACATTCTCTCTGTCAACCAAAACAAATCCTCCTCGGGTGAGGATGGGCTGTTTTTGCGGATTCTCCAGGAACTTCCTCATGAAGCATTTGTGGCCTTTGCTAAATCTATTAATTCCCCTTTTGAATCAGGCTATTTTCCAGACTGTTTGAAGTCCGCAAGGATACTTTCCATTCACAAGGGCGGCGACTATAGTGACCCTTCTAACTTTCGTCCAATTTCACTCTTGTCTACCCTTTCTAAAGTAATAGAACAGATTGTTAAAAAACGAATGGTCAATTTCTTAGAGGCCAATCACACTATTAACATTAAACAATTTGGATTTCAATCTAAAAAAATACTTCGAATGCAATTTTCTTTTTCCTGGAGGAACTGTTGGCTGGTCTAAACGGGGGTGAGGCGTACGCGGCAGTGTTTTGTACTTGTGGAAAGCATTCGACTGCGTAAGTCATGAAATACTGCTGAGGAAGCTTTCTCTCCGCGGCTTCGGGGGGGTGGCACTGAAGTGGATGAAAACCTACCTGTCGGGTCGTACGCAGTCTATTTCTGTTGGGGAGGTATAGGTATCTAGTGCGAGACCTATAACTTGCGAAGTCCCCACGGGTCAGTTTTGGGACCCATCCTATTCCTGCTATACATCAACAATCTGATGCGACTCGACATTACAGGCTCTTTCACTGTTTTTTCAGATGACGCCACAATCTTGTGGAGAGACACTGATGTTTGGACGCTCAACTCCCGAATCAATTCTGACCTGTCAAAAGTGATGACATGGTGTAGTGCTAATCGTTTATGTTTCAATATCTCCAAGACCCACATTGTTACGTTTAAGAATCTTACACTTCAAGAGATTGCCATTGGACACCATATAGTGGATAGTAGGTACCTCTAACGTTAAGTTTCTAGGTCTCAGTATCGATTCAAAGTTAAAGTTTGATTGCCACATTTCGCAACTTACAAGGAAACTTGCGTCTGGCGCATACTGCGTGCGAATCACTTCCTTGGTGCTGGGCAGACAAATAGCCAGATCTACATACTTTGCACTGGTGGAATCACGCCTTCGGTAGGGCTTACCGTTTTGAGGAGCATGCACAAAGTGTTTGTTTCGGTAGGTTTTTGTTATGCAAACAAGGGCACTTGATTTTCTGTGCCAAGTCCCTCCAAGAACCAGTTGCAGACCACTTTTTATACAAAACAGTATACTGAAGCTTCCTTGTTTGTATGTTCTTGAGACTTGAGACTGTATGTTTGATAAAAAAAAAACACTTGTCGAGGTTCTCTCCCAATCAAGCCATTTATCTGACTCGTCAAGGTAACAATATCAGACTTCCAATACCACACTTAGCTATGGTCCATCGTTCCTCAGCAATCAGTAGTGGGATTTAATTTTATAATCATTTGCCACAAGACATACAACTTGAACCTAATTTAAAAAGGTTTAGAGTTAAATGTCATGATCTATTGGTGGTGTGTGCTTTCTATACCGTAGACGAGTACGTGAATCACCGGTTTTAAGCGAACTTTCAGCATTATCAAGACCAACTGTTACTTTAGAATATTTCAGTTTCTTTTATGTGTTCATTTTTTAACCCCATCCCATCTGACATGTAAATCTGTTTTATAAAAAAATGTATTATTTTTGTTTTTTTCTTTTAATTATTTGATACTCATCTAGTATTAACACGTCTGTAGTTGTTGTCCAATTATTAATAGTTTAGGGTTAACTTTCGCAACTTGGATATACTAACATTCTTTTGAAACCATGTAATATAGTTAAGTAACTTTTATTTTATAGAAGTATCTTTACTGTAAAATTTTCAAATAAGTTGCTTTTGCCTATATCTTCGAGATCTTAGCATAAGATTTTGCTTTGTCAATTAAATTGTAAATTTATGACAATAAAGCTTTATTGAATGAATGAAAAATACAGGGTAATATCCGCTTTTATGGCTAGAGAACCTTGTTGGCATTTTTTCTAGATTCCCAAAACAGAATGCCATAGTTTAATACGAACTGATTGTTGGAGAGGTAAAACATCTTTACAGTATGCAGAAACAACTGATCTTTAAGTTGCCTCAACTGACATAAATAGCTAAAAATTTCATACTACCTGCGACCAGGATCCATTTTTTGTCAAACCTAGCATACAATAACTCCACCGAGGTGTTCCGCTTAGAAAATACCAAAAGGACAGTTTTATCTACATTGAGTTTTAAGTCACCACCCTGATACCACGTCATATGATTCAGATTCAGATTCAGATTATTTATTCATGTTAAAATTACAGGTTGCAATGTACACACGTCAAATGATAAAACTACAAAATATAATATAAGTCACTACAACAAATTTAAAAAACTTAATTAAAAACAGTACACAAATGTATATAAACTATCGTTCATTAGCATAATTAAAATACTCTTCGTTAGAATAGAAGGCATTACACATTAAAACTTGTTTAATTTTCTCCTTAAACTTAAGATATGGCAAATCCTTTATGTCTGTAGGCAAGACATTAAAAAATTTTACTGCCCAGTAGCCTGGACCATCCTGACATCTCTTCAGCCGTCAGTATGCGGATACCAAATTACCCTTATTTCTGGTTTGATATGCATGAATGTCTTCATGAGCAGAGAACAGATGCATATTCGCTTTAATATAAAGCAAATTCTCTAGGATGTACAGAGATGGCACCGTAAGTATCCCCGATTCTACAAAAGCCGCCCTACATTCATCCCTATAACCAAGACTACTCACTACCCTGACTGCTCTTCGCTGTAGTCCAAACAAAGGTTTTTGCACCCGATGCATGCCCCCATACAAGTATAGCATAGGAAAGATGTGCATGAAAAACCGCAAAATAGGCTGTTCTTTGGTTTGGATACATTTTCTGCAAGGCGACGCAGCAGATATATACCTTTATTTAGTTTTGATGCTATAGCTTCAAGATGCACACCCCACTGCACTTTTGGGTCAATGTAAACTCTAAGGAATTTATTGCCACTCACATGATCATTCAAAGTCCCCACATCTCTCAATGAAAACACCATTCTCTCTGTTTTGCTTCTGTTTAATAGCAACTTATTCGAATTAAACCATTCTTCAGCCACGTGTTGTGCCTCCAAGGAACCCTGTAGAGAAGCTTCAAGGGTAGCATATGCTCTGCCACCGCCAAACATGCCACAGAAAGACCACCCATTCCCAAAGAATACTTATGGGACAATTTCATAATTGTGTTGAATACTTCCTGAGGGCTGACTGGAGGAAGAAAAATAATATTTGCACATGGCTTGCTATTATGAGATATGGAATTTATATTAGAGGTAGGAGTTAACAATTGAAATTTTTCACAGAAGGCCGAAACCGAGGCCGAAACTATTTCCTTGGGGTCAGTTATGTCAAGATTTGAGTCAATCTCCAATGAGATACCACTAGCACTTGTTGCTTATGGATCTTCTAGTTTGATAGAGACCTATTACTTGAAGAAGTATGGAATAAAGGAATGCATTTATTTCCTGCATCCAAGAGATGTGTAACATTTTTTACCCAGCATGAAACCACACTGATACTTTGACAATATTTTATTTACAATAAGAAAATCAGTCAATCATTGACTAACACATCCCTTGAAAATGTTTGTAAAGTTCAAGATAACACTTGTAGGCCTATTACAGATGCCTACATCATATGTATTACCCATCTTAAAACTCAGAGTAGTTAATAATACCTTGAAATTAGGTGACAGTTGTCTTAAAATAGATATTTGTGTATTTAGAGTGCAAAGTAACAGATTGCTCAAACTAACCCAAACCAGAAATTCATGTAGAGATTTAAATTTTAAACAATATCCTGTCAGTTGCTGAATTATTTAATTGTGATTAGTTGGCTTAAGAAACATAGAAATGTTGTTACTTCACTTATTAAATGGCAGGTGGCATTTTAATTTAGTCAGAAATTTGTTTTCCTCTATTTAGAAAATATTTGTTGCAGTAATTAGCTATAAATTTCGTCTCAGTTTTCATTACTTCATTTATTCTTATTTGTGTCGCATTAAATTATTATTAGTGTTTTTGCCATTTGTAGCATATGAATTAAAATGCTTTCTTACTTTCACCATAATAGGAATATTTCCCAAGTCCTTCGTAAAAGGTTGCTGTATTTGACCATCAATGTACCATTCTACATTTATAAGATATTTTCCACTGTAGGTAGCATTCCTCTGTCGACATTCTGTAGGGTAAATTAAGTTATTTTTCACTCCAATTGTACCATACGGCACTTGGGGTTGTGCTAATGAAAATCCTGTTATCACCAATTTTATTTTCTTTTGATTCACTAAAAACTCAACTGGAATAAGATTCTCAATGGCTTTATCTAAGCCCTGGTCCACCATATAATTGAAACTAGCAATATGAGGCTCTCCTAATACTTTCGAAAACTAAAAAAAAATCATGAGATATGGAATGCGATGTATATAATTATTTATACCATACCTCATTTTGAGTATCAGGCGGCTTACCAAAATTTGGGTTGGTAATGTTTTTTAGCGTAGGGTTTTCCATTTTCTTTTAAATATATGAACTTAAAAACAATCTAAAAACACAAAAATAAAAAGTTAGGTTAGTAGTAGAAAAGCTAGGTTAGTTCGTTCTTCTTCTCCTTCTTCTTTTCAATCTGTTGTGTTATTAGTGAGCTTCGCTGGACAGCATTCACCAATGAGACCCATTTTATGATCCTTTACACAAATAGTGCACTATATAAAAACCGGGCTTTCCCATTGGTCGATCCGCATGGCCCTCCGCTCGCTTCGCTCGCTACGGGGGCTCAAGAAAAGGAAACTAACCAGGTGCTAACCCAATCTAACCCAAGCCATACCCAAAATCAAGAAAAAAAACTGTTTAGAAACATAATCTTTAAAAAAAAAGCAACGGGGTTCGAACCCGCGTTTTCCAGGTGAAACCCAACGATCTAAACCTCTACACTATAAGAGCTCTTGATAGAAATCGATCGCATCACGCAGACATATCGTAATACGAGATGGATCGACCAATAGGCGAGGTCGATTTTTACATAGTGCACTATTTGTGTAAAGGATCTTTAAATGCCAATGAGACCCCTGTCCGGGCTTAGCAAGAGCTGGAGCGACCCTTCCAGATTGGTTACGCTCTGACGGACAGAGATACTATTTTTAGAACATCCAGTATGTCGAGTATGTATTCCTGGAGGCTCAGACTTTTACATGCACGGCTTGTTTTAAGTTTCAAACACCACCGGCTGGATGCTCACAAACACCTAAATGTCTTGGGTATGTCTTGGGTTAGATTGGGTTAGCACCTGGTTAGTTTCCTTTTCTTGAGCCCCTGTAGCGAGCGGTAGCGAGCGGAGGGCCATTCGAAAAGTGAAATATGGCATGGAATGTAGCGATACTGTCACAGCATCCGCGAGTTTTTTTTTCTGGCTAGGCGAGAAAAACTGTTACTAAACGTTTGCCACGTGTCGCCCAATGGCGCCCAAAGAGCCGTCACAGAACGCCTGTTCACTCGACCGAAGACAAAACGGGATTAAAAAAAAAAAGAAAAAAGTTAGGTTAGCGTTGTCCCTCGTTCCTTTTAAAGCTGTTAATTGTTGCTCCTGATCGAAGAATTTTGCCAAACTTATGCATTCGCGCCATGTCTTCGCGATGCAATCAGTTTGTCGCTGGAGCCCTCAGAGCCCTCGTGGTCGAGGGTCTAGATGGTTGGGTCTCAATCCGGCAGCCCGGGTTGAAATCCCTTTGCTTTTTTTGTTTTTTTTTGTATTGTAAACAGTTTTTTCTTCATTTTTGGGTATGCTTAGGCTAATTTGGGCTAGCACTTGGTTAGTGTCCTTTTCTTGAGCCCCGTAGCGAGCGAATCGAGCGGAGGGTCATGTGAGGAGTGAAATATTGTCAACTAACATAAAATCATACAGTGGAAAGCTTGAACTTAACCTTGAATCACAATTATAAGTTGTCAATTAAAGTATAAACTGTTATGATTAACCTTGTTGACAATTCAAAACAATACTCGAATTAAAGGTCAAAGTTTGGTATAAAAAGCTGGGCAGCAGCCCATACCGGCAGACTTTGATCTCCAGTGCGAATTACCGAAAGGGAAAAGCCCCTCTGATCAGGCACGGTTAAAAAAGACCTATCAGTGCGAATTACCGAAAGGGAAAAGCCACTCTGATCAGGAACGCCTTATAAGTGAATCAGTGAAAATTAATAACGCCATAAGGCAAAGTGCTATCTAAATTAATTACATATAAAAAAGTAAACTACGTATCTAAATATTCAGCCAGATCAAATAATCTATCCGCGCGTCAGTCTAATTGAAACAGCCCTTCAGGCTAGCTCTCCCTCTCTCTCTCTGCTGTTCGTGGTTAACATTTTCGCGAGGGATATCTCAGGGGCTTACGAGATATGCATTCCCGAATATTTTGGTAATACTTACAACCTTCTATACTCAACCTGAAGTTAATAAACCAAGCCTTTTTTACACCGAGTGTTTCTAACAATCTCTCCCAACTACCTATATCTGAGCTCCGTCTTCTGAAAGAGCACAGCGCAACTACTGCAACGAAGTCAGGTCCATAGGCAACAAGCGGTAGGAGCGTATATGTGACAATATGACATCTCAAATATAAACATTCTTGGATCCTGGGGCTACAATTAGTCGCCTCTGGTCAAAGGGTCAGCCGTCAGCCGGACGCGAGATTTCAGTTCATAGTGCACTTGTGAATGAGAGCTGCGTGATTGGCTAGCTACGTAAGGTGACGCATGTTTTCGCGATGCAACTTGCAACCAGTTGTTTCTATGTCAGCAGATGGTCTAGGGTTCTGCATGGTTGACCTTTACTTTCGCGACCCGGGTTCAAATGCCGTCGGTTTTGGTTTTTTTTTAAGTAAACCGTTTTTTTCTTGATTTTTGGGTATGGCTTGGGTTAGCACTTGGTTAGTTTCCTCTCCTTGAGCCTCGGAGCGAGTGAAGCGCGCGGAGGGTCATATACTTGTCAAATGCAGGTTTTTAGGACTCCTGTTTTGACCGCGTTTAGGACAGGACTAGTTGGCGTTCCTAGTGAAAGAGCGCTGCGGTTTTTTTATTCACGATCGCTAGATCATTTTCTTTGCTTATAGGACTGCTTTTTACTTTTATAGTAATCAGTAAAGGTCATTACAAGTTTTATACTTACGCTTTTTTAGTCTCCGGGGACGGAACCCCGGCTGCTGAACCCATAATGGGCGACCACACGGAGGATGACGACACGATGTCCAACATCTCTATCGAGTCAATATCTGACAGGAATCTATTTGATTCAAATATAAAGAAAATTAAAAATCGTTGCAGTAGTTACGCAGAAGTCTGCGTCCAGTGCCGACTAGACTTTGAAAAACTTAAATATATCAACGATTTGAATCAGAACGAGGCATGTAAGCTCATTTCAAAGATACGGCAACATTTTCGGGACACCCATCCTATCAGAAATAAGCGGCAAGCC
The DNA here is from genome assembly GCA_016904865.1 of Pissodes strobi. Classification (NCBI taxonomy): domain Eukaryota; kingdom Metazoa; phylum Arthropoda; class Insecta; order Coleoptera; family Curculionidae; genus Pissodes; species Pissodes strobi. Next base: position 63,139 of record MU183138.1, read on the forward strand.
ACTGCCAAAATCGATACCGGTAAGAAAAAAGCTAGCCCTACGAACATTCAAGGTGCCGAAGCAAAAAAGGCGAAGGTCACTGCAGCCGATAAGTCGATGGCGCAAAAAACCATCGTTTTATCTGACTCAACGCCCGTAGCAACAGCGATTGGCACTATTGCCAGCTGCGACGGCGATTCCCAGATTATGAGACCGCCGCCGCCACCCGATTCTGTGACCCTGATACCCGGAAATGACAAAGAGCCTTTTAGGACCCCATTACCCTGATACCCGGAAATGACAAAGAGCCTTTTAGGACCCCATTTAAGCAAATCCCGTTCCGAACGGTCACGTTAGACATGGGACAACCACCACTAGCCACAGCTAACCAGTACCAGCCCTTACAGGACATCAACACCGAGGACGAGGATACAGTTAGCGTTGCCTCTACCTCCAACTCGACCGGTGTTAAGCGTAAAGCGGCGCCAAATAAGAAAAACGTGCCCATAAAACCCAAGGTCACACCGCCACCACCCGTAGTGATCAAGGGTAGACCCGCGGATCATCACCAGCTAAAGGATGATCTCAAAAGTATGCATATCAAGAACTATCAGTTAAAATATACAAAGAACTCGGTGATAGTTTACTGTAGTACTGCAAATGATTTGCATACATTAAAGCGCGCCCTTGACAATGAGAGAACCGAGTACCACTCCTACGCCGAGTCTCAGGAGAAGACTAGGGCCTTCGTCCTGCGTGGACTCGACGGCGGCATTTCCCCCCGAGAGATCACGGAAGCTCTCACTGATGAGTACAACGTTACCCCAAAGAACGTTTTCGAGATGCGCAAAACGCGCATCCCTATGTATTTAGTTGTCCTCGACACCAAATACAATGTCAAGCGATTAAATCAAGAGATAAAAACCTTAAGTTGTGTCCGAGTAAGCTGGGAAATTCGCCGATCAAGTAAGCCAGTCTTACAATGCAAAAGGTGCCAGCAATTTGGGCACGCGAAATCTTTTTGCAGCCGAAGAATCGCATGCAGCAAATGCGCGGGGGCGCATGATATCACCGACTGCAATGCAGACTTCCAGAAATGCGTCAACTGTAGCGGGCCCCATAGGTCAATTGACGAGTCCTGCCCGGTATACGAGTATAAGCTCAATGTCATACAAACCGCATCGAAGCCTAAGCAAACATTTCGTCCGGCGCCACCTCCAGCCAAACCTGCCTGGAGAGACACAAATCCGCAAATAGCAGACGGCCAAGCGGGCCAAGGCCTAAGCAATGGCCAACGTTCAGAAAATTATCAGCAAGCCTTCCCCCCAATTCGAGGCCGACGAGAACCACAGCGGAGGGCCAATCAACCACCCATCAACATTAATTCAAACACTGTACAACAACAACAAAAGGTTAGTGGTACTGTGCGTGCTAGCACTAATAATTTGAATAACTTGAATATAGCCGACACTATCTCAAACTTAAATAGCGTTGTAGCAAAAATCAATAATCTTGTAAATTTAGATGAACTTTACTTGGCATTGGATTGCTATTCTAATATGCTTGAAGCTTGTAGGGGCGACAAAGCCGGAATAATCCAAGCGTCTTTGCGCTTTTTTACATTTGAATACGCGAAATTTAATGTTTAAATGCTACAAATCGCTTCTTGGAACTGTAATGGCATTAGGTACAAACTAGGCGAGTTTCGTAACTTTTTGCATGTATCCAATTTTCAGGTTGTTTTTCTCGTAGAAACGAATCTGTCACCGGACTTCACTCTGAAAGTAAGGGACTATAGAATCGAAAGATATGATAGGCCCGATCGACGCGGGGGAGGCGTGGCCTGCCTCGTACACAGGTCACTTCGCTACCGACGAGTATTTAACATTCGCTCCGCGATTGAACATATCAGTATTGAACTGGAGAGCGGCCTACGTGTATGTGGCGGTTATGCACCCCCGGGTCTCCGCCTTTCAGAAGACGATCTCTTGGCACTTCTTCCGCCAAACCGAGTATCCCTGCTGATAGGGGACTTGAATGCCACGCACGCCGAATGGGGCAGCGTAACTAACAGCAGGGGTAGATTGTTCAAGGGAATAATCAATAATAACTGGAAATGTCCTATCATAGAACACCTAATCCCACTTATCTCCGAGCAGCCTCGTTCCTGGACATTGCCATCACTCGGGGAATTATCAGGACTTCTCAGCTGCTAGAGATTAATGACCTCAACTCTGATCACCTTCTAATCAAGATTAGCCTATACTGTAGGGTCCCCTTATCTAATGACACCGTCATTTCATATAGGAATATTGATTGGAGGGTGTTCAGGGCACAGCTTAATGAGTTGACTGTGATCCCCGAGCAGCTGACAACAGTCCAGGAGCTAGAAAACGAGGTGGAGACTCTCACGTCAAATATCCTGCGCATCCGTGATGCTCTGTGCACTAGGGTTGCCGTGCACCCTAGCACCGAATCCCTCCCTGAACACATCCTGAATATTATAACCTTTAGAAATCGCTTTCGACCGAGATGGCAAAGAAACCGGACACAAATGGGATCCGCTCGCATCAATGCGCTGTCGGAGGAAATTAGGGTGAAAATACGTGAGCATAGAAACCAAATGTGGCTGGCTTATATCAGTACAATCAGCAGGGACGACGGTTCCCTATGGAAGCTGGCCAGGCGAGTCCGCGGAGGCACAGCACAAATGCCTGTGATAAGGCATCTAGGCCTAGAATTCGGCGACGATGCCGGAAAAGCTGATGCTTTTGCGGATTACCTGGGCAGCGTCTATAGTGCGGCGCCTGACACCCTGCCAAAACAGGAGCTCTTTACGCGTACTGTAAACACATTCCGGCAATGTAAATACCCTATTCCCCCGGCAGTACTTGATGGACTGAGAATCACTCCAGCGGAAATCCGCAAAGCTCTTAGCCGTCTTCCGAGAAATAAAGCTCCCGGCCCGGATGGTATTCCGAATTCAGTCCTGAAAAATCTACCGCAAAAAAACCATCATCCAGTACATGCACATAGTGAATGCGGTTATTCGGTTACAACATTTCCCTGCATCCTGGAAAATAGCGTGCATAATACACTTCCCGAAACCTGGGAAAGACCCGGCATTACCTGCATCTTATAGGCCTATCTCGCTTCTGAACACCCTCGGGAAGGTGGCTGAAAGGCTAATCTTGCCGAGGGTAAACAACGAAGTAGAGAAGCTTAAGATTCTCCCACAGGAGCAATTCGGCTTTCGCGGACAGCATGACACCGTCATGCTGGCCGCGAAAATAGCGACCGACGTCTACAAAGGTTTCAGGAACAAACAGTCAACCGCCCTCTTACTACTTGACATCGAGAAGGCTTTCGACAGGGTGTGGCACGATGGGTTGCTGTATAAGTTGTTGGCAATCCACAACATGCCCCTGTACTTGACAGCACTCATCGCGTCATACCTTGCCGGGCGAGCCTTCACGACTAAAATAGGCAATAAACTCTCAGCCAGTAGGAACCTACTCGCGGGAGTGCCTCAAGGAACTGTATTATCGCCGCTATTGTTCAATCTTTATATAGCAGATATCCCGTCATGTCCAAATACCCACAAAGCCTTATTTGCTGACGATACAGCAATTTATTCCCTTAATCCTCAAGCAGAGCTGGCTAAGGAAAATCTCCGGGAACACATGGATATTCTTGTTCCATACTATGAGAGGTGGAAGATAACGCTCAACCGCTCTAAAACCGAGCTAATTATCATCACTCGAAAGAGAAAAGACATTAAGTCACCCCTCTCTTGTTAGGAAACACTCCTATACTCCCACAACCGAAGGTGAAGTATCTAGGCAACAACCCTAGACAACAAACTTAATTTTAGCCGGCATATACAGGCAATATCATCAAAAAATGCAATGGTAAAAAGGGAACTAACATCGCTTGTGACAGCCAGGTCATTCCTTAGTCCTGGTAATAAACTAATCCTATACCGCGCCATCATCCGGCCAGCTCTCCTCTACGGCTCACCAGTCTGGTGTTCCGTAGCCAGGACTCATAAAAAGAAATTACAGGTTATGCGTATAAATACGCACTCTTGCCGATCACAACACATACACACACATGATGTGAACTAGTGGTGTGCAGTTGATACTTTTTTGAGTATCGATATGTATCGATAAATACTTTGCAAATATCTGATACTTTTTATCTGATACTTGATACTTTTTATTTATTGGATAGAATTAAGCACTCCACTATCAAAAACTCAATAATTTATAAGAATTAGGTATGATTATTGAGTTTTAATTATATTTAATCGATACTTACTCTCAATTACTACTAGTTTACTGTTTCTATTTTTGGATGTTGCACAAACTATGTTTCACACATTTTCTTAAATACCTATTTATTAATGGAAAAAATATAAAACAGCAAATTAAAAAAGTAGTATTTTTGGTATATCTATATTGGATGTAAGTATAAATGAAACAAAATTCGTAAAATATCACCACCCAAAAAAAAAAACTTTGGTTTTAATCTACTGCTACGATCCGAAATTGTTAATACCATTTTAGAAAATATTCTTTCACTTGGCACTGAGGTACTTGGCGTACTTAGGTATTTTTTTGCTAATGTAGAATAAATTATTTCTCTTGACGTCCACCATTTTAGGTTACAAACGATCGGTCGCCGCGCCGATCTGCAGAATTATCGTTTCGGCAAAAGCATAATAGGCGCCGCCCGCCACACAACCAATATCTGATACTTCTTCGCTCGATATCCGATACTTGAGATATTACGGAGTATCAGATACAAAGTATCGAGTAGATAGTATCGTGCACATCTCTAATGTGAACACATACGATTCCTAGCCACTGAAGCATCCGTGTCTCCGTAGCCGATACCGTGAGACTCGTTCTAAGCGACCTGATATCATTACTATACTTGAATAGACTTCACACAGTTAAGTCCCAACTCTCTTGTACATAGCTTCTTTTGTATTATGTCTTAATTACATGTTGTAAATAGTAATTTTAGCATTATGACGCCCTGTTCCTGTTCCGTCAGAACAGTTTTAAGTAGGGTTTTCCATAAATTTTCCCTACATTCACCCTCCTTCTATGCATAAATCTTGAAACATGTACACTTAAACAGCAGGCTTTATGCCAATCATAGCAAATCTTAGGACTTTGAAGGGGTAACCCACGAAAAGTGCAGCACAACCTAAACAGTACCACACGCCTAGTAATTAAGTAGGTTTGTTATCGACCCCCTAAGGGTGCCACTATCTGCTGGCCACTGGCAGTGAGGTAACACTGCCCGGCATAACAGCAGAGTAGATCATTGTCAAATTGTCATGCCTAAGCTAGTTGTGTAGTTATTAATCATTGTAATATCAAATAAATATATTCCAAGATTCCAAGATGCAGGTTTTTAAATCGCATGTGTTCACAAGTGCACTACGAACTGAAATATTGACAGACAGACAGTGCTGGTGCCGGAGTCTGCCCCTGGCCTGACCCCATAATCTATAAACACGGATTTTGGCCTGGCCCCAATAGACACAAGCGTCTAGCGATAGAAGGAAATTTTCGATGCGATCCCGTGCATGCGCAAGAACAATAGGTATTATTATGAATTTGCATGGTCCTCCGCTCGCTACGGGGGCACAGTCAACATGACCTAACCGAAACTAACTCAAGGCTAACCCAAAATTAAGGAAACAAAGCAAATTAATAAAAAACAAACATAACCATAAACAAAAATTGGGCGAGCTTGCTCGTCCTCGAGACACTGATGTGTAAACATATCCTATATTGACATCATCGACATGAAAATCTAATGCCACCTTAGGCCGCGTGAATATAGGCAACCACTTATTTGGAAATGGTTGCCTATATTCTGGCGTTAGAAAAAATACGTTTTACACTAACGGTTACAAACAGCCTGCAAAATACATTCCCGTCACAGATACTGCCTGACGTGCGTTGTTAAATGTTAACATTTGTAACGTTTGCATTAGAATGTCTAATATTACACTTCACGCAGAGCCCTCCGCTCGCTACAGGGGCGCAGCGAACAAAAACTAACCAAAACTAACCCAAGGCATGCCCAAAATCCAGGAAAAACTTTTTACGAATATAGCCTCAATAAAATAAAAATAGGATTAAAACTAACCGTAAAAATCAACGCGGGCGAAGCAGCGGGTATGTCCTATATCCTTTACTATACTCTTGAAAATATCTGTACAAAATTTAATGATGATGGATTAAGTAGTTTGGGTTAGTGGAAAATAGGATTAGAACTAACCGTAATAATCAACGCGAGTGAAGTGTCCTATACAAAATTTAATGATCATCGGTTAAGTAGTTTACGCGTGGAAAATAGGAGTAAAACTAATCGTGAAAATCAACGCGAGCGAAACCGCGGGTAAAAGCTAAAAGTGATATGTCCTTTACTATACTCTTGAAAATATCTGTACAAAATTTCATGATGATCGGTTGAGTAGTTTATGCGTGAAAGCATAAGAAACAAACAAAGAAACACATAATAATATTCACTGGCAGCTTCAATCGGAGTTGATTAATTCACTGCACCAATTCGAAATTCGACACGAAAATCTAATGCCACCAGGAATAACATCAATCTATGGGCACAGCTTATTCACTACAGCCACAGTTTATACCGTAAATACGGTATAAACTGTGCTGCAGCTAGTCATCTTGGGGCGGCATCCTTTGATTTGGGAACGTAAATTTTGCAAATGACTCAATATTGATTTAAACGTCTGGGCATCTGAATAATACTTTTGACAGTTTGTTTAATTTAAAATATGCGTCTAATATCCGTTTAAAAACAATTTTAAATGGCGAAATTGTATTGAAATAATAAATACAAATCGTTAAAAATATTCGTTAAGTGAGCAAGGCCCCAAAGGGCGCGAGGCCGTCGGCAGTCGCCGACTCCTAGCTACGCCACTGCACACGGTATATAAGACACCCTGTATATTATTACATTTTTAATTCTACGGGAAATTCTAGACACATTTTATTTACTGTTCTTGAAATATTGACAGATGAAATTTGAAAGTTTTTCAGTTCTGACATGCTGTAGCGTAGGATCTAAACGGCTTAACTGAGGCCAAAACGGTTTGCAATCTTAGGTTTTCGTGATTTATTGTCTGACATCAACTTCCGGCTTTTTCGGAAGTATAAATTCTCGATTTTTCGAGTACTTCCGATTAAACTGAAAGTTGATGCCAGACGATAAATTACGAAAGCCTAAGATAGAAAAGAGCAAACCATTTCGAATTTCGATGGAGAGATTAGTCGTCTAGAATTTTCTAGAATTTTCTGTAGAATACATTAATCTAATATTATATATGCGCGTTATGAAAAAACAGAACAAATATTAAAATTTGACGTTTACGATGCTCATTTGTTATTTTTACATGATAATACGTGAAAAACCTTCACTTTTATATTTGGCATTTTTTGTAGCACCTGGAACGTCATGGAATGACCCTTCCTAATATCTAGACAGCGTTTAGCGCGGTGACTATACGAGATGAAAAAAAACTTTAATTAGAAAAGTTGTAGGGATCATCCTAAATCGCTAGAAAATGTTCTAAAATGTAACACAGGACTATCGCAAAGTTGATAAAAAAACACAAACATGGTAAATTTTTAATGGAACACCCTGTATATTAAAACAAAAATTAATAGGTCTTTTTTTTCTGAATTCAAAGATATATAATGTGTTAACATTTGGTTTAACCGTTTTCGAAATATTTCCCTTTAAAAAGTATTGAAAATACATTGCACTAAGTTAAGTCACCACAACCAGTGGGAATCGGCCATTCAGCATGAAACCGAGCCCGTGTGACTGCCCACTCAGCAGATGCACCGATGGGAACTAGATTTAAGCAATGTAATGTAATTTACCTCCTAAGATAAATTTTATGTATGATCATTCACTATTTAGCTATTGTCAAGTAAAGTCAAACTGTAGTTAGCTCCTAATAAATAATTCTTAAAAAGAGATTTTTGAAAGTTCAATACTTAAGTGGCGCAGTCGGTACGATTGTGCGGTAGTGTTCATCATCAAACGACCAGAATCTTCAGGCCAGATCCACTACTTGGGTTATCCAGCCCTTCAGCGCAATCAAAGGGACGAAGCTACAGCAGACCAGACAAACCAGCCAGAGAATCGGGAAGGAAGCGGAGGCTACAGCAAACTGTAAGTGCCATTCCTTTCGTTTACTTTTGACCCTCTGTATAAGGTACTCGGAAGGTATAGATAAGCAATTTAATTTTAATTTCAGTCTATTGGAGACAAATTTTCGCAGTCTATTGAAGACAATTAGGTTAGTGAATTAATCAATCAAAGAATTTTATTTTTATTTCTCAATCGAAATAAACGAAAAATAATAATTTTATGAACGAATTAGACGATCTCGTAGAGAAACTAAATTCGTTAAGTTTCAAGAAAAACAGTACTGCAAGTACAATATTAGAATCAAGTAGTAATAGTACCGTAGGTACAGCGATTATAGACGAAATTATATCTAGTACTGCAAGCACAGATATAATTGGTAGCATGCCTAACGGAAACGAAGATAATCAAGTTAGAAATAATATGAATTGGAATCTTTTTAAATCCAAATTGGATAATATTAAGCCGTACGATGGCGATAGTAATACTTTAAACAAATTTATTTTAAAGTGCGAGAACTTAATAAGATCTTATGCCGTATTAAGCGATGATGAATTGAATCAGCATATTTTTGACTGCTTTCAGGAAAAACTAATCGGAAAAGCCGAAATTTTAGTAGGAAATAGATCCGAATTAACAAATTGGAATAATGATTTAAAATTAGCTTTAATACAATGTTTTGCTGATAGGAGAGATTTAGATTGTTTACTACAAGAATTAACGCGAACGAGACCCTACAAGGGAGAACATTTATTAAATTTTGGTAGTAGGTTGCAATTATTAAGAAGTAGTGTAATACAACGTATTAGCAATGATAATACTCTTGATCAAAATCAAAAACTTTGTCATATAAATCTATACGACAAAACAGCGCTTAACACTTTTATAGCAGGCTATTCAGGAATTCTGAAAAATAACATGTATATTAGAAAACCAGACTCTCTGGAAGATGCTATGGGTTATGTAGCCGAATTTGAAAATTTTGAACGATTATATCGAAATTTAGGACAAACAGGAAATCCTAATAAAATAAATAACTCTATTAATAGACCATTTAATCATCAAAATCCCCAATATTTTCAGTCGCAGACAAACGCAAATTTCCAACCAAATTTTAATCGCGTGAGCCCAAATTTTAGTAACCAAAATCAATCTAATATGTCTTTAAAACCTTCATGGCCCTCACAACCTATAAATATTCAACCGAAACAAATGCCGACCAAACGTTATCCAACCAATCGAGAAGTATTTGGACCACCTCGTAATCTATTCAAGCCAAATCAAACTCCACCAAATCAACTTCCAAAACCAACTCCTATGTCAATTGTATCTAGAAATACAAATGGATTCACCAAAATAGATCCCCAAAATCATACCTTTTCTAGACCAATTAATCAATATCAAAGGCAAGTTCAACCATATCAAAACCCAAAATACGTTTTCGAAGAACTTTATTCAAACCAATTCGTGGAAGATGAATCGAATAATTTATCAAACTCATACTCCGATACGTATTGTGACGAAATTCAGTATGAAGAACAAAATCTTATAAATATCAATAATCAAATCGATTATGACGATAATGCCCAAATAGAACAAATTCACGAATTATCTGTAAACGATAATAATGAAAATCAAAACCACAAGCCTGACGGAAATTAATAATTCCTCCAGTAACGCTTTACCATATATACAACTCGAAAACCAGAAAATAAAATTATTAATCGACACAGGCAGTTTTCGTTCTATGACCTACAGTGGCTGAACAATGTTTCCCACAATGTATTTTTTCTTCAAACGTCAGTAAATCCGTCATTACTCGACTGTGTAGGCGGCCGTGAAGTTTCGTTTTTCCTCCGCCGGAGCTTTACTTTTCACTTTTCC
>MU183138.1:73609-96819 GCA_016904865.1 Pissodes strobi
GGAAAAGTGAAAAGTAAAGCTCCGGCGGAGGAAAAACGAAACTTCACTGCCGCCCACGGAGTCGAGTAATGACGGATTTACTGACGTTTGAAGAAAAAATAATTTAATTCGTACGCAACATAAAAACCCGGAAGAATTGTTTTTCACATTCCATAAAGAAGAAGTAAGACGGCAAATAAATGAAATGCTCGAAAAAGGAATAATAAGACCATCCAGTAGCCCTTGGTCATCACCCATTTGGATTGTTCCAAAAAAGGTCGATGCTTCTGGAAAGCAGAAGTGGAGAATTGTTGTAGATTTTCGGAAAATTAACGAAAAAACAATTTCAGATCGATATCCAATCCCAAATATAAGTGATATTTTGGACAAGCTAGGACGAGCCCAGTATTTAGAAACTAACCCAAGCTAGGACGAGCCCAGTATTTGTCTACATTAGATTTAGCCAGTGGATTTCATCAAATAGAAATGCATAAAAACTTAATCGAAAAGACCGCATTTAGCGTAGAAAATGGAGACTATGAGTTTTTAAGGATGCCATTTGGATTAAAAAATGCTCCATCCACTTTCCAACGAGTAATGGATGAAATTTTTAAGGACGTACAAAATAAAATTTGTATGGTGTTTATGGACGACATAATCGTAATAAGCACAAGCCTAATAGAACATATCCAAAATATGAAAATAGTATTCGAAAAATTAAGAGAAGCAAATTTAAAAATCCAGTGTGAATTTTTGTGTAAAGAAGTAGAATTTTTAGGACACGTTGTAACGCCCAACGGAATAAAACCAAATAAAAAGAAAATTTCTGCAATACAAAAATACCCCATTCCAAAAACACGTCGTGAAATGAAAGCATTTCTTGGTTTACTCGGTTATTATCGGAAATTTATAAAAAAATTTGCGAAGTTAACCAAACCATTGACACAGTGTCTCAAAAAAGATAGCAAGGTAGAACATACAGAAGAATTTGTTGATTGCCTTAACTCTTGTAAAAATACGTTAACATCAGAACCAGTTTTAGCATACCCTGATTTTTCCAAACCACTTGAGCTTTGAGCATTTCACAAGAAAACCACCATGGGCGCAGACAGGATTTTTTCTCAGGGGGGGGCGAGCCGGAGACAAGGCCGCAGTAGTGGCACTTAAAGCGGAAATTTTTGGGGGACCACGCCCAATTTTTACACAAAAGTCATGAGTCGGTTAAATTCCTAGGGGGGGCCATGGCCCCCCTGGCCCCTCCCTGTCTACGCCCATGAAAACCACCCAATTTGCTATGCATCTCGTACATTGAACCCAGCAGAAATAAATTACTCAACAATAGAAAAAGAACTTTTAGCTATTGTATGGAGTTGTAAACATTTTACAATATTTATTTGGACAAAAATTTGTAATATATACTGATCACAAACCGCTACAATGGTTGATGTCATTAAAAGAGCCAAACTCAAGACTAATGCGCTGGAGATTAAAACTAGAAGAATTCGACTATGAAGTAAAATACAAGAAAGGAAAAACAAATCAGGCAGCAGACGCACTTTCAATACACCCTGTAGATATCAACCCCATAGAGACAGAATCAATATTTAACAATTTAGGCGACTCGGACGAAAGAATTTTTGTAACATCGAAGTGAAGAGGATTTACCTAATTTAGACAATCAAACCAGTAGAAGAACTTTTGAAATTGAATATCAATGAGCCAAAAATAAAAATTATAAGCGATATTCAAATTCAACCACCAAAGATTCAATTACCAGTAGTTCAATCATCCACTGATATGAAACAGTGCATACGTCAGTAGAAAACCCGATATTTGCAATACCAATATCCGAAAGACCGATCAAATAATATAAAAATCAAATAATAATCACCGACGGAGAAGTAGAAAATATTCAAATACGAAGAGAAAAAGTCTTTGAAAATAATAGGATGTATGTCACTATCTCTAATAGAAATCCAACACCTCATATCGTAAAATTACTAAAAGAAAATATAGACCCTAATCGAGTTTATGCAATTTTCTTTAGAAACGATTTATTAGCACGAAATTTTACTGTGACTCTACAAAACCTATTTCGAAACTCTGCATATAAATTAGTACATTGCACTACATTTCTAGAAGACATTGAGAAGCTCTCTGATCAGAATGAAAAGTTAGAAATGTATCACACGACTAAAACATGTCATAGCGGCATGAATGAAATGAAAGCAGCACTCAGCCGAATATTCTATTGGCCAAGAAAGTCTATAGATATAGAAAACTATATAAACAATTGCGAAACTGGCAAAAAGAATAAGTACGATAGAGATCCACCAATAATCAAATTTAACCTCCCTTCAACAGCCTCAAAACCATTTGAGCACATTCATGTGGACACTGTCAGAATCAATAGCGAAGCTTTTGTCACCGTTATCGACTCATTTTCTCGATATGGACAAGCCTACCCTCTTAAAGCTATTACCGGAGTAGAAGTGATAGAAAATCTATTCAATTTTATAACGCATCAGGGACTTCCATTAAAAATTACCGCCGATCAAATACCGAATTTAAAAACAAGGAATTAGAAGATTTTTGTAAAATGTACAAAATCGAATTACACTTTACTACACTCAAAAATAGTAATTCAAATTCCCCTGTTGAGAGATTTCACTCATCAATTATAGAAAGTTATCGTTGTTTACAGGAAGACCATAATAATCTAAATACGGAACAATTAATCAAACGAGCCGTTATGGGATATAATAATTCAATACATAGTGTTACGAAATATACCCCATTCGAAACTATCACAGGACATATAAAATCAATAAATCCGTTCGATCTTAATGATAATATGATAATTTCAAACTATGTACAAACTCATAAAGAAACATCGAATAAGCTCTATGAACGTATAAAAGAAGTCAACGAGCAAACTAAACAGGACATAATCGAAAAGCGAAATGAAACAAAAAACGAACCCCCGGATTTTCAATCGCAAAAAATCGCCTATATAAAAAATAAACAGCGAGGAAAAATGTATCCTAAATTTAAGAAAGTAAATTGAAAAGTTCAAACAGACATCAAAAAATAAAAACAAATAAAACATCATATCATAAGAGTAGCGCTAGGAAACCTAAAATTAAAATGAAACAATCTTTTCAGGTTAACGATGCCGAAAAAATTGACGACTCTGTTCCTAGTACTTCACATAGGACTGACGATAGGAGCTGACATTCAAGTAACAAACTTAAATAACCCTATCCTTCCTATAAAATTAGGAAACTCTAGAATACTATATAATAGACAAACGTTTTTGTATTATATAGATTTAAGTTACTTAATTAATCAATTAGATGATATCGAAAATAACTTCTCAATAATTAGAAATCATTTATTATTATCAAATGCTACGAATCATATTTCTTGTCATGGCTTAGCGGAAAACTTACTTCTAAGAACAGAATATTTAATTCAAATCGCGAGTAAGTAAGTTACAAAATTTACACCCACATATCCGAAAAGAACGAGGATTAATAAATATTATTGGAAAAGCAAGTAAATGACTATTTGGTACGTTAGATTCGGAAGATAGTCAACGATATGGTGAAGCAATAAATATTTTAAATACAAATCAAAGACAAATTGCCAATGAAATGAAATTGCAAATTTCACTCTCAAAAAATCTAATAAATAATTATAACAACACGATTATTACTCTTAGCAAAAATCAAGATAAACTTCAACTTGGTTTAAAAACGCTTCGCAATACAATAGAACGGGAAATAAAGTCCTTAAGAGATTATCTTAGTTTTCAAGGCATTCTTACGCAATTAAATTTAGATTGCCAAAATGTAATTATGTTTTTGGACAATTTAGAAAACGCTATTATGATTATGTTTGCAAAAATAAACGCTCTTCATAATAGTATTCTTTCAAGTTCTGACTTAAATGAAATGTTAAAATACTTAACAAAGATTTACAGAAAAAATGAAATTCCAAGGTTCCAAAATATATTGTCTTATTATCAATTTTTTGGTACGCAAATAACTTTTTCAAATTCAAAGCTTATCTTTGCTATTTATGTACCGATACTGAGACCCGAACCTTTTACCTTTTTTCATATTTACCCAGTAATCCAAAATCAAATGATATTTATCCCAAAATACCGTTACCTGGCACAAAATGAAGAAAATAAACAATTTTTCAACAACGTTTGCCCGACCGTTGAAGAAACATACTTCTGTCTGGAAGAATTTCACCCTCGTGACGAATGTGTCAACTGTTTATTGATGAACACACCGACAGCCGACTGTCCAATTTTCAAAATCAATATTGAAGAAGCAATCGTAGAACAAATCACGAAAGAAATGGTTCTAATCCTGCCAATTAAAGCCGAAAAATTATTAGCCAAATGTAGCAGCGATCAATATTTGCCAATCGAACAATCAGTTCTAGTCAAAATACCTGAAAGCTGCGAGATCGAAATCAATGGAAGAAAATTCCTCAATGATGTGAAACTTCAAGAAGGAAAACCATTCATCCTGCCAGAAATCAAACTGTCTGCGATAAAGCACGAAACTATTTTGGAAATGCCAAATATAACCAAAATTAATCTTGACGAAATTTATCGCTTCAAGGATGCAGCCAATCAGCTGACTTCGTTTAGTATTGACAGCCAGCAACCCCAAAATACGTCATTTTACATCACCCTTGTGTTTTCCTTCCTAATTATTATAATTCTAGCAATAACACAAAGAAGAAAAATCTACCAGTTATGGAGATCCACCCAAAATAAGAAACCTAGGGAAGAAAAAGAAGCCACACCCATTCCTTCGAAAAAACACTCCGTAATTTTCGAATCTCAAGGATGGAGGAGTTAAGTCACCACAACCTGTGGGAATCGGCCATTCAGCATGAAACCGAGCCCGTGTGACTACCCACTCAGCAGATCCACCGATGGGAACTAGATTCAAGCGATGTAATGTAATTTACCTCCTAAGATAAATTTTATGTATGATCATTCTCTATTTAGCTATTGTCAAGTAAAGTCAAACTGTGGTTAGCTACTAATAAATAATTTTTAAAAAGAGATTTTTGAAAGTTAAATACTTAAGTCACTTGTGATTTTTTTATTTTATTAAAAAAGAAATATTGTTAATTTTTTGGTTCTATTTTGATTATTAAAAATAAATAAATATATTAATAATATGTTATAATTACAGTAATATTAATAATAATAATAATAATAATAATAATAATAATAATAATAATAATAATAACTGCGACACAGACTGCGATTTATTTAAATAAAATAATCACGTTTTTAAAATGCAAATGTTGCAATGAATTCAGAAAAAAAAGGTCAGTTAATTTTTATTTTAAGATACAGGATGTTCCATTAAAGATTTACAATGTTTGTATTTTTTTTTTCAACTTTGCGATATCCCTGTATTATATTTGAAAACATTTTCTGGCGATTTAAGATGATCCCTATAACTTTTGCATTCAGTTTTTTTCCATCTCGTACAATAACCCCGCTAGATGCTGATTGCTGTCTAAATATAAGGAATAACCCTGTACATATAATATTATAGAGAATTGATAAATACTTATGCTTTGTGTATCTGCTCTGTATTTTGATTGAAGTTTTATAATTCTAAAAGTCGAATTACGAAACCAATTTTTTATATATTCTTATAACGATTAATAATACCTAAATAATTGTTTACAATCATTTAATTTAAATATACCTAAATATACATATGTATGCGCTGATTGAATATTAAATAAAGAGCAGCCAGGGATCCGTTCTAAGTTTTTCAATTTCATTGATAAAACTTGTTTTTAATCAAACCCGATAGCAGAATCGCTGAAAAACAATTTGCGCAGTGTGCGTACTCCAGCTACAAAAATCGATACGACCCAAAAAGATACAACAGCTGATGAAACTGGAATTTCTGCGGATACAAACACCTAATAAATAACAACAAATGATAATATTACTGTAATAATCAAACGGAAAATTAAGTTAAAAGTTACGAGTGATACCAATATTGTTAGAAAGTATATACTTCGTAAAACATGAGTTCTCAGATTTCCAGACACTCTTCTTACAGCCCCTCTGGATCATTTGAATATACGGCCTTGCAGTTAGCAGTGAGAAGAAATTCCATTGAGCAAGTAAAGTAAGTGTTTAGTTTTATACAAACAATACTGTTTTAATGCTGCACCCACCGACGTAATTCAGTTACTAAGAATACATAAATAAATTAGGTATATTCCAATTTGGACCATATGCTGAATTTATAAATAATTTCGGTAATATAAAAATTTAGCTTTCTCATTGCTGTGCTATCTGTTTGGTGATCCATTATTTAGGAAAAATGTTGGCTTTAGAATCGCTCAAAATACCTACAATCAATATTTTCTTTAAGTGGAATACATGTCCCAAACCTTAAAACATTTGTCAACGTTATAAACAATAGCAAAACAATAAAAATCAACACATAACTCAAAATCTGCAAACCTTGACAATTTTAAGATAATGTGGCACAATTTTTATCTAAATAATAGATTATTATTTTTTATTAAATCAAGCACATTTACTTATGTACTAACAAATCTAAACAAACATGCTAATGTAGCTATTTTTATAGTCTTGGATGAATCCACTTTACCATTAGGCCAAGCAATAGGTCGGTCAAAAATGATCGGCCTGTAATTTATAAAGAGTTATTGGTATCATTCTTTTCATTCTGTGGATGGAGCATGTATGGTTACGTCTAAAGTAGCTGTGCAAATGTGTGTCATGTCTTCTGTTCCGTCTTCCCCAGAATCGTCGTCCTTAACATCAGGTGTCAATAGTTGGATATTAATGTCTGTGTCTTCGTCTTCAGAATCATTTAAAATTTTAGAAACGGCTAAAATTATTACAAGAATTTCCGACAGTACATGCAAATAAATGAGCAATTTAAGCTCGCCTTTTTACAGCTACAAGCGAAGACGCATCCTTTTTTGCACTTGCAAGAAATAAATCAGCAGATTTTCTGGAGAAGAGTCTTTTGTTGTTCTAACAGGAGCAGGTCCAACCTCATTTTCCCTCCATCCTCATTCTTCCGGATTTTTTTCAATGCCGTACCGGGTTTAAGCCTGTAGCCCCGTCACCAGGCTTTAGGCCGCCCGAGGCGAGCAGGATTTGGTTGCCCCATGTAAATGGACCCCTTTAATTGTTTCCGTAATAAAAACGGATGGTTTTTTAGAAAAACATTTTTGGGAAAATTCACGGGCGAGTCCTTAAAAATCGAGATTTTCATTAAATCGGCTATAATTCGAAAACAGTAAGAGTTAGAGGTAAACTTTAAACGGAAAAAATATGGGTACTATAATGCGCCGTATCCAGTTTAATTGTACGACGTTTCGTTTTTTTCCAAATCTACCAAACGTGATTTTTATATTTTCTGCATTTGTGTAGTAACGGAAAGAAATATCTCAAATCGGCTTACGCCAGTGTCTGCGCCGTCTCGAAAAGCTCCTATAAAGTTTTTCGAAAGGAGTTCAAATAAGGTAGATATTCGATAAAATGTAATTTTTGTCTCAAAATCTAGCACCTTTCTTTAGATTTCGGTACGAAATAGGGAATTTCGTAGGGAGAATAATCTTTTTTTTTTTTGGGTGCGTTGAGTTCGATTTTCGCATCGAAAAGGTCGTTTGAGTTTTCTGTACCGAAAAAAGTTGATTAAAAAAAAATTATTGTTTTACCACCCTGCATATGATTTTGGAAATTTTATTTCTACGTTGGTGATATGTAAGTGGATCTTTCTATCGTTTCGGTAATAAAAAAAGGAAAAACATTTTGAAAAACATTTTTCCAAAAAAAAATTTTAAGTGGGTACTTTAGAGACGGGTATTTGGGGGCGCGGAGTTCGAATTTTTGGTCTGAAAAATTGCACGAGTTTCCTGTTAGAAATATTTCGAAAATAGGGGATTTTTTGGAGAAATGTTTATTTTTGACACCCTGCATGTGATTTAAAATTTTTTATTTGTACGTGGGTGATATGTATGTGGATCCCTCTGACCGTTTCTGTGATAAAACCGAAAAAAAATGTTCAAAATAATTTTCGAAAAAAATTAATTTTGATGTGGGAATTTGGGGGCGCGGAGTTCGAATTTTTGATCTAAAAAATCGCACGAGATTGTTGTACCGAAATATTTCGAAAATAGGGGATTTTTTTTGGAAAATTTGTGGTTTTAACACCCTGTATGTGATTTAAAAAAAATTATTTGTGCTTACCTGGGTGACATGTACGTGGGTCCCTCTAACCGATTCTGTGATAAAAGCGAGAAAAAAAAATTCAAAAATAATTGAGAAAAAAAATAATTTTGATGTGGGTACTCTAGAGAGGGGTATTTGAGGGCGCGGAGTTCTAAGTTGATCTAAAAAATCGCACGAGTACGTATATGTAACATGCGCTCGCTCCACGCTCAATATGTGCTACATGCTGTTCAGTAATCAATCGGGTTGTGTTTCGGCCACTTCCGTAAAAATTGTCCTGAATCGCTTTAGGGCAATGTCGCCAGTCCCTAAAGATGTGCTAAGTCGCGATTTTTCATTAGCAGTTGCGACTGTTAATGCGATTTTTCATTCACTGCGAATTTAAACTGCTAATGCTAATTGCGAATAGACCATTATGTTATATAGTGGGGTATAATTTTTTAAGGCGTCTACAGATTTTTTTCTCCTGCTACTGCAATTGCATCGGCCGCGGCGTTTGCGTTTTCTTCCTTGAATACTTGAACTATTTCATTTAACTGCGGGAATTTCCTTATCACCTTAAAAAAAATGTTTTTACCTGGATTAAAAACGGCAGATGTAGTGCTGTAATCACTGAAGGCGTTTAAAAACAATATATTGTCCGCTACTTCTGGTTTCTGTATACTTTGTGCAGAGTAAATTTGTTCTGTATTTTTCCCTTTGCCTGGTCTTAAGAAATAGACATTTTCATGATTATTAGCTACTGCGACTAAAAGTATATACAAGAAGGTCAATGTCTTCCCCTACGATAAACGCAGACTTTAATGATTGTAATGCGGTTATTGCGCTCGTTACAAATAACGTGTCAGAATCTTCTACGGCCTGATGAACGGTGAAGTTGGATTGCCTAAATTTCTCTATAAGCAAGGTGATAAGACAGCTCTGTTCGTTGGTCAGAAATCTGGCTTGAGAATACGTCGTGATCATCGATTCATCAAAAATTATATCCGCAGATGTTTGCTTTTTCGATCGACGAAGACGTTCTGCAGTTTTAGTGTTTTTATTTGTTGCATTAGCTAGATACCCGTCAAATACAATAATTGCATTTGAACCGTAGTGTTTTGTCACATGTTTTATGTAATGTGTGCAAAAAGCATCAAAAGATTCGTTAAACTACCATACCACACATCACTAATATGAACCCTGCTTCCAAAGCGCGTATCGCTCGAAAGGGGTGTAAATAATAATGTATCTAGCTTTTATGTAAAGCGGGTGGTCGAAGGTTATGAAACAGGTACGCTGGTTTAAAGACTTGCATTGGCTCGATGCGGAGAGAATAGCAGTCAGTATTGTAGTCAAGGCACAACGTTAATAAATGGAAGGCATGACACAGGTGACTTTGAACAGGGCTTTTGGCCAGTTGCTGTTACATGAACACATTCTATCCTGGTATTGAAGGAAACTTTGCCCACATCGCATAAAGCCAAAATAAATCTGATGCTGACGGCAATATATCGAGTGACACCGCATTTATATTTATCAAGTCTATTATAGCATAGCAACTATTTTAAGCATGAATTATTTTTCCTCTCGAAGGCTGCCAAATGAGCCGACCCATATCTCCCTTAAACTGTTGATGAAGGCATTCTTGAAAGCAGTTCAATATTTTGATCAGGGGAATAATTGCGGTTTTCGGCGTAACACAATGAATACCTCCTAATGCATGAAATGTCCTTAAATCATCTAAAGTAGTGTTGAAATCAGCATTGTCAAATACGAACTGCAGTGAAAATGCATTTGGCTGAATCGTTAGTCCTGGGCGCATAATAGTGGAGCGAGCGGCGACGTCCTGATTTATATTTTATTTAGGTTATAAACTTGTACCAATCAACAAAGCTTTATTTTATTTTATTTTTTAAATTGGTAACTATATTTTGGAATAATATAGAATGTGGGGTTCTTATTCTGGGAGTATGCTATACTTTGGAATACCTACATGCTGCGTTTTTTCGGATGCGTTGATCATATAGTATCAGAAATTAGAAAGGTGATGCTTTTGTTCCAATCTATAACAACGGAAAAGACAAAAGGGGATATTATAAAATATAGAATAGTCAATGTAAAAAGTAACTTTCACTTTCTCACTGGTGTACCATGAACGCTTAATTCGGAAATGATAAAAATAGATTAGAGACATCGGATCAGGGCCATAGCCAAAGGGAACTGACCAGGGCTAAAGCTACTGATGATCAGCTCAATTAAGTCATTTGTAATAATTATTCTTCATACCTCATTTAGGAAACATTACACTTTCCGTAAAGAATTTAAAACATCCTAGCAGACAGGAGACAGGACACCCAATAATGCATCGGGCGAGGCTGATCTTTAACGAATGTGCCTGATTTGTTTATTGCAGCGAGACTTACATTTTATATGCATCAGCTTATTGAGCTTATACTGCAGTCAATGGATCTTCGATTTCGGTAATGACAATTAATAGACCACAGAGATATTCTATAAATCATCCCCAAATGACCGACTTAATTTATTTAGCTTTTGAGTGTCAAATTACAAACTCTCTCAACCCGGACTTTTTTTGAAAAAGTTTCACGACCGAAAACAAAGGAAACACAACTTTTTTAATTTCCTTCTTGGGTTTTCTTATATATTTGTGTTGTTTTTGTATGTTTTATTTAATGTTTATTTTTTGTGCCTTTATTTTAATTTTAGTTAATTTTATATTGCTATATTGTTATAATATTTAAAACGTATGTGTTGTTTTTATATACCTAGTTTTTCTTTTATGGTTTTGTTACCTTTTCTTTTAAACTTAGTTTATTTTGCATTGCTATACTGTTATAATATGGCATTTTTAATAATTTGTTCTCATATCCAGTATATTTTAACTTTTCTTTGTTGTAATAACTACACTTAAACATGTTGTTGTATGTGCAATTCGTAGTTTGCTAGCAAAGTAGATAAAAAAGATGACGAAATTATAGGAATTTTAATCGCGAATAAAAGCCTGTGATATAGGCCCTGGTAAAAAAAAACAATATAGTTCTGGCTAAGGCCCTGGATCCGAGAATGGTGGGAGATTCTTTTTTATTCAAAGTGACATCATCCATCGGCTGCAGTAAAAATAAATGGAAAGCTCCATTTATAATATATATGTTATGATGCTACGAAACTTCGCCTTGCATCCACATTGATCTTCCATATTGCAACATATGCTTCTGAAACGTGGACCATTAAGAAAGCTGACGCTAACAGAATCAACTTGAGAACCTTTGAGATGTGGGTATACAGGAATATATTGCGAATACCATGGACAGCACATCGCACAAATGAGTCTGTGCTCCAAGAATTAAATATTAATACCAGACTCGGTACAATAATAAACAGAAACATTCTGAGGTACTTTGGTCATGTCACTATAATTAGAGAGGGCATGGAAAGACTGATCGTCGAAGGTGGAGTCAGCGTTTGAGAAGACGGCTGCTTGAGATTCCTGCCTTAAACTGGACACCGTTTTCCTCACCCCATTCCACGATGGCGTTCATATCCTTATTAATGGCAGCAACCTGATTTTCCGGCTCGCTGCGACATGAATGAGAATATCAGAGTGCTGTCGTCTGCAAAGCTGTAAATAGAATTCTTTGTCCTATTAAGATCGTTGATATAGAGCAGAAACAGTGTGGGGGATAATATACACCCTTGAGAAATTGGAAAGCCATAGAAGCAGTGCTAGTGGTAGTCGGTATGCTGTCAATTTTCTTAAAAATTGGACATGCCATATCCTATCAAATGCTTTGGATATATCGAGAGCATATTCACACCAGATTTGCCGTAGTTCTCGATGGTTTTGATCCACAGGTATATCACGTAAGTCTGGACATCTTCGCCAGTTTGGCTTTCGGAAGCCATGCTGGCGATCGCTTATGGTTCCTGGCGAGTCGAGATATTTTAAGAGCTGTTCGTTGATCAGTTTCTCCATGCAGCTGGGCGTATTTCCAGCTAGAAGGAAAGCATGCAATTCTGTATGATAGGAAGAAAAGCCTGCATAGTTAGTTCAGCAGCATATTTCTTAAGCAGTATTGCGGGAGCGCCATCCGGTCCTGTGGCCTTGTTAGTGTCTAGGTCTTCTGAGTATTCGTTTCACTTCGCGTTGGCGAAATACCAGACCTGGCATTGAGGAATTCACTCTCATGATACTTAGGGGAGCCCTTCCTTGAGGAGCTAAGGTAGAATTTGATGCAAACAATATTCGCTTTTTCTTTGGCTGTTTCCGCTATTGAGTCAACATCTTTGGTCAGTGGTTGAAATTGACGTCTTTGAGAAACCTTGATTGATAGCGTGACAACTGACCAAAATAATAGCGGGCCAACTACCCCATTGTACCAAATTTTCTTGATTTAGCTTCGGCGATTTTAGTGACAAGCAACTACTAGTAGCCAGTACTTTCTATTAAGTCGGTATAACTCTTTGGAAAATCAAAATATAAGGACATTTTCGTTATGTAAATATTTCTATATTAAGCAGATATAGATTGTTTTTTAGTAAAATTGGCCTGGTGTTCTTGAATCCTCATGATTCAAACAAAATTGTTTAAGATATTTAAATGATATATAGAAAATATTTCTGGGAGTGATGATTTCAAATAGTTAAACAAAAATTTGTCTATAAAGTTCTTAGGTATAGATGTTTCATCTGAGATAAGATCAACCCAATTTAGATCTTTACATTAAAACGCCAATGAGAAAAATATGATTTCTCTGAGAGAAAAATTCGTTTTGATTTTTCAGAACTCTGTCCTCATAATATTTAAAAAACTCCATACATTTCTTAATGTTGGTTATTTTTTTTTCAGATATCTAATCGAGAGTGGAACCGAACTTGATACAGGACCAGATCCAGCATTACATCTGGCTTTGAGGAAAAGAAACGTAAAAATTGCCAAACTTCTTTTAGAATCTAGGGCCAACTTTGAAGTAAAAGATTCGGTAATTAATACTCCTGAGAATGACCTCTAAAATGTTTGAATAAGATTAAATTAACTATAATTAAGTACTTGTATATCCTATATACATAAATAGTTATTTTCTTATAGAATGTATACTGAATGTATGGAAATCCCCATTTTTTGTCGTGATTTACAACTTTAACATTTTAGCATGGAGACCAACCAATACACATAGCATGTGCTCTAGGGCTACTAGAAGTTGTTAAGGTACTGTGTGCCCTTGGATGTACAGTAGAGGTACCAACAGTCCAAGGATTGTACCCTTTGCACTTGGCAGCTAAGAATGGACATATGTCTGTTGTACGGTAAAGCAATAGAATTGATGTATATTTAACTTTTCTTTAGGGCAACCCTGAAAATGCTATTACTACTGTTCAAAAGCCAGATGATGAACATTTTGTTCATGAAGAAAATGATGATTGCTCTTAACATTAACAATCGACTCCATCACTCTATGTTCTTACATAAGCCAGCTGTCTGATATTAAATTTGGCAAAGAAAATCTGTAGCTTTATTTCATGATACCTGATAAATCGTCTTCTGTCCAACATAATAGCGTTGACTGAGAATATTCAGTCAACGATAATAGTTCTACTATGTGAGGTTATAGTGGAACGTGGAACACCACCACAGTGCAGTATCCTAGCACTATTACTATTCTCTCCTTATAAACAAGACATTGAACTAAGACACTATTTGCTGTTGATTTACAACTTTTCACAAATATAACTCTTTTGGTGGAATTCAGATTAATATCCAGATGAACGCTGTCATATGTCCCTGGAGCAATACATAAATACATTTTTATATCATAGCAAGGAGGTTTGGCTTTCGGCGCTCAGATCCTTGGGATTATTGTTGTATGAAACAATAATAAAATTAATTTCACACTATTAAAATATGCTGTTTATAAATACTTCTGACCAAAGTATGTAGCACATTTGTTAATTATGAGCAGCAGAACAGCTCTTTGTCATACCAACTCCTTGGTCCCCATATGGAATCTCAGAACGTCTGCCATATCACAGCACTCCAACTTGTAAGTATAAGCAAAGAGCCATTTTCTTGTTCCTTCTTTCTTCTTTCAATTCAGTGCAATATATAGTACCGCCGACATTGACTTTTTTATCTCCTGCAACTCAAAACATCTCTGCCACTGTCAAGTTTAGATACCATATTTATTGATAGTATTAAGTATTTTTTATTATTGTTACCTACCCTATATTTGCAATCAACAGATTATTTATAGCTTATTAAACATATATTATACATACAAACTCTTTCAGCTAACTAATTTACATTTAATGAAAGAACTGCTATTTTAGATGCTTATGTGCAGCAGGTTGTAACATAGAGGTGCGAAACTTTGACAATATTAGAGCAGACATTACTGCTGTTAAATATGGCCACAACGATATTGCAGATCTCTTGGATCGCCTACGAGCATCAGGTACCAAAACTACCAAATAGCGCTTAATAAATGTAGATAAAAATGCAACATTATGGTCAAGATAACAACATCAATTTTTTTCAGGACAGAGAGATTATTTCACAAGGCAATTGGTACCTACCTCAAGACCAGCCCTAAGGCTATCCCTACGTCTCCTAGGTCATTGTGGAGTAGGGAAGACTTCGTTTGTAAAAAGCCTGGGCGCTGGGCTTTTCAGTTCTCTGTTTAGAAGATCTAGTTCTCTTCAGAGTAATAAATGTAAGTACGTTGCCAATAACTTATTATCATGCTATAGCAGTGGCGGCTCTTGGCTTTACCGTCAGGCAAATGCGACGCAAGTGAAAGATTTTTGGGGTGACACGCTCAAACTTTTACCCAAAAGTCATTAAAAAATACGCCTATGGCAAACATATTTTAATGTCGCAATCACGGTATTGCTAAAATGGGTACAAAATTGTAATTACAAAAAATAAAGGGCGGATACTTCTAAATTATATATCTTATATTTTACAGTTGCGGTTTGACTACGGGGAGTGTCGCCCCCCGTAATTCCGAGTTGCCACGGAATGTGGCCCATCAAATCTCATCGTCCTCCTCCAGGCTGGCGAACACCGAAGGACAAAGTCTGGAGCTAAGCAATGACAGTTTGTGACAAGAGGGGCTGCATTGTATTAGCAGGCAGGAACGTCAAATTGGTGAGAGCAGTTTGATTACGGGGAATGACGCCCCCGCCATTCCGAGTTGCCACGGGATGTGGCCCATCAAATCCCATCGTCCTTCCCCAGGCTGGAGAACACCAAAGTACAAAGTCTGTAGCTGATCAGTGACAGTTTGTGACAAGAGGGGCTGCAATGTATTAGCTGGCAGGAACGTCAAACTGGTGAGAGCGGTTTGATTACGGGGAGTGACGCCCCCGCCATTCCGAGTTGTCACGGGATGTGGCCTATCAAAGCCCATCGTCCTCCCCTAGGCTGGAGAACACCAAAGTAC
Organism: Pissodes strobi; assembly: GCA_016904865.1. Classification (NCBI taxonomy): domain Eukaryota; kingdom Metazoa; phylum Arthropoda; class Insecta; order Coleoptera; family Curculionidae; genus Pissodes; species Pissodes strobi. The sequence continues at coordinate 89,306 of MU183138.1, forward strand.
AAGGTCTGGAGCTGATCAATGAGAGATGGTGACAAGAGGGGCTGCATTGTATTAGCAGGCAGGAACATCAAACTGGTGAGAGCAGTTTGATTACGGGGAGTGACGCCCTCGCCTTTCCGAGTTTGCCACGGGATGTGGCCCATCAAATCCCATCGCCCTCGTCCAGGCTGGAGAACACCAAAGTACACAGTCAGGAGTTGATCACTGGGGAGTGACCCAACAAGCCCCATTCTTACCCCTATCAGACTAGGGACCACCAGACGAATGAGTCTGAGGCCGATGCTTCCAGTGGAAGCGGCCCTAGGTGGTAGATGCATAGGCCAACTCGCATCTTCCGGTGAAAGACCACTCCACCGGAACTGGGAAGTGGTAAGTGGTCTCTCCAAATCACGTTCCGGTTCCGCGCTGGTGGGTCCGGGTTCCACAGAAGGAATATATGGACATTGCTTCCTGGATCAAAATATTCCGGAAGTAAACTCCCCGTCCATTCGGATCTCCGGGCGCTGGGTGGACCTGGGACCCCTTCATTCCGCATGTCACAGAGAGCAAAGATACCGAAATAATTTCGAATAGATTTCTGCAACATAAGAGGCCTAAAAACAAACATAAATTCGGTACACCAACATCTACAAGCAAATAGACCATACATACTAGACTAGCTCTTACACAAACACAAGTATGTTCTACAACAACAGTAAACTACCCTTATCATGGTTACGACTTACACAACCGATTTAGATATAAGTTCGGAATATGCCTTTTATCCGAAGCGACCTTTCATGTCACCGAGAGGAAACACTCGAACCGAACAACCTCGACGTCATGTGGCTCAAGTTCACCGCCAAGGGATTAACCAAGTTTATATGCTGTCTCTATCGTCCTCCGAGCGATAGAGCTTACCAAAGCTTTTTTACTATACTAGCTACCACTTTTGACTCAATACAGGTCGATCACTCCAATTTAGAAATCATCGTTCTGGGAGATTTTAATGCCCACAACACCAACTGGCTCAAACATCACAACAAGACCGAAAACGAAGGTAGAGAAGCTGAAGCATCTTCCATCAGCTGCGGGCTTACTCAACTTATAGACGAACCAATTCGAATCTCGGAGAGGGGCGAATTCGCCGCCCTCCTGGATGTTTTTCTGACCACCAATCCTGACAAGTACACAATTGCAATTGGTCCGCCATTAGGTGCTTCCGACCACAAGCATATTACAAAGGTTTGTGAATTGCCACTTCTACAGAAGGATCCACCATTGCCTCGCAAAATCTGGCACTACAACTCTGCAAACTGGGACGATCTAAGGCAGGTCTACCTAGATTTTCCTTGGCTCGACCTCTGCTTTGGCACTAAGACTAACCCAAACTAACCCGTCAGTCTGCTGCGAAGAGATTACGCAAGTAATATCCTCAGGAATGAAAGCATATAGATCCCAAATTCCATCTAGTTACCGTCAAAAGGAAAGCCCTGGTTCGACAGAAGATGCGAAAGAGCTGTAGGTAGGAAACAGCAAGCCTACAAGTACTGCCAGCAAAATCAGACCGCTGAAAATCGCAATTATTTTGTCGAAGCGAGAAACGAATGCAAACGTGTGATCGACGAAACTAAGGACAAACACAGTCAAGGGATCAGGAATAAACTTTTGCAATGCCCCAGTGGCTCCAGGAGTTTCTGGTAGCAAAGGCAGTAAGTAATAACTTACAAAAACGTCTCTCCCACCTTTGACGGACGAACGTGGCGTCACGGCGACTACAACCAAGGAAAAAGCAAACATGTACGCCAAAATGTTTTCATCGCACTCTTCCTTAGACGTCCCCCAACGCAAGGCTCTCCCTACCATATCAAACACCAACACTACCATGTCAGAAGTCAAGTTCCATCACCGTGATATTCGAAAAATCCTTCTTAAAGACCTAGATACGCAAAAGGCATCAGGATGAGCTAACACCCGTTTTCCTGACTTTTTTCTCTGTCTTACCGAAAAAGGATATACCCATCTTCTTGGAAAGTCGCTCGAGTGCAACCTAAACCAAAAAATATATATTTTTTTTTTAAATGGGGCACCCTGTATATTTCTCCTCAGGACGAAAGATCTTTATTCTTCGATTACAAAAATATATAATTTGTCTACATTTGCTTAAGCAATTTCCGAGCTATTTGCCTTTAAAAGCTGACAAAGCATGAATTCAAACCAATCGACGTAGCCTTGCTCGCCATCAAGAAAAATATGAAATATGTCAAAATAGCCGTGAATGACAGTGACAAAAACAGCTATTATGTCAAATTATTGGCTCTATTTTTAATGAAGCTTCCCTAACTGGCGAAACATATTTACAATTTTTAAATCAGGAACCAGTGGTTCTCTTGTATATGCTTCCAATTCGCCAATATGTTCAAATAATAGGCGGGGAACCGTCCACTGGCCATCGAACAGCCCAGATCTCACGCCCAGATGTATTTTTGTGGGGATATTTAAAAACAAAGTTTATGCTCAGAGAAGTGTCATTATTGAAGAGCTCAGGGTGAGAATTTTATACTATATAAACGACCTTAACCAGAAAAATCCAATTTTTATTACCCATGCAACAAATAATTCAGAAAGCGACTTCCGAGATTGTATCAATAGTGGGACTATTCAACAATAATTGAAATAATGAAGATTTTTATTATCAAACATGTTAAAATACGAATTTGTATATTATGATAATAAAAAATGATTAAAACAATGATTTAATTTATTTAAATCAACATTTAAACTTAAATGGCTTAAGCAAATGTAAACGAATTATATATATTTGTAATCGGAGAACAAAGGGCTTTCATTCTGAGGAGAAATATACAGGGTGTTCCATTTAAAAAAATATATATTTTTTAGTTTTTCGCACTTTTTGCAAGCACTATAACTTTCCTATTTACATATTTTTTCTACATTGTGGTACAAAGAAGTTAAAGGGGGTGGGGAAATATAAAAAATGACCCTGTACATCCGTGAAAGAAAAAACATCGCTATCGCTGAAACAAAAAGTGCAAATTCTAAGCATTAAAATAATTTAAGAAGCCCGCACTCTGTCTAACAGAAATGTTTTAAGTCCTTGAAACCATCATTTGAGCACAATTAATTTTTTTACTTTGCCCAATAAAATGCACGGCCAGCAATACAAACTCTGTTTATATAAACTTCCGCAAAGTGCACAGTTCGGCCATTCGAACGGCCCAAGTTGTGTTCGAGAATGCTGTGGAGCCAATGACGTATTTTTCATTGTGTGGAGCTGTAGAAGCATCGGGTAGGATGCAGGCAACTACCACTGTATATATGCTAACCATAGACTTAGAAATGTGTATATTTATTAAGATAAAGTGACCTTATATTTGTAATGGCCCTTAACAAATATTATTGATTGATTTACATCAAGAGCGAGGTCCAGTTCCAGTTTACTTTTTTTGCCTGTTGCTCAGCTCTACTTAATTTACGTTGAATTGGCTTGGGAGATTTGTCAACAATGCTTGGTAAAAATCTTTTCCCTCACATCGACTTGCCCCCCCCCCCCCCCCCCCGCACCTATTTAAAGTGCAGTTATACATATCATCCACATCCACTAATACGTGGTGGCTTATTGTGAACTAACATCAGTGGGTGCAATAGTTACATTAATTTAGCAACGCTGTGCCATTTATACACATATCACATATCTATTGGTCTAACTATTCCATTTACTATATTGTAGCCAACATAGTATATACTATACATAATGTCAATGGGGTCACTTCTATAACAATTATTTTATGCTATGAAATAATATCAACCTCTTGGAAATGGAAAATAAAGGTTCGGTGTTGAAAAAGTATTATGTGACAACCATATTAGCAGCTCTGCCATCTGCATTTTCACACACATATCTGGCAATGAAGGAACTTGATTTTTTAATACTAAATAAAAAATACAATCGCTAAAGCATATAAAACATAGTATATACTATACCAGGTGTTCGAATATTATTGGCACGGGAAACAGTAACAGTTGAGGAAGTTACAAAAATTTACTTTTTTCGATCTTCTCGACCTGCTTATAGAAATTTTACTAGTAATTGTTTCAGCTATAAGTGTATTTCTAAATCTCACACCAGTTAGGTCAATAAGTTTTAATATGGCTTATGTTGCTAATTTATTCTCAATTTTTTTAATGCTTTAATTTTTAATTAATGGCGTTTACTAGTGTCTTTATATTTATTTTTATGAAAATTTATGAAATAAGAAAATAAATAAATATATTGCACTGTTTTTATCCTTTCTGACGTATGTAATTTGATTTTGATACTATTTCAGCTAGACCATCGTCACCTATCAACACTCAAATAGAAATGGACGTCACTTCACGACAAAATTCGATAAATTTTGAACCTTCAGCGAACTATCAATCCACTAATGGAATTCACGTACAAAATGTAAGTCAATAATATGATTAACAAACGTATCCTAGTTAAAATCTTGGGAAAAAATTACCAAATTTTTTCTTTTGACTAAACATACAAAACCAGAAAAACTGTTGCGCACTTTTCAATAAATCAATCTATAATATATATTTCTGTTCTAGTTCGACATATCAAATGTAGGAGATATTACAGTTTGGGAATTCTCAGGGCAAGAGACATATTTTCCAGTATACCACCATTTTCTTTGGCCGTCACCATATTCTCTGACCGCCCTATTATTCAGTTTAGATGATTCACCTTCCATTCAAGTACAACAAGTGTGTTTTTGGCTAAATTTTTTATTAGCAAGGCAGAAAGCGGATTTGCCTACAAGTGAGTAGTATTTTGTTTATTATAAATTAAATATTTGCGTCTGGATGCAGCACCCTGATACATCATATACATAGTGTTGTAAAAACGTCCTTTATACTTAACCGCATTTAAGCAATTGCAGTTCAGCTGCCGGAGAGGCAAGAAGCAAGAAATCACTTTGGGCCAGCCGAGAAACGCCATCGTTGATCTTCAGGAATCCTAACGGACTACCAATTCATCCATTTAACCCCTAGCCCCAAATCTCAGAGGAATTTATGAGATTTTCCGAGATTTTTGGCTATTAGGGACCAAATTTTCGACAATCTCGAAAAAGGAAGGGCTCTTTGAAGCGTACAGACGAGCCAAAGAAGCTCCGAAGCGAAGAAAGGCATTGTAGGACCAGCACTCTCAACTGGTACCTAATCAGCCTCTTACCGAATTTATTAAGTTGGCCGAATTTTCAACAATCTCGAAGAAAGAAACAACTCCGCGAGGCTTACGGACGAGCCAAACGAGCCCCAAAGCGTAGGAAAGTCATTGTAGGGCCTGCACTCTCAACTGGTACCCAATCGGCCTTCTACCGAATTTATCGAGTTTTTCTGAGATTTTGGAACTTCAGGACTTAGAAGAATTTTAGGGAAAAAATTGAAGGCAGAAGTTAAGCACTTGAAGAGGCTTTGTCAAGCGGCCGACTGCCAACAATTCTCCGAGACCTTCAACTGTAGTGCGCACCATAAAGCAACACCCGCGAAAACGGTTAGTTGCAATAAGTATCTTAAGTCAGCCTACTTATTTGGGTTCCCCCCATTAACTTATGTGCCTCTCTGGTCCTTCGTACTAGTCGTAGTTAAACATTGGGCGAGAGTAAAGGGCGTCGACGTCGACGGCTAGTTCGGTTTCGAGAACTAGAGAGCCCCCTGACTGTCATACTTTAGCTCATATATGCTTTAGCTACTCGGCCTATAAGCTATCAGACCTAACCTAAAAAATTCGGGCGCGTTCAAAGAATGATAAATTAGTCAAGTGAGTACGAGAGGTAGCGAAGTTACACTGTTGCGAAGCGGGATCTATATCAACAGAAGAATCAAAGGCTATTTATCACTAGTTCGTTTACCATACAAAACCAACATGGTCTCTGTACTGAGAGCCGTGTCCGGGGAGTAGTTTGGTCTAAAATAACAAAACTTCTGTCAGAAAATCGCCGAGAAGGCAAAAAGCCCCCAGAAACAACGCTTTTTTAAAAGTCCTTTTTGAGCAATTTCCGTACGACCCCTCTTAAGGTAGTCGAAACCAAAACACTCACGACGAGCGCCTGGTCGGCACCCTCGGAACCGAGGGCAAAGTCTATGGATATTCTAAACCGAGGGTGCCGGCCTGACGTGCTCAAAAGACGATTTTAGTGCGATCATTGTTAAATGCGTGCGGAATTCGGCTTCGCGGGACCCTTAAGACTTCTAACGCGTTTTGAAAATCTCGCGTGCGCCGTGCGGGAAGCCCCAAAAAACTAAAGACAATATGTTAGACAAAATAACTAAGATATCTTAAGTCATTAGTTAGCAAATGTTCATTAGAGAAATAATCCAAATAAAACTTGTTTTCCCAAAAATACTAGGTTAGAGTTGAACTCTCCTAGTACATGCATAAGGCTTATCCAGGGAATTGGGGCATATTTTTAGGATTTATCAAAATTTGATTTCAATTATACGGGGTGTCCCAATTGTTCAAATTAGTAATCATTCGAATTACTGTTTTTTGTATAAGGCTTAGCCAAGATTAGGAGATAGGATTATATTAGGATCGTAGATATTTTGTGTGACAACTACTGACTACTACCTTTTGACAATCCTTCCCTGCTAAGCCCTTCTGGCACTTTGTAAAGACTTCTTATAAATACATTGACATACAAAAAGACGAATAACTCAAAAGTTAATGAAAAATCAAATTAATTTAAAAGCATTCCGTCCAAGTAGACCGCCCGGGCCCTGGGAATCTTTCCCCACTATCGTTGTTCTTCAAACCATTTGATTTCGTTGCGGCCTCCTAAGTTTTAATTTAATTTGAACTTTTGAGTTAGTTTTGTATTCCCCAGAATCAGTCGGAACTCCTATACATCTATATCTATCTGTCGAAGGCATTTGACTGCATGGACCAGGAAATACTGTTGTCAAAACTGGAGAGATATGGGTTTTGGGGGCTCAACTCTCGCATGGTTGGCTTCCTATCTCATTAGTCACACTCAGTCAGCCATTGTGTCTGGTGTGCGATTGGCGGCTATAGGGATTGAGTGCGGGGCACTGCCGGTGTCTGTCTTGGGACCTCTTCTCTTCTTGATCTATGTAAATGACCTTATCCGAGATAAAATAAAATATCAGGAAAATTTATACTCTTTGTTGGCGAGCGACACCTCTGTTATGTGGCATAGTCAGGATACTGAACAACTTAGGGAAATAATCACTAATGACTTGTTAAAGATTAAAGAGTGATGCCAACCGCCTTTCTTTTAATGTTACGGGGATTTAAGTGTGATATGCACGGCTTGCAGTTGTTTTTTTTTTATGGCAGTGGCACACACACTAAAGGGAGATTCTATGGCGCTCGACGAGCGGTGTGTGTGCGAAGATGTTGATTGACACGGTTCTTGAATATTTGTAGGTTGTAATTAGTGGGAAACAGATGTCCTGGAAGTGAGTTCCACAGTGATGCAGTGCGCCAGACAAAGGAGTTCTGG
>MU183138.1:111819-157745 GCA_016904865.1 Pissodes strobi
ATATATATATATATATATATATATATAATTGATGCACATAATACTACTAGGCAACAGGTGAAACTACCGATTGCTCTTGCTTTTTAATGACCAACTTTAGCGGTTAGCGGATACAAGTTTTCCAAATAAAATTCTTTAGAAAGCCCGGTCAATACATTTTCTAATAGAACTCACATCATAATAGATCATTTTTAGGCTATTTCAAAAGTATGTCCAGGATTATTGCTAGAAACGCACCTTTTGAGCCCACAAGAACTCAGGCTATACGCTGATGACCCTTATTGCTACAGCCCTCAGATGGTGACATCGGCCATTATGGAGACGGAGTCTACTTTAGATGTCATTTTGTATAACCCCAACACTAATAGACATGAAACTATTAGTGAGATCATTATGTTTGGTAGGTAAAATTTAATATATATATTTTTTTAAGCAATAATATTCTATGGCAATTTAACGTAAATGTTTACTTCTACCAAACTACCTAATTCTAATTTGAACCCGTAGAGTGTAGATAGTTAAGAGGGTCGCTATTGACATTAAGAACATTAAAGTACAATGATGACAAATCTCACGTTAGTGATCTGCTTAGCACACTGGAAGTTCAGCTGGTTGGAGGGTACAAAGTCTTGCGTAGGTGATCGTCTGAGGGCTATTAAGGCCATTTTCTATTATTCGTGTATTGTCTCACAAGTCAAGAATTAGTGAGAGTAGTATTAAGCTTAAACCTGATCTCACTGTAATGCAGATAAGTGTTCTAAAGTCCTTATATGAGGAATTGGATCGCATGGTTAAAGGAATATAGGGATTCAATTTAGAAATGGTAGTCATTTTATTGCTAAATTAACTAACTACTCAACAAAGCTAAAATACAAATACGCGCTCAAAAAACGACCACTAGCCCCATTGAAGGTGTATTACCAAAATGTTGCGAGACAACTAGTGAGATAAAGAGAGGAGCGGGAGTCATTGTTTATGTGTGTAAGACTCTGAGCTCTAGAATGATAAAAGCAAAGTATGATTCGGTGGAACATCTGTTCGTATTTGTTAAACCTTTCCTTTTATTTAGTTGTCGGTGGAGTTTATATACCTCCGAACAAAGGAGCGGAAACATATTTTCATTATTGCGAAGCTGTTGAACAAATATGCCATGACTACTCCACTGCCAGATTTTTCCTTTGTGGGGACTATAATTTAGTTCATGCTAAATGGAGCAACGATGAACACCAACTTCGAGTGGACTGCCTTACAGGAAATCATGCTGAAATAGTTGCTGAAAACTTTGCATTTTTGAATCTTAACCACCTAATCACAATACCTAAAAGTCGTAATATATACTTAGATTTATTTTTTAGTCATGTAAGGAACACATCTGTTGATTTGACCAGTGACCCTTTACTTCCGTGTAGCATAGATCATAATGCTTATGTATGTCTGATGAGTACTATGCAAATCAAAAGAGTGAGTTATGAGATAGCTTATCGTGATTACCGGAACTAGGATTTTGTATCTCTTAATAATCATCTTATATTCAATGGGAAACGGTTTTCTCAAACAAAAACATAAATGAATCTACTAGTTTGTTTTACGAACATATTGAATGAGGCATTTAATGATTTCGTACCTTTGAAAATGTATAGAGGCTCAAACTTTCCTGTTTATTTTTTTGCCGAACTGAGAAGTTGCATAATTGACAAGAAAAAGGCAGAATTTTGTAAATCCGGATCTCGGTTTCACAATGGGCAGTTAGTTCTCTATTTTCAGATCAAGATGTTAGATTTTGGCACAGAGGGACTATATAATATTTCTGGAGAGAGCTGAGCATAGTATTATTTCTGGTCATTTGTAAATTCTCAAAGAAGGTCCAATGAACTACCTAGCTGTATGCATTACAACAAGATAGCCAGTAGTGGACAGGGCATTGTTAATCTTTTTTGTGAATATTTCTCAATAGTGTATAGTAATAGGGACACAATTATGCCTGATTATAAATTAATGTATTGACTATTGGAATTAAGGTCATTGACAGATGTTTTTTAGAAAATCTCACACTTACCACTAAAAATGTCATCGGGACCTGACGGTATACCAGAGTATTTACTCAGTAATCAGGCCTATGTGGATGTTGTTTAATGGGTCATTGGCTAAGGGTGAGCTTTCGGGGATCTGGAAGGAGAGTTTCATAGTACCTATTTTTAAATGTGCGGACAGGGAGGGAATCTAATAATAGGAGCATATCTAAACAATCAGCAATCCTTATCACTCGATGGCCTTGTGCACGATCAATTCGGCTGGGCGTGTAAACAGTTTATTGACTCGCGTTAGCACGGCTTTGTCAGCGGTAGGTCTACCGTTTCCAATTTGGTTTCTTATGAGGCTGTCCTGCTGAGCGCCTTGGAGGGTTATCAGGTTGATGCAATCTACACTGACTTCTCCAATGCGTTTGACAGGGTGGATAATAATTTGCTGACTGCCAAGCTCAGAGCGAAGGGCTTTGATGAGCGGTCGGTGAGGTGGTTCCAGAGTATGTTGAGAGGGTAATGATTGGAAACTTTGAATCTGGTATCATTGAAGCTACTTCGGTTGTGTCCCATGGTGGTCATTGTGCGCCGCTACTGTTCAGCCTGTTTCTTTGTGATATTGAAAGTTATCTTGGGGACTGTGAGTACTTACTTTATGCTGAAGATCTCAAAATGTTTAGAATTATTGATCATGAAAGCGATTCCACATTACCCCAGCGCTCGTTAGCTGCTTTTTCAGATTGGTCGGACCTCAATGGATTATCGCTAAATGCTGACAAATGATTTCCATTAGATTTTATAAATACAAGAAGAGAAGTGTTAGAACTACTTATAAAATTAATGATCATGATGTTGCCAGTTTGGTTAAGGATTTTGATTGGGAAATTACTTTTAGAGATCATATTAAGTATATAATCGGTATCAGATGGATATCAGATGTTGGGGTTCATTCTCAGAATCGGTAAAGACCTGTCGGTGAGCTCACATCGCTTACTGCACTGCTCCCTGGTTAAACCCCATTTGGAGTATGCTTCAGTTGTGTGGTCATCTTTTTACAACGTATACAAGACTTTAAGCAGAACAGCTTAGTGCGGCGGATGATCTTGATGGGATCCAGCATCTCCTCTGTCTTCCATCACTTGAGGACAGACAAAGACTCTGCGACTTGTATTTTGTATATAAGTTAATTAATTGTCATATTGACAGTCCTCATGTTCTCAGTCAGATATCTCTTAAAGTACCATCTCGAGTTCGTAGGATGCGTGATATCTCCTCCCTAGGTACCCATAGGAGTCATAGGACTAATGTGGTTCTCATTCTTCTCTTACACGTAGTCTTGCACTTCTGAATGTTCATCCTGCGATTGATCCTTTCGGAGGCTCATTTAATAAATATCGTTCCAGTATTTACATATACCATTGCTATATCAATGTTAGTTATTTGAAATATAATGTAATTCAAAAATGGGGCATCCCGTATATTGGTCGGCTATAACTGCTTTGTATGTTGTACTTTTAAATTTTGAAGAAGCAATCTTTCTCATCCTGCATCGGCAATGCATAGGTACGTTCCGTCAATAAAGAAGGTCAAATAATTCTTATATTGCTTATATGCTGGCCCATACATTAACCATTTGGGTACTTTAATATTTCTAGATGGAACAGCCTTTTCAAATGATTAAGAAATCTGGATTTTTAATTTAGGTTAAGTGGGGAAGCCTGACCTTTGGTAATTTGTTTACAATAAAATAATTTAATATTATTATTAATAAACTAATACCCCTTCTTTGTTTTCTTTTAGATGACATCGATCTGGCTAGGCATATCCAATGGGGATGTGTTCTAAACGCACAGAAACTTCCAGGACCAGTTAAATTAAGATTGTGCGGATTTTTAGACCCTCCGGAACCCCATGGGCGAGACTGGTGTCTGCTAGCATTCAGACTGGGACTATGCCAGAAAAAAATTGATGCACTGGCTTCTCAACACACAAGTCACACAATGCGGCTGCTTACGACCGCAGAATGTACAATAGGTAATAATAATATTATTATTCGAGGCAGCTGGGTAATTTTCTACTTAAAGAATTATATTGACTATTTTATTGATCACAACATTCAGGGCAGAAGAAGTAGAACTAAATGAAAAATTGCGTTTCACAGCCAACATTTATTTTTCGTTAACTTATTGATCAGCAAAATGAACAATTTAGATTCGTACGTGTAATGTTTAATTAATATTCAATGCTCAAGAAATTCGCAAGTAAAATGTGGAAATTGGACTGGTTTTAATTACTCGTTCAATTATATCAAAAACGTGATATGTTTAGCGTTATCAAATTAAAAACTTTATCCAGCTGAATTCACATAAGAAAAATGAAAATTTAAATTGTTCTAGGTTTTATAGTCTTTTAAGAATAGCACGATAATTGTTATACTCAATTTATTGAAGCACTGCCTTTGATGTAGGGCTCGGAATTAATAAAATATAAGTATTGGAATAGTCGTTATTTGAATAGTCAAAAAATTTTAACATCTACTTGAATAGTCAATTTCCAGTTTTCACAAAAAACTCGCGAAGAAAAGGGACTCTATAAATCTTTAAATTACCAGGTTCTTATAGCATAATTTATGGCTCCTTTAGGCGCTCAAAGTTGAGTAAAAAAATGTAAAAACCTAATACGGTTATTCATATTTCGAAAACTAACCGTTTCTACGGAAAACGGTGATCAGTTTCGAATTTAGCAGGTTCGAAAGTATAATTATCGGATTAGAAAATGTTATTAATCTAGAAAATTTAAAAAATCGCTTTGCCGATATAAAATTTTCGTTACCTTCCTTCATAAATAGAAAAATTTTAAAATCAATGAAAATATGTTTGCGAACTACCTTGCTAGCCTAGATGACAACAAAAATATCCGTTTCTCAAAAAATAGTAATTCAAAAATATAACCAAATACGATAGGAAACTGCGGTTTTCGCTATTCAGTAGAGCAGAAATGGTTCTATATATCCTTAAAATATCTAGATCCTTTTAGCATAATTTATGGCTTCTATAGTATCTACAGGCGCTCAAAATTCAGTTAGAAATGGTAAAAAACTGGGTTATTAAAAATCATATGTCGAAAACTAACCGTTTGTACAGAAAACGTTGATCATTTTGGACTTCAGCAAGTTTGAAAGTACAGGTATCAAATCAGAAAATTTTATTCTTCCAAAAAATTTAAAAATCGATTTGTCAATAAGTATAAAATTATCGTTACCTTCCTTCAGAATCTAAACGTTTTAAAATCAATGAAAATGTAGTTATAACTAACTTATTAGCGTAGTTTACTAACTTGTTAGCGTAGATGACGAAAAAATTATCAGTTTGTTTCTAGTCGATTTGGATTTCCAGTTTTTCATATAAATTTGGCGAAAAAAGTTCAAAACTGCTTCTTCTTCTTCTTCTTTCAGCAACCCTGCACAGTCCACTCCTGGGCATAGGTCTGCCCTATATTCTCCATGCCTCTTTGTCCTGTGCCAGTTGATGCCATCTGTTGCCCACTTTGTTTTTGATATCGTCGAGCCAGCGTAACTGTGGTCTGCCAACGCTGCGTTTATGTATGCGAGGCCTCCATTGAATGATGCGTCTTGACCATCTCAAGTCGTCCTGTCGGGCAACGTGTCCTACCCAGCTCCATTTCAGGTGGGCTATGCGTGTTATGACGTCTTCACCTTTAGTTCTTTGTCTAATACTCACGTTTGTGATATGGTCTCTAAGGCTTATTCCTAACATCATCCGTTCTATGGCTCTTTGGGTGGTCGTAAGCTTGTTCGCTGATTTAACAGTGAGTGTCATGGTTTCCATTCCGTATGTCATCACGGGTAATAAGCAGGCATTGAAGACCTTTCTTTTCAAATTAATTGGAATAGTTCGATTTCTCAAGACGTGTGACAGTTTACCCGTGGCTGCCCATGTCAAACGAATACGTCTGTTTATTTCGGCAGTTTGATTTTCTTTGCCTAATTTGATGCAATGTCCCAAATATACGTATTCTTCGACGTTGTCAACGATTCGGTCTCCTATATGCACTTGTATATTGTCAGGTGTTGTTTTATTTAAATTCATGGTTAATCCTATTCTTGCGGATTATCTTTGAAGTTCTTCCAACATCTCTTGTAATTCCATTATATTCTGGCTAAAGAGCACTATATCATCCGCAAAACGCAGATTACTCAGATGTTTGCCGTCAATTTTGATGCCTTTCTTGTTCCAGTCTAGAGTTTTAAATACATCTTCCAGTGCAAGTGTGAACAGCTTTGGAGAGATGGTGTCCCCTTGTCTTACTCCTCTTTTTATTTGTATTTTGTTTGTTTCTATTTCTTCCGTGATTTTAACGGCGATTGTCGCATTTTCGTATATGCTTTTAAGAAGCTGTCTGTAGCGAGAGTCAATTCTTGCATTGTTCATTGCCTTAAAAATAGCCAACAATTCTACGGAGTCAAACGCTTTGTTATAGTCAACAAATGCGAGGTGTAGTGGCTCGTTGTACTCGTTACATTTTTCTATTATCGTGCGGACGGATTGTATGTGTTCTATTGTGCTATGACCTTTACGGAAGCCAGCTTGTCCCGGGGGCTGATAGGCATCTAATCTGGTTGTAAGTCTATTTGTTACTATCTTTGTCAGAAGTTTGTATGGATGGGGAAGTAAGCTAATAGGCCGATAGTTGTCGATTCTTAACTTATCTCTCTTTTTGTACATCAAAATCACCTGGGCATTCCGCCATGTTTGGGGTATTACGCCTTCTGCTAAACATTAAGAAGAATTTTCGTTGATTCTACAGTAGTGTTTCTACCAAGTTTTATCATTTCCGCTGTAATTCCATCTTCCCCTGGTGCTTTACCGTTTTTCATTTGGGACAATGCTAATTCTACTTCTTGTATGGTGATGTCAGGCAGATCCTCGGAGCCCACATTGAGAATCGTTTCATCAGCTTCGATTGCTTGTTCTGGGTTGTTTTCTGTGTATAGTGCGCTGTAGAAATTTTCCACGATATCCATTAAATCTTTTCTGTCTTCTTTAATGCTTCCGCTTGCATCCTTTAGTTGATGTATTTGGAGACGACCATTATTGTTAAGTGTTTTAAGTATTTTCATGGTTTTTGTTGTTTTCGATAATCGTAGTTATCATTTTTGTGTTGTACTGCCTTAAATCTTCTCTTGTTTTCTTTTTTATAGATTTGTTAATTTCGTCATATTCAAGAGTCCCTCTCTCCAAGTTTCTTTCTTCGCCATGAGTTCTCTAGTCTCCTTTTTTATTTTGGAACGATTTTTCTTGGTAGTGGTACATATCTTTTTGGTAGTCGTTCTAATGTCAGTACTTATTTTGTTTTCTAGGTCGTCAATATTCAAGCTGTTAAGTGCTTCTTCATTGTACAATTTCTTGTTGAGTCCAGCTTGGAATTTTTGAAGGTTTTTGCTGAATTGTTTCTAATGTGGCAAATGGTTGTATTTTGATTAACTTAATTCGTTCCCTTTTCATGTTTATTTCTATTTTAGCTCTTACCAACCTGTGATGGCTACCAGTATCAAAGCGATTTAGGGCCGATACGTCCTTTACAGTAAGCTTTTTATTCGTCAATACGCAATCGCTCTCGTTTTTCATATTTGAGTTCGGGCTTCTCCATGTCCAACGTCTCTTTTCTGATTTTTTGAAGAAGGAGTTCATACAGTATATTCTTTCTTTTTGGAGATAATTGATAAGTCTTTCTCCTCGTTCGTTGATAGAACCCAGTCCAAATTTACCAACATATTGATGTCGGTTTCTCTCTGGTCCTCCTAGTTTGGCATTGAAATCACCAATAATGAATTTGTAGTGTGCTGTTTCTATTGCCAGCGCTTGTGCAATGTCTTCGTAGAAGTTCTCTATCTCATCATCGGATGCAGAGCTTGTAGGGGCATATACTTGAATTATTTGGACACTATATCTTTCTGATATTTTCATTACTATGTAAATGACTTTACTCGATATGGATTTCATTTTAATAACGAGCTGCTTTATACCCTTATGAATGATTATCGCTGTTCCGCCAATGTGTGAATTTTCCTCCTTGTTGTTTCGATACAAAAGGTAGCCTGATTTCAGTGTAATGCATTTTTCGTCAGGTAATCTAGTCTCGCATAGGCCCAAGATGTTCCTTTTGATATGGGATAGTTCCGCCTCTAGTTCTTCCAGATGTTGCTGCTTGCTCTCCAAAAAATCGTGATTCAAAATATAACCACACACGATAGGAAACCTGCAGTTTTCACCATTCAATAGAGCATAAATGACTATAAATCTTATAGCATAATTTATGGCGGTAATTATTGCTTATACGGGTTTCTGCTATTTTTGGACTATATGGAAAAATTTTTATGTAGGCACATTCTAGTGTCCTTAGTGATTGCAAATACACTGGCGGAGAAGAGATTTTTTAAAATTTGTTTTTTAAGTTATGTTTGTTTTTTTTTAATTTGGATTAGTTTTGGTTGGTTTGGGTGAGTTTGGGTTAATCAAAACTCATCCAAATTAAAAAAAAAAAACAAAGAAAAATAATTTAAAAAAGAAATCTCCGCCAGTATATTTGCAATCTCCAAAGATACTATATAATAGTTATTTATGCAACAAGTGTGTAAAGTGGCCTACGGCTCATGCGACAATCCCATGAATAAAAAAAGGGTACTTTACACATGAGTAGCATACGAAATTTTTTCTACTACTGAAAAATATATGAAAAAACAAAAATATTATTAAATTACTTTACGCACTAGTGCGTAAAATAAATTATTTTACGCACTGCCCTAAATGTCAAAAATATGTCAGATTTACTTTACGCACTAGTGCGTAAAATAACTTATTTTACGCACTGCACATTAAAAAGGCCAATTTTACGAACCTTAGAGAGTGCGTAAAGTGAGTACTTTACGCAGGGTAGTAGAAAAGAAAATATTCCTAATTTAATCCAAAAATAGCAGAAAACCGTATAACCTTTATGACATCTATAGGCGCTCAAAATTGAGTTAAAAATTGTAAAAACCGTACTATTTTTTAAATTCATATTTCGAAAACTAACAGTTTCTATGGAAAACGGTGATCAGTTTCGAATTCAGCAGGTTTGAAAGTATAAATATCTGATCAGAAAATGTTGTTTTTCCATAAAATTGTAAAACAATCGATTTTTCGATATAAAATGTTCGTTAGGTACCTTAAAAAAATCCAAAAACTTTGAAATCAATGAAAATGTGTTTTTTTTAGTCGATCTGTCGAATTGTCGAATTTTTTAACTAACAATAGATTCGAATTTAGATTAGTAGCTTACTTATATATTAAAAGCATTTAATAACTGGCATTAATTACGGTCATCAGTCAAAAAAAAAAACAAAAGGTCATATCATAAAATTATAGTGTGAATTATGCTTATTTTTGTAATTTAAAGACAGTTATAACAGATATTTGAAATATATCACTTGTGTTATAATCAAAGTGACATCAATACTAATTTCAAATAATTATACAGCGATTAACCGAAAATCAAAAAGCCATTTTAATAACACGAATATTAGATTGTGAAGCAATATGAACCATCGCAGATGAATTACGAATAAGCAAAAATACAGTTCTTCTGGCCAAAGAGAAATTACAGGAGCACGGTTCAATTTCGACTAAAGAAGATGACAATCGTTTCTCGGACAAGAAAATGTCTGGCGATCTGTTGTTTTTTCTAATGAAAAAGCTTTAAATCCTACCACGATAAGCGGTTGCGAGTCTATCGACTCAGAGGGGTTGGCTACAACGAGCAATACGTTAAGAATCTAAATAGAAGCGGGCACTTTTCTGTTAACGTCTGGGCATGGAAAAGTTTCATATTTCATCTGTCCATAGAGAAGGCGTATGACACAGTGCAGTATGGCTGGAGGCCATGGCCACGAAGATGCACGAAGCAAGGATAACACCGGCCATCACGAGAATCATCATGAGCTACCTAAAGGACAGGACGACAACAACGCTGATCAACGGGACAGAATCAAGGACACGGACAATAAGGCAGGGACTCCCTCAGGGGAGCGTGATGTCGCCGACGCTCTTCAACATATGCATCAATAGGAAGCAAAACAACCAAATAGCACTCTTCGCGGATGATGTATGTAAATTTTACATACATCATCAACCCAGCAGATTCACAAATTTACAACCCAGCAGATAGCGGCCACGCAGAGAATAGAGCAACATGTCAGGCAGATAACGGAATACTTCAAGAAGTGGAAACTGAAGACTAACGAGGAGAAGACCCAATTGATCAACTTCAACCAAAACCGCAGGAGAGAAAGGACACATATCATGATCAACGGGACACGGATAGAGGACAAGGACACCGTCAAGCTGACGTTCAAGGACCACTTGCAGATCACCAGGAAAAGAGCAGGAATAGCAGCGAGCACAATATATCCCTACATCATGAGGTAATCAAGACTGGACAAGGACATCAAGATCAGACTCTACAACACCTACGTCAGATCGATAGCCATGTGCGCCGCGCCGGTTTGGAGCTCCGCAGCAAAGACCAACATAGAGAAGGTACTCACGCTGGAACGAAAACTGCTAAGAACGATCATGAATTACAGCTGGGAGGATTTCAAGACGACGAGACAGCTGTACAGAGAATACAGGAGATAGCAACCAAATTCTTCAGGTACACGATGAGGACTCAGGAAATAATCAGGAACATAGGAAGGATGACTATAGAAGAAATGCCATTCTAGAAGATCCACGAGGTGATGCTCTAAAGAACCAGGTCAAGGACTAGGACCCTATCAGAGACGCAGCATTCTGGGCCACGAAGCATGCTGAGAGCAATTTGCTGGACCATAAGTATGTCTATTTGTGACAAATGTTTATAGACATATTCTAGAAAATATCATGCTTCCATCGGTGACAAATTTATATGGAGAAAATTTCACGTTTCAGCATGTAAGATTAAACACTTTTACTTATACTTCACTGACTAAGTATAGTTTGAAATTGTTTTAGGATAACTGTCTCATTCACAGAGCAAGCTTGGTCGCAAATGTGTTGGAAGAACGTGGCCCTCAAGGAGCCCGGATATCAATCCAATAGAAAACATTTGGGGTTTTATGACCAAAAAAATTTATTTCAATAACTTTCGATGAAGAAAAGCGAATTAATTAGTTCATAAAATTGCTGAAACATTGGAACAAATTACAACTGAGTACTCGGCATCACTATCACTCGCCTCGTCCATGCCCAGTCGTTGAAGGGAAGTGACTGAACGAAATGGAGCAGCAACTAGATACTGACGTTAACTAGTGAAGATTATCTTCTTTGGTTGATATTCTGGTGTCATCCGGAACCTAACTTTAGTCTAATTTAACCGTTTCATTGTAATTTCCTTTTGGCCAAAGGAACTGTATTTTTGCTTATTATTTAAAATTTTTGTAAAATAAATTAAAACAATTTTTTTTGTAATAAAAATGATATAAAAACGGTTTTAAAAACATCATTTTTCATACCCTGTATTATTGTCGTTATGTCACATCACAATATTAGGCCTCGTTCACCCCCTATTTTCCGTCAGTTTAAATTTTTTGAATGTCCTAGTTTTTGTGCTGACGACTAGAAGAATGACAAGAGCCAACACCTGACAAGAAATGAATTAGCAACGCCGATACCTCAGGACATTGTCCAAGTCAATCCATAAAATTATAGACTCTTTAATAAGGATCAATCTGATTTATTTAACGTAAATTCTCTATTCAATTGTCAACGAATCACATATCTTCTATATGAGAGCTTCATCTGGACTACTGTTTTCGTCTTAAAATAATTCTAATGGCCACACGAATCTGACGATCGCGGCAGCCGTTGAAATATAGGGGAAAGTGCACTGAACTATACTATAGTTCAGTGGGAAAGCGCCTGCTGATTAAGTTTGACCAGATGATCATCTCTACAATTATTTATATGGGGATTATTATCTTGGTGAATTTAAAAGACACTAGAAAACTTTGCAAAACAAGCCAGTTCACCTTCCCATCACTCATGCATATAAGTATCTGCATAATGGATAATTATTACGTGCTAAGACGGACGCTAATTTTAATTTCACTATTGCATGGGCTAGGCGGATAATGTAAGGTTGATTCCACCAATAAAAAAAACGTTAAATTAGAAACAAACAGTTTTATTCGTTTGTTAAAAAACTATACATTTATCTTCTCCATTTTTTGAAGTTCACATTTTCATTTCTGATACAGGTGCCCTTATAACCAGCTTGCATGAGTTAGATAGAGACGACGCCGCAGAAGTAGTGCTGAAATCCGCCCCTATTTTTAAAGTAATATTAAGGCATGCACAAGTATAGATAGGTCTTAGAATAGGTAGTCAGTCCTTTTAGCTTGAAATCGGATTGGGAGTATAATTGAAACAAAGTCGTCGAACCTTTAAACTCCATGAACCCGGAACCGTTTCCTTGGGGTTTGTAGCGCTCAAAGTTGAGGATTTAAAAGAAACTCTACCTGGCCTTTTCTCATCGGCCGAGTAGTTGTAATTGGTGCTAGACGCTCATATAGATACATAGCTTGCGAAACCCAACACCAACGAAAAAAAAACATCAATTTATAGGAAACTAATATATGTTGATTCATAATCTATATTTAACCCTAAAATCACACCGTCCCGTATTTTTGAATGGTTTAACTCCGTGGGGTCGCATCACCCCATGTCATTTTTCATTTAATAAAAGCCAACCATGTTTTGTTCTTATATTTTTTACTGAATAATAAATAGGTACAGAAAATATAAAAAGAGAAAATATTTTAGTTTTATGCAAATTATACATTGAGAACACAAAACAATCTTCTAAATATAAACATTTCATTCCGTGCAATCTTGGCAAATGTTCAGGGTATGTTCAGCACATGCATTTTTATTACAACTAACACAAAAATTACGCCCTTTTCTGTCACGTGGTCCAGGACACAATGCACATCTTCGTGAACTGATTCTATGGATATATTGACGCTTCTGCGTCATGATAACTCCAAGATAATCGTGTAACTGCGACCTTAGTATCCTTAGCTGCTTTTAATTTTTAGCTCTAATGTCCATAAAATCTTGCATTAGTGAATGTGAATGTATTAGATCCTTCAAAAATTTAGAACGAGAAATCTTATTGTTTATAATTCTACTCGTGAATTTATTGCAGCGCAGCGGTTTCATCCGATAAAAACTCGCAAAGGCCATCTTTCTCCGTCAAAAAGAACCACTTCCGATTTTCCAGTGGTAGGATCTCAGTCATCAAGAAAATGCATGGTATTAAGTAACGTGATACATTTATTCTTTTTCGATGCAAATGAAAATATGGTTTTATTTTCTTGAAATGCAAAGCCTGTAGTGGGTCCGTGCTTTAGGTTGTAGGAATTCATCGGGGATTTATTTTTAATTTTTACATAGAGTACCCACCATTACCAAACTTTTTTTCTAAAAACTTTTCACTCAGTTGTATAGACTAGACGAAAACTAATTATCCATGATAACGTTTGGATTCGTTCCATGAATAGTTTCTGTTAGATTTAGAACGTATTTTGTTGGAATTGAATCTATCTTTGGATTTCTGGTGGTTATTTCTTTTCTAATATATGGAATAGCATTACACCTATAAAATGTTTTTGAATGTAATTTGCCTTACAATTTTCAATAAACATATCCCATATAGTTCTTATGAGAGCAAATTTGTCTTGAGCACGCCTTATTGATAGATAGATAGATAGATAATATACTTTAATACTTAAGATGCAAATCTTGGGTACAAAGGATGCTAAATAAATTAATTTTAAAGAATGTAGTAATAATAACAATAATTAAAATAAATGCACCTAAAATAAGAAACAATAGCCTTTAGATTAAAAGAAGATAAATTAAAAAGCTACAGACTATTCAATACAGGAGACAAGACACTAAACAATCATACAAAAATACATCAACTACATTAACTATGACCTTAGGGTAGGCCAAGAAACAACGTCAAAAACTCCTCAATGCTGTAATATGCCCTGGGTAAAAGCAGCTTTTTCAATGTGCGTTTAAAAAGCTTAACGTCCGTAACATTCCTGATGCAAAGAGGAACATGATTATAGATCCTCCGACTAAGGTATATTAGCGAGTTCTTAGCAAGCGAGGAGGTAGGAATTGGCAAAGGAAAATCATTCACCTGATGAGTCACATGGCCAGTGTTGCTAGACGGAGCTGTTGTTTCCAAGACAAAGATAGAAAAAGGTGAGAATTTTTTTTCCGAAATAAAGAGTGGCTTGCAAGAGTCTCTCAACCCAGCAAAACACAGATTCCTAACTGCTTTCTTCTGAAGCACAAATATAACGCCCAACAAACCCCTGATACTCAGACCCCAAAAAGACATGCCATACCGTATGTGAATCTCAAACAGAGCGAAGTAAACTGAGCGCGCAACCATCCCTCCAAGCTCACGTCTTGCAACCCGGACCGCAAAACAGCCCGAAGATCGTGTTGTAGCGAGATTTAGGATATGGAGTCCGCTCATCAAACATCAGACCTCCGACATCGCAATTAAACCCCAAGACAAATGTCTTATCAGCGTTAAAAAGGAGCCTCTTTGAGGCACACCATTCTCTCACAATTTGAAGATCTTGAACAATAAGTGCTCTAACATAATCGGAATTCATATGACCCCACAATATGGTGATATCATCAGCAAACTGAACAACCCGGTCTCGCAGCCCGATGGAACCCAGGTCGTTAACACAAAAATAAAATTGGTTCCAGAACTGAACCCTGAGGTACACAATATTTAAGGGCGCCTGACGAAGCTCCAGAAACCAACACCCTCTGAGTATGATGCAACGAATAAGACTCAAATCATTCCAAAACCGCACCCCGTAAACCATATTTATAGAGTTTAGATAACAGTATGCCATGATCCACACAATCAAACACTTTGGATAGATCACGGAACACTGCCGCCGTTGCCTCCCTGGCATTTATTGATATATACACGCTCTCCAAGAAGCTAAAAATATCATCATGAGCCCCCTGGCAGTCTGAACGCCAAACTGATTAGCAGATAAATACAATTCCGCTCTTTGTAAGTTTCTCGAGAATTTTTGAGAGGGTCGACAAAATGGATATTGGGCGGAAGTTACATGGCTGATCCAAATCACCTTCCTTATGAAGGGGTAGAACCATCGCCTCCTTTAAACAGGCGGAGAAAATGTCGTTATGCCAGGAGTTGTTTATAGCAATGACTAATGCATCTAGTGCACAATCAAGTAAAACCAGAAGCAATCCTGAAAAGATGCCATGAACTCCCAAAGATTTACGGTTCTTTAAATCCTGAATTGCCTCTCTAGCTTCAGCGGAATTCGCAGGGCAGAAGAAAAAAATCTCCGACCGTCCGACACCTGCTGGAGATAATGCAGTGGATCCACATTACTAGAGCCGTACCTCAACAAGTGCGTTCCAACTCCGGTTCCGAAATCCTTCGACGGAAAGCACGCCTAAAATGGTTTACAATCGACCAACTCTCCCTCTGTCTGTTGGCCGACCCATTCCCTCTCTATAATAATTCTCCTTTGCAACCCTAATTATCTTCCTGTACACCCTGCGGTAACTCTGCCAATGTCGAACAATGTTCTGATCATTAATTTACTTACAATTGAGATTGAGATAAAAAAACAAAAGTTTCGTGCCGATGTTCTCAGACCAAGTGTGATCCATGGTTTACGTTTCCTGGTCTTGAGCATTCTCGCAGGAACACATTGGTTAATCCTGTCACACAGCACATGGCTCGAGAGCCATTCGAACTGCATCCCAATTAATAGACGCAGCAGCGCGAGCAAACGCACCAAAGTTCTACCAACTGAAGATTCTTGGCGGATGACGGGAAGATGACAATCCAGCGCCACAAGGGATCTGAGCACAAATAGCCTCATGATCAGAGATACCAGATGAAGGTACAGAGCATGTAACATTGCTTGAATTGGTACATAAATAATTAATAGTAGTAGCAGAAAAGGATGTACCTTGTGTTGAACCACCAACAAAAGTCCGGGCAATTTTAAAACTAAATTCTTACGAGACGTTCTTGTTGATTTTTTATGGAAATGTTTCAATATTTTAAAAATTAATATATACATCATTTTCGTCACTCTCAACGCATTTTTTTTTTCGTTCTCTTCATGCTAATCCGAAACAATATTATACTCTTTTTCAGTAGAATCTTCATCACTGGTCGCACTTTCTGAATCACTTGATTCTTGCATTAAGCATTTCCAAAGTGCGTCTTCAGTTAAAGGACGTTTCGAATGATCCATTTTGATTCGTCTATCAATAAGAATATGTATAAAATAATGTTGTAAACTGCGCCCAAGCACTCGATGATTTTTTACCTGAAATTCTAACATCTTCTGATTATATTGCTGTTTTGGGAGATCTGAATATAGATTTCGTAAGGGTGAGTACTTCAAACCCAGTACTTGAATTGATGGATGCTTTTGCCTTTCACAGGTTATTCACGAACCAACACGAATATCAATTGATGGAACCTATTTTTGTGAGTAAATTAGATATTGTTCTTTTATCTGGCACTCTTGATGCTGACACTGTCAATGACCAGCGTTTTAAGATACTTTACACAAATAGTGCACTATATAAAAATCGACCTGGCCTATTGGTCGATTCATCTCGTATTACAATATGTCTTCGTGATGCAATCGTTTTCTGTCAAGAGCTCTCGTGGTGTTGAGGTTTAGATCGTTGGGTCTCACATCCAGGTGAGACCCAACGCCTGGGTTCAAACCCCGTAGTTTTTTTAATTTTTTTTAAGGTTATGTTTCTAAACAGTTTTTTTTCTTGATTTTGGGTATGTCTTGGGATAGTTTGTGTTAGCACTCGGTTAGTTTCCTTTTCTTGAGCGAGCGAAGCGAGCGGAGGGCCACGCGGATCGACCAATAGGAAAGGCCAATTTTTATATAGTGCACTATTTGTGTAAAGGATCTCAAAATGCCAATGACCACAGGGTAACTTATTGCAACAATGGGGTACCCAGCAAGAAAAATTCGCAAAATTTATTTCATTTCGAGATTTCAAGTATTTTAAAGAAGAGTTTTTTGATGATCTGTCAAATGTACCTTGGGGGCAATGTTTAATATAATATGTCAGAAATATATGATAAAGTTAAATTTTTTACTTCTCAATTATCTCTATTGTTTAAAAAACATATATACCTCTGAGGACAGTTCGAGTAAGCAAAGCACCTGCACCTTGGATGACACCAGCAGGATGGTGAAGGAAAGGGGTAAGGCTGTTTTAAAAAACAATACTTTGGCGAACTGGGAGAGCTACAGAGGTTTGCGCAACTTCACTCTTTTGTCAGTCCGTAGGAAAAAACTGGGTATTTAAGAGTTTCTGGTAAGACAAAAGAATGAAAAAAAAAAAACTCTGGAAGGGGTTAAGAAATCTAAATATATGTTCAGGATCAAACGATAGTGTCGATTTCCACCTACATTTTTTTCCCTAGATTTAAACAGACGAGACTTTTTTAATTAGTTCTGAAAGCTATTGCAAGGAATCGCGAATGATCAGTAAATATAAAACTTAACTGTTAATTAGAACTGTCGAGATCGGAGAATCCCCCAAAGGCGAAACATTACAAAGCGATGACGCATACAATACGCTGTCACAAATTAATTTGTGACGCTGTAAATAAAAAATTATGCTCAAATTTAGTGGTTAACTGTTAAGAGTACAGATGGCGCTAAAATAATGACACTAATTCGCATTTAAAGATCCTTTACAAGCGTAGCCGACTATATCAAAATCGGCATCTCCTATTGGTCGATCGATCTCGTATTACAATAAGTCTTCGTGATGCAATCAAATTTTCGCAAGAGCTCTCGTGGTGTAGAGGTTATCGTTGTGTCTCACCTGGAACACACGGGTTCGAACCCCGTTGCTTTTTTTATTTTTTTTTTAATTTAAACAGCTTTTTTTCTTGATTTTGGGTATGTCTTGGGTTAGATTGGATTAGCACCTGGTTAGTTTCCTTCTCTTGCGCCCCCGTAGCGAGCGAAGCGAGCGGAGGGTCATGCGGATCGACCAGTAGGAGAGGCCGATTTTGATATAATCGACTACGCCTGTAAAGGATCTTACAATGCCACTAATACAGTGACTTTAAATCACTGTAGACACTAAATAGACACAATTTTATTTAAAATAAATATTTTTAGAAATTTTCCATTTTATTACTTACTATTGTTGTACGAGCGCTGGCACTAGCGGCAGAATTTAAAACACTGGTTCGGATCGCCGGCGACCCTACGGAGTGGTTCATAGATAAATAATATATATGTTACGGTTAAACTGTCTACTTGGCTAGTTTATAGACTAGCTGAATAGTAACAAACTATCCAAATGTCTGGTTATTTTGATGGAAAATCATCTTTTCACTAAAATAGCTACGAATATTGGTTGGTTTGTATACTATCCAGCTAGTTTACAACCTATGCAAGATTTATCGCCAAAGTACAAACCGCAAGAAACTTACACAAATTAACCGGGGTTTTTGGCTACTTTACAAACTATACACAGTAGTTGGATAAAGTGTAGGCTTAATATTGCTAGTAATACATAATAACCATTTCATTGGTTAGTATGTAAACTAACCAATCCTCTTTGGTTATTTTATTTTAGAATAGGAAAATAATTATTGGTCAAAAATTAAAAAATAATCTTTCCAGATCTTTTATGTAAGATTACATAATATGATTCGATTCTCTGTAAATCATAAGTATTTACCACATAATAATCATTCTTGTTACTAGTGTTAGGTCCAGCTTCGCCTATTCTCTTTATACATTGCAAAAGTTGACTATAATCACTATCATTCACTAATTTTGAATTTTGCTACTTTTGCTCGTAAACTTCCATAAGTAATTTTTGAAATTGTTGCTGTTGATTCATTTTTAATAACTGTAGGTAATCAAGTTCTTAAACAAATTTCACAAGACACGACAGTGAACAATAATAACACAAAGCTCTTGCCATAAACATAACCTCACTTCTAATAAATTAACCAAATACAATTGGTTAGTTTACATATTAACCAACGAGTTGGTTATTTTGTATTACTAGCAATATTAAGTTCACACTTTATCCAACTATTGTGGATAGTTTGTAAACTAGCCAAAAACCCCGGTTAATTTGTATAATTTTCTTGTGGTTTGTACTTTGGCGATAAATCTTGCATAGTTTGTAAACTAGCTGGATAGTATACAAACCAACCAATATTCGTAGCTATTTTAGTGAAAAGATGATTTTCCATCAAAATAACCAGACATTTGGATAGTTTGTATAGTATTCAGCTAGTCTATAAACTCGCCAAGTAGACAGTTTAACCGTAACATATATAACGGAGGTGTGGTTCTAGGGTTAAAATGCAATTTGTTTTGGTATAACCTCCTTGTGGTGATGGGTGTGTCGTTGGCAACTGTCAGAGACATTAGCTTACTTATTACCCTAGAACAAAGGAAAGCGTCAGTCTCTTACTTTGGCCTTCGTTCGGTCATAATAATTTTTAATATCTTTTTATATGATCAAATAAAACAAGTGAAACTATCTGCTATAGTTCAAATAATCGTCTTTCATCATAGGCTGAAAATAGAACACTTGATATTGCTCGGTAAATATGAAAATAGGATACTTGATATTTCATGGGAGGAGAGGGCCCCGCAATAATTCTCATATATATCCGAATGAAAAAACTCAAGATTAAATATCTATATTACTACTTAAGGCTATCTGGTATTTTTCGAATTTAAACATTAGCCGTATCAAGATATGCTATACTTTTTTTTTTAAATAATTTATATATTGTTTTCAAATGAGCATTTTTGGCCTTTAAAAATAATTCAAAACAACATGTTAAATTGCAAGAGTAAAAAAAATCAATGAAATAGAGTTATGAGATGAGCATTTATTTATATAACTTTCAAATATGTTATGTAACTGCATTTTCACCTGTATTGCATCGTTAAAGTTTCCCAATAAATATTGTGTAAATGGATGCTCCATATTTCTTGTATAAAGGTATACATATAGTTACGTATATTACTTCTACTTTTTCAAAGGCGGAAAATAACATGTGAAAACGTTGCCTATTCTAACCAGATCAAATAGCATGTGTTCCAGTGTGTATAAACCTTTTATACTTAGTTTACAAAATAAATAAAATCAAGTAAAATTAAGTTATTGATACATGAATAATTATTCTAAACACGTGTTGCAAAAGCAGGGAGATTTATTTATCTAAAAAATTGTAAATATCAATGTATTTTTTTAATGCTATTTTAAACGTCTTAGACTTATTTGCATATTTTGCGACTGTTTCAACATATATTACTCAATTGTTTCGTAGTTACTTTGATATTTTTATCTTATTATAGTATTACAAATTAGATATAGGGATTTTTTTTACTGTTTTTATTTTACATGAATTTGAACAGTTAGAAATCTTATTTTATAATAGATCAAAAATAGTGTAGCTTTAGTGACCGTTTATCCAACTTTATAATATATTTTTTAGTCAACCTTCAAAGTATACCATATTAACTTAAATTTGCAAATTTCTTGGATATTTAATCCTTGGGCATATTTTGATATATTAAAAAATAAAGTATGAAAACCTAGACTAGGAACTGTTCTGTTTTAAGTTATACAGAGTCATTTCTATTTTGAATGCGTCATTATTTGAAATTGATATTAGCTATATTCAGGATGGCCACCGCCCTTGATATTCAGCTTTGGGAAAAACGTTCTTATATAAAATTCTTTTTCTATGAGTAATGTTACAAACGTGATTACTCTGATAAAAAAATGCAAACCATGTACGTAAATCTTTAAGTAACTACATCACAACCCAGCTCAAACCGCTCGACATAGAAAAGTGCAGTATGGTATACAAGTTGCAGTGGTCGGATAAGAAGAAAATTTTCAAAACTAGAATGTTGAAAAACCAAGAAATGCGTGTCAATTTTCTTTAATTTTTCTACATGGTATATATATTTTTTTACATTTGAGCGTAATACAAGGGGCTGATATTAATTCTTAACGCGACGCGTCATGTGTACCAGCTAGTTAATTATAAACTTTACAGCATCGCTTACCCAACGCATTGTTTATAAAGACAATGCCCCATTTAAACCTTTATATGAATTCAGTGGAACCATAGGCATCTAGTATAACTCCGAAGCAGTGTCATGCTCGTATAGTTGCGTATCTGATCCTTTCAGTAAAGAGTGCTTTATGTAGTAGTTATAATTGTTGTAGTTGAGGAGAGGCCTAGCCTACTCCATTCTCTCAACCACCAGCCCCACTCCCAGTCCACCCTAGTCTTCTCGACTTCTTGATGAAGGTCAGGATCACTCTCCATGGAAAAGCACACCGTCTCCTCGCTCTGCAATATTGACCACCCTGTACCTCGCTCTTGCAAAGGCAACGCATTTATCCAGGTAATGAAGGGGGGTTGGGTACTCCGAGCATTTTCCCGGCAGGTAGGGCTCTCCTCGAGACCCATCAGACTCATGTGTCTTCCTAGACTACACTGTCCCGTAATAACCCCTGCCAGGTGCTCAGACACCACACCTAACCTTCGTCACGAACCATTTCGTTCTGGTTTTACCAGGCTCGACGTTAAAGTTTTTGGTCTGTCTGTCCCCCCGAAAGTTTCTCCAAGGCATATCGACAGTTCTGGACCAATTTAGAGTTAGTCAGAGCAAATTACTACTACCGCCTACTGTTGTCCTACAGTCGCCAGCCTTCCATGTAACATATAAGCACCACCGGCAAACTTATCCACGTGCCCATTGCTCCTTTGTTGGTAATCGCCCATCGTCGGGTACCTCGCCCTGTATGAGAACAGGTGTCTCTCCTCATCCGCCTTTAGGAAATTCTTTCATAGGCATCTATCTCACCTTTTTCTCTTCAGATCCCCCGTCACACAATCGCAAGAAGGAAGAAATAAGACCTAGCCTAATTCAGGAACCTGGCCTGTGTTGTTCTTTTATGAGGGTCGCTTGGTTCCTCTCTGAGGCCGTAAGAAAACAAAATTTCGTCAGACCTGCGATTTCCTTATAAAGTTCTTAATTCGTAATATACAGACTGTTTCTGCTTTGCTGGACCTGATGAATACCTATAACACTGCTTCCTATTACACGGAAGAACAAAAACATGCGAATTTCTTCCAGGACGTTGTTCTGCCTCATGACAATTTTATAAACTCATAAGAATTATATTTAGGAAGTTTCTTTTGGCAGTTTTTATTATGGAAATTTTTTCCAAAGCTGTGTATGAATCGAACGGATCTGACTAGCACCTTAACCTTAAGCCAGATATCCACTTTTATGCGTTCTTAAAAGTACCTACAAGTAACAAAATATTATGCATTTTAATTTTTGAAATCTATTTTTTTTTATATTATTGTAAATTTCATAGTGAAAAACTATCACGAAATTGGATATGTGGGGACATATAATAATAATAGATAATAACTTCACTTCCTTCATTTGTTTCAGAGAAATATTTATATTAAGTAAGAACTTGAATCTTGCTCAAATTAATATATACGTAAATTTATGTTAGATGTATGGTTCTGTGTACTATTGTGCACCTTTGGTTGCATTGGTACCTACAGGGAATCAGTGTATCCGAAACTTGTTATTTAAATATCTATGGCGGTTAGCTTACCTTTCAGGCAGTATTCAAGTATTATCATATTATTTAAGGACTTACAAACATTACCTCAAAAACCAAAAATGAGAACTTTAAGATGCATGTGCTATTTTAAGAATAGTTATTTATTCAACAAGTGTGTAAAGTGACCTTTTTTATGAATGGGAATATCGCCTGGGCGTAGGTGAATGCGACAATTCCAGGAATAAGAAAGGGTACTTTACACATGGTAAAAAATTTTCTACTACTGAAAAATATAAAAAAATTAAATATTATTAAATTACTTTACTCACTAGTGTGTAAAATAAATTATTTTAGGCACTGCACTAAATGTCGGATCTACTAGTCGTAAAGTAATTTATTTTACGCACTACATAAAAAAGTATATTTTACGAATCTTAGAGAGTGAGCCTTTTTTATGAATGGGAATATAGTCGCATGAGCCGTAAGCGAATGCGACAATCCCATAAATAGAAAAGGGTACTTTACACATGAGTAGCATACGAAATTTGTTCTACTATCGAAAAATATATGCAAACACAAAAATATTATTAAATTACTTTACGTACTAGTGCGTAAACTATACTATTTTATGCGCTGCCCTAAATTTCAAAATTATGTCAGATTTCCTTTACACACTAGTGCGTAAAATAACTTATTTTATGCACTGCACATTAAAAAGGCCTATTTTACGAATCTTAGAGAGTGCGTAAAGTGAGTATTTTACGCAAGTTAGTAGAACAAATATTTTTTAAGGTTTTTATG
This sequence comes from Pissodes strobi, assembly GCA_016904865.1. Classification (NCBI taxonomy): domain Eukaryota; kingdom Metazoa; phylum Arthropoda; class Insecta; order Coleoptera; family Curculionidae; genus Pissodes; species Pissodes strobi. Next base: position 135,401 of record MU183138.1, read on the forward strand.
TATTTATATTTTTCAGAATAATATATGTCGTTTATTAAACATGAGTTTATCAAATGTTATACTATTTGCAAGAATTAATTTAATAAAGACATTATAAATTACACGTGTATGATTATTTATCCAAAATTAATCCATAACAATTTAGATATTCGTTAACTGAAGACAAAACAATAATACAGGATGTCCCATTAAGGATAATCAGCCAATTTAATTTTTTTTTGGTCTAAACTATAATAATGAAAAATAAGTATTTTGTTTTTCAAGAGGTACTAAGTAAGACAATATTTGATATTGCCCGAATGTTGCTGTGATATTGCATTTTAATTGGTTAAAAGCTCGTACAATGAAAAATCAGTATCGTAATGAATGTCATTTACAGGTAGGTAGTAATTATCTAATAAATCAATTCAGGAGTAGATAAATCATATTTCATTTTTTTTAACTAGAAATTTTTAGGAATTAATAGCTTTTCCTTTAATGTATTGTCGTATATATTATTAAATGTTCAAATACTGCTCTTGATAAATAAATATAATTAATAAAAATTATATGTTTAAAGAATTTCACAGGTTGTAGAATCCACGTAATTCAGTAATATTACAGGCAAAATTGTAATAGGTCGGACACAATTTAGAAAGTTTATTGGTAGAAATATTAAGGTTAGCATAAATAATAGTAAACTACAACAACGTTTCTACCCCAATTTTATTTTTTTCGGAATATCTACAAAACAGTGCATGATAGGTAAAAGTGTTTATATACCAAATTGTTTCTCATAAAATTCTCTACAAACACAATTCTACATCTACATAACAATTTCCCCTAAAATGTCTAAATGTCTAATTGTTTGGTAAATAAAGCGCAAACGAAATCAGGGTGGGATATATAAGTTGTTATGTTGTTAAATATATGTATGGCCCGACGCCGACGTCCTACGTGAGATATTTGCAGCGAACGCGAAACGGTGGCGATGCGGTGCGAAGTTGCGCGGTCAACTCGCGATACAACCCGAAGCAGTTTGTGTGTCCTACGTTGGCGTTGCGTTGGCGGCAGAATGGAGTGGTATCGTTGGCTGAGTGTCAGTCAACGGTGGTATGTTTAATAAAAAACTAGTATTGGTGTCTTTGGTCATGTTGTGTGCACGAATACTGTTTGCTGCTTGAAAATGCGTACCTAAAATATTTATACTTCTAAAGAGATAGAAACAAGGCAAAAAGAAATAGTACAAACATTATATATTTGGAATGACATTCCAGAAGTAAATTTAATCATTTATATGAAAAATTAAGATGCCAACCAACTTTATTCAGGGAATATACACGAATGCGGCCTTTAACATTTTATTACATAGTCAACGCCATCAAACCGGTGCTCTGTTCTCGCACAATATTTATAAATCGGTCCTGTCGACACGCTGTAAACGCAAAATTATTAATCCAACTGATCGCGCCGCTTCGCCCCATTTCAGCTCCGAACTAGTTCGCGGTTTACTTCGTTCACGTATGACATGTGTGATGTGTGTACGTATCATGAGCTTAATATTTTCGCACCGCATCACCACTGCTTCGCTTTCGCTGCAAATCGCTCACGTAGGACCGGGCGTAAATCGCTCACCTAGGACTTGGCGTTAACTTTTCGTACGGCATCACATCACCAGCGCTTCGCGTTCGCGTCGACTGTAACGCCAAGTCCTAGGTGAGCGATTTACAGTCGACGCAAACGCGAAGCGCTGGCGATGCCGTACGAAAAGTTAATATAGTCGCACGGCATCGCCACTGATTCGCGTTCGCGTGCGCTGCAAATCGTCCACGTAGGACCGAGCGTAAATCGCTCACCTAGGACTTGGCGTAACGCCCGGTCCTACGTGAGCGACTTGCAGCGAACGCCAACGCGAATCAGTGGCGATTAGTGAAGGGAAAATCGGATGATTTTTAGAATCGAATATCTTGCATTCGAATACTTTTGAGAATCGAATAATAATTCGAATACAAAGAATCGAATTATTTGGATTAGTCGCTATATCCCAAATGTTTCAATTAGCGATTCAACCTCTCGAGATTTCGACTGACTTCGAGGTCTCGTTCTCGAATTCAAATTTACAAATTATCTGATTCTGGATTGTTTGATCTTGAAGTCTTCATTCTTGTTAGATTTAAGCATAAGAGCAAAATCTTTTACAAAGATTAGCGAAAGCATTCACGATTAAAAAATAAAATATTGGTTAAAAGTTGTTTTGTTTAGATATTATGTAAAAGTTTATTAAATATTTACTAACATCATCACTTTTTAATAATTTAAATTTGAATTTCCAAAACTCCTTATCTTCTGCATATTGCAAAAATGCATATGTCATACCTGCCGATTACCGCATTTAAAATTAATAATATGTTTACTACAGAAGAAAAATATTCAACAATTAAGAAACTACCACAGTAATTAAACTACCCTATTTTATACTTTTTATAGTATAGCGCTTTCGATTATTGTTCACCATAATACAAAACCAAACCAGCTATTATTTGTTGCTCAGACGGCAGACCAGCATAATCGAAAAATTTATAATATTACAATCGCATTTGACGCGAATTGTGCCGATTCATATCTCACTTCGATTCAACCAGCATTCGAGGGACGTTTAATTTGTTGCTAGCGCATTGTAATATTTTTGGTATTCGAATTCTTCGTTGAGAATCGAATGCATTCGAATGCAAGCGAGAATCGAATACTTCGATTATTTGCATTCGAATAGTCCCTTCACTAATTTTAAGATCCTTTACAGGCGTAGCCGACTATATCAAAATCGGCCTCTCCTATTGGTCGATCCGAATGACCCTTCGCTCGCTACGGGGGCTCAAGAAAAGGAAACTAACCAGGTGCTAACCCAAAACATACCCAAAATCAAGAAAAAAAGCTGTTTAGAAACATAATCTTTAAAAAATAATAAAAAAAGCAACGGGGTTCGAACCCGTGTTTTCCAGGTGCGACCCAACGATCTAAACCTCTACACCACTTGAGCTCCTGCGAGAAATTGATTGCATCACGAAGACATATTGTAATACGAGATGGATCGACCAATAGGAGAGGCCGATTTTGATATAGTCGGCTACACCTGTAAAGGATCTTTAAACGCGTATCATACCGTTGAATATAGTTTTACCATCCGTATGGGATTCAAGCTGACAGCATTGGATACCATCGAAACCACGCTATTATCATTCCAACTAAGAATTGTTAATTTTTTGTTTAAATCGGATTTGTTATCAGGCGTACCTCTTGGACATTTTTTGAGTTGATAACTTGAGGGGATTTTTGGGAATGCGGTTTGAGCGAACGGTTTCAGTTTCTCGAATACCTTTGGCAGATAAATATTCAAAAAACGGCAAGTTGGAAGAAAAAATATCAAAAAAAATAAGAGTTATTTTGAGGCCAACGCAACGTGTCAAAAGTTGATCTACGTAACAGAGCAGAACACCAGTGCCTGATCCAACTTCCTAATACTCTGGTGAAATGTGCGTAGAAGCGCCCTGATATGGTTCAAACCAATTGATATAACCACTTGTTGAGCAACCTACCCAAAGCTTGTAGCCCCAGCGCCAGCGTATGGGTTTCCCGCATAAGTTGTTTGCAGCCATGGCACCCAAAATAGGGTACCATGTCCTCATCAACACTATGGGTCTCAACTTTAGGTGCATATCTTAGGAAATTTTGACTAAATAGAGTAAACAAAGGACGAACTTTAGCAAATATATCACTAGTAATCAAATTGTCGTTATCTGCATTATGTGATCACACGTATCTCTGGAAAGCGCCTCTGAAACAAGAATGTTTTTTTTACATCTTTATCCTGTTCCCAAAACATTTTACGTCTCAGATATTCCAAGGAAACTTTTCATTTCTCGGACAGTAATTGGTTTGTTATTTTTATTTTTTTTTGCCGCATAATGATTTGTTTCTTCAATGAGTAAGTCAAAAACGTTTTCATCAAAGAAATTAAAAAACAAGGAGACCGGTGAACTGTAATTTGCGTCTTCTAAGTCAAATTGTTGACCTGAATCAAAGTTACATGGCTCATATGGAATATGACTTTCAGTCCAATTATAAACTTTGGCAAATTTTGGAGCGGATTTTGACTTTTTTTTTAATAAGTTGAGCCAGAGGAATGTTGTCATCTTCCGAATCCGAATCTTAGAGAGGTACCCGTATTTCAGCTGGAGCCCTAAGCTGAGCAGAGGGTAAATTTTCAGGGCATATCGTATCTTCCTGGCTTGAATCCTCGTCGGTTTCACAGTCGTCGTCGGGCGGTAACATGTCAGCTGAAGGATGATGCGGAAAATCGTCTTTCTCGAGCATTGCTAATGCTTCATGCATTGAAAAACCACTAAAATTGAAAAATAGAGGTAATTTTAGACTTTACCCATTACTTACGAAATAATATAAGTAATCAAACTTTTATTTCGTAAAGTAGCTCTTATTCCTAACGGCCTATATAAAGGACGGCAATAAATGGCGGCTCGCTGCCAACGACTAGCATGCCTTATTGAAGTTATCAGTAAATATATTGTTATTTTCGTATATATACATGAAAATAAAGCTAACACTAATAAGTTATTGAATGTTTCTTACCTAGCAAACTTGATGTTATATTCGGACATTTTTATTCACTTTTATAATTAAGTTAAACAAAAACATGCAGCGCTGCGCAAGCAATACGGCGCGGAACTGTCAAATAAGGTTGTCCCGAAACTCACTTATAGATGACGAGCCAAATTTCTCACCATTGGCGTGCGCAGATATTTTTAAAGATGCCGTTCCATTTGTAGGACGTCAGGGTTATCTGATGGGTTAACATGTGCTCACTGGTTCCGTCTATTTAATAAATGTATTAAATGTTCTTGGTGTATTAATTGCTAAGATAAGGAAGAAAAAAAGGGGGAAACAAGAGTTCCCAAGAAGGAAAATACAAAAGAATTATTGCGGCTCCAAACTCTAAAAGAATTTGGGAGCTACTAAATACACAACGTAATGGATGGGTCGAAATAGGTTTGTAAAAAATTGCACGATCACGTGTCTGACTGCCGACTTTCAGAAGGTAATTCATATACTGGGGGTCGGTAAGTTTCAATCAGGGTTTCAATACATATTATTAACTATTTACGCATTTCACAATCCATTTACAGTAGCTTATAAAACTTTATCACAATTAATGAATACTTGAAAAATAATGCTGTTTAAAATTGATATTTTTTTGTCGGACTGCAGATTGGTCCCGACATATTTGTCGAACAGTTATACCACATGTCGAGTACTTGTTTTACATACATGATTCTTTTTTGTCCGACAGTTATTCGTAAATTTTTTGACTTCGTGAAACCGATGATTTTGCCGTGTCGGACTGGAAAATCGGAAAATGTAATTTGTCGGACAATTGGATATTCATTTTCTACATATTTTTATTAAGTAATCCTGAAAAAATCAGCTCGTTATTCATATTTTTTTTAACTCATGAATTGGATATGCTTGAATTGTCGGACACCCTTAACGCCCCAAAATTTTTGTCGGACACTTTTTTTTCGCGCGTTTCATATACTTGCCTCGCGATTACATTAAAAATAAAAACAGTATCCATAAACTTTTTGTACTACGCGAAATGGTCGGCTTTCGGAAGAACTGGAAAGCAAACGCCCCCACTACGAAAGTTTTCATAAAGGGAAAAGGTGGTAGACTAGCCGCAATTAAGCCACACAAAAATTTCCAAGACAGTATTCATAAATGCAACCTTATGTCGCTGGGCACTTACACTAATACATTCCATACGTCAATTCAGTGACTGCGCGTGCCAGAGTTTTGGTGTTCGAAATTGTCGCTACCCTTTTTTCATACCTACCAGTTTTGATACCCAATCAGTCTGAACAACAAAAATTCGAGGTATGTTGATGGAACTTTATTAACTTTTATTTTTTTTAATTAATTATCCCTCTAAAATATTAATAAAGACTTTTCAATACATTTAAATAGCATTCCTACTCAAGACAATCAAATTTATATTATGTGCTAAAAAATTCGTTTCCAAATTTGAAAATTGTCGTTCTCAAATTTCCCGATATTTCAATATCCAGATTTAATTTAAGAATCGAACTCTATAAACGACCCGCAAATTCCCATTTCTAGTTTTTGCGTAATCGACTGAATTTTGGTGAAAGAAAAAATATTAGGAAAAATAAAAATGCTACGCCTATGTTTGTTTACCCACTAGCCACTTTCTGTGACACAGTTTCATTGATAAATACGCACGTCACAGTCTGTGGTTTACGATGCAGATTTCTAGAAAATTATGACAGACTTTATGTTTTTAAGTAAGCAGTCTTAGGGTGACACTGTATTAGACATTATTCTGTATTAGAGTAAGCACCCAGAAAAATTTAGAATTGTAGGTCACCAATATTTCTATTATACAAATAATATTAATAAATGTACCCGGTATGAATTAGCTTACCACTACAAACGAATAAAATTTTATTTTTTCTACTACACTGCGTAAAATACTCACTTTACGCACTCTCTAAGATTCGCAAAATAGGCATTTTTAATGTGCAGTGCGTCAAATAAAATATTTTACGCACTAGTGCGTAAAGTAATTTAACAATATTTTTGTTTTTTCATATATTTTTGGGTATTTTTTACACACTTGTTGCATAAACATAGACATTTACATCCAGTATCGTCATGAAGCGCATTACGATACTGACGTTTCATTACTAAACTGGATTTTAACCAATCAAAATCACCGATATTCGGTCAGTATCAAAGCCAGCCATGATCATGACAGATTTAAAACTTTTCAATTTTGATAGTTTATAGACAATTTAGTAAGTAATTTTTTAAAAATTAAATATTATTTTTCATTATTTTGACTGGTCGGAGAAAATAGTGTCTGCAATTCACATTTAATGGCTATTAAGTTCCTCGCATGCGTTACGATATTCGCCTTGTATCGTAAACTCTCATTCTCTTGTCTTATAGCCATCATTAAATGCTCATTGCATAATATACGATATAAGCACGGTATAAATATGCTCTGCTATAAACGCATTACTTTTGTTAATGACTATAGTGCCGCAATCAACTTTTATTCTATATGAAGGTCGCGAATTTCATAACAATAATGTTCTATTTTTTTTTCAGAAAAATTAGATAGGTACAGAATGCGATTGAAAGTTTGCTTATCTTATAATCGGAAAGAGTGGAAGGGTAAAAACTGATTCTTGCAGGGTTGTTATGTAGAATTCCGTAATTTGTAATTTTCATGCTCTGTTTCGATATATCGAAGAGAGCAAAAAAAGCTTGCTTCCCTGATTTTTATAAAATCAAACAATTTTCTTATTTTTTCCTTATTTGCCCCGGCCTACTCTTTCAATTAATTCCAGAACTTCCTAGACAATTCTTCAATAGCCGATTTTATTTGCTTAACAATTTAATCAACCACGCAATTACCCTAATTAAATAACATATTACAAATCGTCATATTGATAAGTGCGTCGTCTCGACATGCACCAGAAATTGACCCCTAATAAACGGCGTTTAATAAATAAAGCTTAATTACGGACAACAGACCTTCTTTATCAATATAAAAGAATGTGTATATTATTTACATCAATCTCAACATACCTAAAAATTATTATAATAAGGTCAAAGACATGTACTATAATATTGGTCTTGGTTGAAGCATAAACCTTACCACCTCGTTAAAATATAGGTCCTAAAATATTGCATATAGGATATAACAAATTCGTGTTTATTGTTATTGGTGGAAACGCTAATACAACTAACGAAACGCTAATATACTGTCCAAACGAATTACCGGACCTGACGTCTGACAAAATAATAAGAGCTCTAAAAGATATGCAGAAACGTAAGTATCTCTATTAAGATGCATGCAACCGAATTGGGATTCGTGAAAGAACAAAAGCAATCGACATAACAGAAAAAGACTGAATTCTTAAATAGTAATATCCTAGATATTTACCAAGAGGCGATAAAAATATGACATAGGCCACTCATATTCATTAGGACGACCCTCATTATGGTTGGTGAGATAAAGCAACATGCAACGAAAATTGGCCTGCACTTTTCACTCACTCAAGCTGACAACAATAAAATCGTAACCTCAGAAAAGTATTGAAACGCCCCTGTCCCAAACCACGTTCGTTGTATCTAAAGCTAAAGGCCAAGAGTCTTTAGACGTGACCGTAACAATGGTGAATGATTTATTTATAGCCACCGTCGGTTAAGACCATGTTAAATTGACGTTGTTTGGTAGTAGATTCTAAAGTAGATGATTGTGAATCGATTATCTTGACCGATTACGATTTCTTAAGTGACCAGTCAATATTGGCAATAAACCCCTATTCTTTATACATCTATTTTTCTTTACCTGTACAGTTTAAGGAAGACGTAGTTTTAATTTACAAATGTTAACCGTTTACATATACTAAAACTAAAACTGAATACAAAATTAATTGACTTTATCTGTTAATGGAAAAATGTACATAAGAAAGAACAATTTATTTACAAGAACCAATCTATGACATTCCAATCAAGCTCTCGAACCAAGACGTGACCGCTTAATAAATAGCATTTCGAAAGTATGTGCCCTTACACTGTGCTCTACGCTCGATACATTCACATTACTCATACGGGAAACATAGGCATAAAATTCGTAACAAGTTGGATAATATATATATAAATTTTTAAGATACCGGAGAATGACAGGGAGGTTGTCCCGAAGGTGTCTTTCCGTATCCCGTACCATTGTACCCAGTATTCGCCCAACTTGTTATTCGGTTGCTATTCGGATATAAGAAGGTTAAAGTTTACTTGAACATATTTGGCCACAATCACCTCCCTGTCCGACACTTAATCAAAATCCCGTATAATTTACGAGAATTTGATCACACTAAACCATGATGTTTAAAAATTCGACCCTCCCTTAAAATGATGTCTAGATATTAGATGGTAAAGAATTTAAGGGAAGCCAAAGAATTTACCTATTTGTAAGGAAACCGTCTCGACTCACTTGCGAGTTGCGCCTACGGCTGAGGTTTTAGGATTTGTTCTTAATTTCATTTCACTCAGGAAAATTACTGATATGCTCAATTTTTCGTATTATTGAGAAACTATACAAGGTGTGTAAGAAACTCGTCTCTAGTTGAAGCGAGTGGATGTCAGAATGTGAAAATTTGAATGGGAATCCAGTCTCAAACTTGGGCAAGTGGAATCGGACCAGTCTCTAGCGAAAATGAGTGAATTTGAAAATATGTGAAAATTTAAAGCGGAAACCAGTCTCAAGCCTTAGCCAAAACTAGTGGATTTGAAAAACTCCTCTCTGCTTCATCCGGGCCGAGGCTTTTTTATATTAGAAAGTACCCATTTGATGTGTAGGTGCGACAAAAACTATTAAAATTCCGAGCTCATACATTAGAATATTGTATTACAAAGAGAAGACAATAAGGGTGCCGCATATTCCGAGCCACCAGCTGCATGTTTGTTTCAAGCGTATATATGTTATATAAATGTTAGCTAGAATACCCCCCTACCCCATTACGCTTCTCCAAATATTTGAGCATGCATGGCCCTGCGCTCGCTTTGCTCGCTTCGGGGGCGCATCCAACAGAAGCTGACCCAAACTAACCTAAAATATGAAAAACCTGCACATTTATATTATAGACTCTCCTTATCTGCTTCTCGAAGGTTTACATGTTAAAAGTGCGTTTTTAAAACTTTTTTATAATACCGAATGTACTCCATTTTTGTCGGCGAATTTTGTTATTTTAGAACATTTCTTTGTCAATATGCATACTTCGGGTCGGCCTGTTTCACTATAGATTAAAATTGCTGAATTAAAAGAAGTAGCAGATGAATTTCGACGAATCGTTTAAATGAAATGGAAATGAAAACCCAGATTATGAGGCAAGATAGATGAGAATACTAACCCAAAACAAAACCAAAGTATTTAACTGTTGCATAAAGGATGAAAATTAAATAACAAACAGAAAATAAAGGCAATAAAAAAGTTTCTAAATGGAATTATATGTATATTTCTCAAGGACTCGATGGAGATAAATGATGCTAACACAATCAACGAAAAACTTGTTATGAAATAGACAATAATAATTATAACGACGTAAGGGCTCTAAAAGATATGAAGAAAAATAAGTCTAAAATAGGATCTTATTCTTCTTCTTTAGCCTGTGTTAGTTCACTCCTGGACATAGGCCTCTTCCAGTGACTTCCATGTCGATCTATCTTGGGCGGTCTTCATCCAGTTTTTTCCCGCATGACGCTGGATGTCGTCTCTCCATCTTGCCTGCGGACGTCCTATACTTTTTTTTTGTTTCCCTTGATCTCCATTGCATTAGTGTTTTCGTCCATTTGGAGTTATTTCTGGCCAGGTGCCCCGCCCACTGCCACTTGAGCTTCGCCACCCTTTCCACGACGTCGCAAACTCCTGTCCTCCGCCTAATATCTACGTTTCGGATCCTGTCTCGCAGACTTACTCCCAGCATTGCTCGTTCCATTGCTGTTTGGCAGATTCGAGTCTGTATGTTGTCACAGGTAGGATGCAGGTATCATAGACCCTCCTCTTTAGATTCACTGGGATTTTTGATTGGCGAAGTATGTACATAGCTAAGCTTCCCGAATGCTCTCCAGCTGAGGCCGATTTGTCTGGTAATGTCTGCGGTTTGATTACTTTTTCCCATTTTGATGTTATGTCCCAGATATATGCATTCTTCGACTAGCTCCAATGTGTGGTTCTAGATGGTGACTCTTATGTTAGATGTACTCATGATTTTGGTCTTCTGTAGGTTCATTTTAAGACCAACAGCTTCGGAGATTACTCCGAGCTCTTGGAGCATCGTCGTAAGTGAAGAGGACAATATCGTCTGCGAAGCGGAGATGGTTAAGATATTTCTCGTCGATCTTAATGCCTTTCTGATCCCATGATAGGCCTTTAAATCCGTTCTCCATTGCTAGGGTGAATAACTTGGGTGAAATTGTATCCCCCTGCCTGACACCTCGCTGTACTTGGACTTTTGCAGTAACCCATTCTTCTTCAATTTTTATGTACATGGTAGCATGTTCGTAGATATATCGTATGATGTTCGAGTATCTGTAATCTATGCGAGTCCAGTATCGACCAGGTTTCAATTGAATCGAAAGCCTTCTGATAGTCGACGAAGGCCATGTGCAGTGGGATGTTGTATTCTGTGCATTTTTCTACTAACGTGCTTACCGCTTGTATATGATAAGTCGTGCTGTATCCCTTTCTGAAACCCGATTCTTCGACTGGCTGGTTAAAGTCGAATTTATTGCTCAGGCGGTTCGTTACTATTTTAGTTAGAAGTTTGTAGAGGATGAGCAGCAGACTAATTGTCCTGAAATTCTCTATATTTGTGCAGTCTCCTTTTTGAATAATAGGACAACTTTTGCGTTTTTCCAAGAGTCCGGGATTTTTTCTTCTTCTAGACATTTATTTAGTAAGGTCAGAAGTGCCTTCCTGAGTGTCTCTCCTCCGGCCTTCAACATCTCACTGGCGATCTGGTCTTCTCCCGGGTCTTTGCAGTTCTTCTCCATCAATGGGCTCTAGTTCTTCTGATCCTATGTTTAGGACTGGCCGATGAGTTTGACCTTCTTGACCTGGTTGTGCCACCGATAAGCTGTATAGTCGTCGATAGGAATTCTCAATAACTTCTGTGATCTTTCCTCTTTGATTCTCAATGACTCCTTGATCGTTTTTCATCTTGTGGATAATCATTTTACCTTTAGATCTCTCGGAACGGAGATCTCTCATGTTTGCGTTGCTCTGTATGGCTTCCTCTACCATCCTCGTATTATAAGCTCTCTGACATTGCCTGATGGACTTCTTCACTATCTTATTTAGGTCCCCATACCTTGGTGAGTTTTTGTCGGTATTCCTCCGTTCTTCGATAAGTTGTTCTGTTTCTAAACTGAATTTCGGATGTTTCTTCCTTTGGAGAGAACAGACTTTCCGCACTGCGTTTCTAATACTAGAGGTGATCTTCTTTGAGAGTACCGTTTAGTTCCATATTTCCCGGATCTTCAACTGGGTGTAGCTTCTTGTCAATTTGCCTATTGAATTCTTCCCCTTTCTCCCGTAGTTCACCTGTGGTTGGCCGTATCTTTCTTTCCACTAGAGCTTTTCTCTGGTCCTGGCTCTGACCAATCTGTGGTCGCTGCCTGTGTCAAAGCGGTTTATTACTGACACGTCCGAGCATAATTGGGGTTCGATGTTAGAACATAGTCTATCTCGTTTTTGATCCTGTTATCGGAACTCTTCCAAGTCCATTTTCTTTTCGGATGTTTTTTGTAGAAGGTATTCATGCAGTATAGCCTCTCCTTGTTGAGGAAGTCGATCATGGTTTGTCCCCTTTGGTTCCTCGCTCCCAACCCGAATTTACCGATGAAGGAAGGATCCAAAGGTAATCGACAGAGTTTGGCATAACGGACTGCTGCTGCCGTCTTTTGGACTGCCAGCCTCCCTCTGGAGCTGGCTTGCCAGTTTTCTTAAGAACCGATCTCTGCACGTTGCAGTTGATGGACACATCTGAGACACATTCACCATTAACGCGGGCGTGCCTCAGGGCGCAATACTTTCACCAATTTGGTTCCTCATCTATATTAAGGACCTGCTGACAGTACCCTTGTCTTCCACTTTAGATCAGAAAATCCTTTACCAGCGACTGAGACTTATCACCGCAGACAGGAGCAGATTACAGCAATTAATCAAGACCTGGACAAATCGACCATTTCTTCATCCTCGTCAACACCAATATGTCCTGGCATGACCACGTTGCTAAAATCAGCCTCCCAGAAGCTTGGTGCGCTATTTCGCAACATAAAACTGTATACACCGCAGCAATTGCTCTTGCTCTACAAAGCGCAAATAAGACCGTGCTTAGAATATTGCTCACACATCTGGGGTGCCGCACTAAAGCAAACCCTAAAGCTGCTGAATTTCATTCAGAAAAGGGCTGTGCGTCTGGTCGGCGACTCGGAGTTGACCCGGATTCTGAATAGTCTGGAACACCGCAGACATTTGACCGAGATGTCCCTGTTTTACAGATAATTTCACGACAGACGTTCCCAGGATTTGGCCCGCCTCATCCCGCCCCTGGCAGTACCTGTCCGACAGTGACGACAAACGGTAAGAGCGCATCAGTTCGTCGTACAACTGGAAACACCTAGAACATCGATTTACAATAACTCCTTTGTCTGGCGGTCAACTGTGGAACCCACTCCCAGGACATCTGTTCCCCCTAATTACAACCTACAACTATTGAAGAACCGTTTTAATCAACACCTTCGCACACACAACGCTCGTTGGGCGCCATAGGATGCCCCTTTAGTGTGTGTGCCATTGCCATAAAAAAAATTCACTGAAAGGACAAAAGCAATCAACGTAATAGAAAAATACCCAATACTTAGATACCCTGGACATTAATTGAAAAATTCAAAAAGACCACCGCTTTCTTAGAGACCATGTACTTATAAGCGACCCAAAGGCGGGTTGATGATATTAGTAGAGAGCTATAGACGGACTCAATTCTCCCCCCTCCACTCTCGGAAGCAAATTTGAAAAGAATAAACTGATTTGGGAAGTTGTTGGTCCATTACGGTATGCCCCCAAGAAATTGAATATACATATTAATTTACTGATGGTAACCAAAGATTGTGATAATAATGATGGTGATCATAGATGTGAATCAGCATGTGTACAGACACATTATTGTTGGATCAAAAATTTGTCTCGACTAGTTTCCAATCAGATAAATTCTCATGAACACAAAATTTATTTTTGTGATGGATGTTTATTGTATTTTCACACAGCAAGATCTTTGGCTATGCATCAGAGTCACGATTGTAATCATGTATATACAACAATACCAACAGTGAACCATAAACTTGACAAATTTGGTAAACACGTTCCGGAAAATATTTTAAAATTTGAACATTTTGAAAAACAATTGAGGGTGCCATTTGTTGTTTATGCAGATTTTGAATCAATTCTGAAACCGGTTGCTAATACAGAACCAGATCCAAGAAAATCTTATACATTAAAAAGTGTCAAACATGAACCTCACTCCTTCGCATATTTAATTAAATGCTCTTTTGACGATTCTCTTTCCAAGTTTGAGCTATATCGAGGTCATGACGCTGCAAAAGAGTTTGTGTCTCGCCTAGAAATTGATTTAAGGGGGTTATATAACACCTATTTAAAGGATTTTAAACCAATGATTCCCTTGAATAATGATGAGAAGATTCAATTTAGAAATAGTAAAGTTTGTAACATTTGTGAACAACCGTTTAAAGACGGTGATGAGAAAAAAGTTCGCGACCATTGTCACCTTACCGGGAAATTTAGGGGTGCAGCCCATGGAATATGTAACGTTAATTACAAGTTGCCCAATTTTGTTCCAATAGTATTTCATAATTTGAGCGGGTATGATTGTCATATGTTTATAAAAGAGTTATGTAGGTATGGGGACAAAATTGATGTTATAGCTCAAAGCAAAGAAAAGTATGTTGCATTCACAAAGAGCATCTATATGCATGATTATGTTGACAAAAATGGGGCTTTGAAAAAGAAGTATTTAAAGTTACGATTTATAGATAGTTTTAAATTTTTATCATCGTCTTTGGCAAATTTAGGAAGTGGTTTATCCAATGATCATTTTAGGGAAACAAAAAAACATTTCTCCGATAATGAAAAATTTGATCTGATGCGTCAAAAGGGTGTATTTCCATACAGTTTCATCACCGATTTAAAAAAGATGGCTAATCCAATTCTTCCAACAAAAAATGAATTTTATGATGAACTAAATGGGGAACACATTTCTGACGCAGATTATGAGAGAGCTACACGTGTTTGGCGCGTATTTAATTGTAAGAATCTTGGTGAATATTCAGATTTGTATTTAAAATCTGACATCCTTCTTTTATGCGATGTATTTGAAAATTTTCGTGATCAATCATTGGCAACATATAAATTAGATCCTATTCAATACTACACTTTACCAAGTTTGTCGTTTGATTGTATGTTGCGCATGACCAAGGTGGAGCTAGAGTTGTTGACAGATATTGATATGATTCACTTTTTTTAAAATGGCATTCGCGGTGGAATAAGTCAGTGTACTGAGAGGAAGCATATCGCCAATAATAAATTTATTCCAAATTATGATCCATCAGAACCATCATCTTTTATAATGTATTTGGATGCCACGAATTTGTATGGCCATAGTATGTCACAATCATTACCATTTCGTGGGTTTAGATGGTTGTCTGAGCAAGAAAAATTAGATCTCAATATATTGGATATCGCAGATGATAATAAACACGGTTATGTTCTAGAAGTTGACATACATTATCCTCAAGACCTACATGATAAACATTCAGATCTTCCATTTTTAGTTGAAAGTTTTTTACCGCCAACCGGAGAATCTATATTAAAAAAATTAATTCCTAATTTAAATGAAAAAAGAAAATATGTAGTTCATTATCGAACGTTGAAACAAGCTATTCGAAATGGTTTGATAGTGACACAAACACATAGAGTATTGATATTTGAACAATCACCGTGGTTGAAAAAATATATCGACTTTAATACCGAACTAAGAAATAAGTCAAAAACAAAATTTAATAAAGGCCTTTTTAAGACGTATAATAATTCGGTTTTTGGGAAGACCATGGAGAATGTTGAAAATCGTAAAGACATAAAATTGGTGACCCATTGGGAGAATATTAGAAAGAAATTGGGCGCGAAGGCGTTAATAGCTCGCCCCAATTTTAAAACGTCCTCTATTTTTACCGAAGATCTGGTCGCGATTCACATGGGTAGACTAAAAATACTTTATGATAAGCCGTTATATATTGGGTTTTCAATATTAAACATATCAAAAACCGTCATATATGATTTCTTTTATAACTTTATTAAAGCCAAATTCGGTGAAAATGCTTCCTTATTGTACACTGATACAGATTCTCTAATATTGAAAGTATATACGGAAAACTTTTACCAGTTTATTGTTGAACACCCCGATAAATTCGATACATCAAATTATAGCATTGACAACATTTATAATATTAGGAAAAGTGAATCAGTAGTAGGTAGAATGAAAGACGAGTTTCAGGGTGACCCCATAAAGTGTTTCTATGGCACCGGTGCTAAAGCCTATTACGTCAGTTCAATAAGCAATGAAATTAAAAAAGCGAAGGGTGTAAAAAAGGCTGTAATCGATAAGCAACTTAATATTGAGGATTATAGAAAAGTTGTAGAGCGCGGGGGATTAATATTTCGAAAAATGAAAACTTTCAAGAGCGAATTGCATGACGTTTATACTGAAATTGTAAATAAAGTCGCACTTTCTCACGCAGATGATAAGCGTTATGTGATTCCAACAACAACTAAAACTCTGCCTTGGGGTCATAGCAACATAGAATTTTATAAATCAGACCCAGATGAAAATTTAAAACTGTTTATACACATTGCTGAAAATTTACTTAGAGACGATAGCACTGACTATATCTAAGATGTGAATGTATAATGTATTTTAACACATGTTTTTGTAAATTATCTATGTGATAAAACTTTGTTTTAATAAAATATTGTTTCAAAATTGTATGTGACTTTAATTGATATTAAACTATTTTCCACACCACCGAATGGGGTTGGGTTATTTGTGCATTTTTATCCTGGTTTGGTAAAAAGTTGTTTAAAACAGGAAATGCAAGATTAAGAAATGAATTACAGTCAGGTAAAGTTATATTATTAAAAAAAGAATGTAAAGAGCTTCCGGTCGGGCTTATTCTTTAATAAGTATCACTAAAGAATAAACCCTTAACGGGGCTGCCAGGCGTGAACTGAGCTCTTTGTCGCACCCCATTCGTTTTTTAAGGGAAACGAAATTTCAAACGAAAAACCCAGGTAAAAACAGAATTTAGATCTAGAGACTCAAATCCTCTTTTTCCGCTCTCGATCTCGAGTGGTTGCACAATATGCAAACCCCCGTGTGGACGAAAACGTATAGTTTTCCACGACAGTTTGCACACTTAAGGTCCGACTGTACAAATCCCATTGGCACTTTGTCATGCCTCTGATGACGCGATGCTTTTGGCTTTGGACGCGCCATCCCACTGTAGCACTCCTCACATAATAAAGCACCACCAGGCAGGCTGACGTAGCTTATAGTGCGGCAATATGTTGGTGCGGCAATGTTTCCACAGAAACGAAGTACAGCTTGACGCCCGTCAAGCTGAAACGAATCCATTTCTAGGAATTCGTCGACAACAATACCTTCATCAGCCATGTTAATACTTATGGAGCTTTTCAAAGTATGAGTTTAACTCTCAAATGCGGTGCTATTTATTTCATTTCTATAAATGAGGAGTACTCATAGCGCATGTCCTTCACATGAACCCATAAAAATCTCAAAATGTGGCAACAGTGGTCTTAAAATGTGTTGAGTTAATGAATATGATTGTAGACAATTTTAAAGTGTGGCAACAGAGGATTTTATTATTTTCAATTTTCTTTATGGTATTTGACGGAAATAAATTTATTCCTCAGATTTTAAATTCCACGATTCATAGAACAGCAACAGTGTTAAGGTGTCCAAATCAGCTTCAATCTCCCGCATCTTACTTCGCCAAGCACTATATTCCATATGCCCACCCTGCCGTAACCTACAATAAACGGTGCCTTGATGTAACACATTGACAATTGCAGCGCATGTTTCGCCGAGATCGGGTTAGTTAACAGCATGTTGTCGATACATCTGAATGCATCGCAAAAGATTGTTCAGAATGCTGCAAACGTTGCACATGTTAATGCCTTGTCGAGAAATATTGCAAGATCTAGGAGGAGGTCGCATTATATAGCAATATGAATGCAGAGAGGGGTTTGGGGTGCAGGACGCGCATGACTTGTAGTATTAAATAAGGAAAAGGCATATCATCAGATTTTTACAAGAACACATTACATATAGCTCACATGTGGTGACATTGAAATACCCTTGTGACGTATTTTATATTGCGTATGGGTAACTAAAATAATCTCGAAAACGTTATGCTAACACGGCAATGTCAACTTGAATTGTTCTAGAAAATATCTTGTGATAGAATGGAAGACGTGAAGCAGCAAAGTCACCTTGATATGGCCTAGTAAATATGTTGTAGTAGAATGGATGGGGGTGAAGCGGTAGCAAAGACACCTTGAAACTTTCGACTGCGTGTGTTGCGACAAAGCAATTAAAGTTTTTAGTGGTGGTGGTAGTAGGATGGGAAGGGATGAAGGGAATAAAAAGGCTTGTTTCTTAAACGTTGAGATAGTTCTTCGTTTGCACTTTGAACGTTCTAGTGTTTTTATACGCCAAATTTAAAATGTCTTACTATATGGGTGAAGAAACGCAGGAAGCCGTAGTTGCTGATCTCCACAATGACGATGGAATGGAGAAAATTATGATGGAGTTGGATTGCTATGATGTCGAACGAGTAGCCTCATCATCTGCACAAGCCGAACAACCAGCTTCTTCTGCTGCGAAATGTGTGGTGCTGCAAAATGTTAAATTAGCGCCTGCAAGAATCACGAAGCGGCCACGTCGGAGTTCAACGCTACAGAATCTGCTGACCGACAACGGTGAGGTGGGAGTACCCAAAAGGAAGCATAGAAGAAACACACCAACCGCAACAACCGCTCCGACGCTGGAAAGCATCGCAACCACCACAACTGCGACGACGTCGGCATTACTTCAAGCATATAATGATGATGTGCCCCAAGCCAAGTCACCACCACCGCCGACATGGTTGAATGATTTCAAAGGGGAACGAAGAAACGTGATGCTGGAAACATATAGGTTGAAGCGGACAGTTCTGAAGGAGTTGGGTGAGCATGAAAAAAAAAAAGCAGACACAGAAGTACAGATAGCTTTGCTGCAAAATGATCTGGCGGTGCGAAGGATGATGGCCGAGGAGTGCAGAATCCAGTTGGGCCATTTTTCCAATATTTAGATATAGGGGTAGTTTTAGTTATTTAGTTTATTGTGTATATATATATATATATATATATATATATATGTATTTAATTGTAAAAAAATAAATAAGTGTAAGTGTAAGAAAATGTTTAATATACAAGTTGGCAGAAAAATATAAATTGAAACGAAAATGTAAGAATATAAGTATGAAAAAAATAGATTATTTCTAATAACACAAGATTTGTTTTAATATGTGATATACATAATTTTAAAAATATTATTCAATACTCGCCACCCCAACTCAGTTGCGCTAACATAATTTAAAAAATACTATTTTCTATAAAAGAGCGTATAACACTTTAAATTTTAATACATTTCATTTTATCTTAACTTCACTATTAATTTGCTGGCTTAATGTAAACAGGGTGTTTTAGCTGATTTCCACACCACCCATGAGGTACAGCTGTTGGCGCATTTTTTTATTATGGTATCCCCAATAGGCCTATATCCACTCTGCTATTCCGACGCTACCTACTCATACAGATTTTCATAAGAATCCATGAGTTCTTCCAAGTCAGCGTGCAACCCCACATATCGGTTAACCTCAGCAGGCGGAAGTTGATTTCCAACTTCTTCCGACTTATTTGGGGGCATAGGTATTGCCGGTTCTTCGGCTTCGCGCCTTGCCGCAGGCTCTACGGCTTCACGCCTCTCTTGTCGTCTTGCAGTCGGCCCCCTCACAACCCCGCGTCGAGCAATAGGCATACCACGTCTTGCGACCTGAGCGCGCCCCCTTCCATGCATAACAAGGAACACATTCACTTGAGGCTCGTCGGGCGCTCCAACCCGCTCATCAGTCAACCGTATGACGGTTGGCGCTCCCAAACGCAGGTTCTACACAACCCATTCCAATTTATTGTTGGTGTTCTATTTCCACACCCAACACAGACAACTCTACCATTGACGCTACAGTAGCGTGTCGTGGGTTGAAGGGCGAAGGGGGCAAACGAGGAAAAGGGCGCCGCCGGAAAAATTTCGGAGTGCCACGCCCAATTTTCGCCCAAAATTCATTAAAATCTTTAAAAATCAAAAAGGTCGTGGGGTGACCAATATATTAAATATTCAAGAATCAGGCGAATAGGGAAACGAATAAAAAATATAAACATGACGATGAATGTTATTTACATTAAATCAAATAAATGATTCAATAATTAAAAATTCTAATTATGTATAGGGAACTTGAACATTTTTTTTTATTTCTTTAATATATTTGCCTACCTATAGAGACAGCACACACAAATATCAGCCCTTAAATCGCAATATTTAATTTGCAATAAAAAATTAAAGTTGTGACCGCAAGCTACTCATTTTAAACGACACGTGACGTCACACCGCTCGTTCGATCGGAAAGCAGTCATTGACATATTATCTTAAAATGTCAGTGAAGGCAGTGTGGCATCGGCAGCCACAAGTATTAAAATATATACGTTTATTACTGCTTGTCGTTGAATTACCAGGATGTTTGTTATAATTCGTGATGATTTGTGCTTTAATCTGTGCCTTAATATTAATAATAATAATGGAAGCTAAGACGTTTCCTGCTCTGCCGTCCGTCAGGCGCGACGACAAATGAGCTACTTGACGTCACAACCGTTACAAGAAAAATTTGAATTATGCAGTTTTTAATTGCTTATATTTATTATACGAAAATAAAAAAATAGTTTTCTTGTGAACTGTGGTTCTTTTAATAGTATTAAATTATGTTTGTGAGTAATATTTTTCAAATTTAATTTTTATGCAAGTTCCCCATTGTAATAAGTATATAGTTATTTCGTTTTTAAATAAAAATATATAAAATATTTTAATATTTACCTAATTATTTTTAATAATTAACAGCACCCTTTATCGCTTGACCGTCTGTTATTAATTATATAAATCCGAAAAACGACAAACGCAACTAACAACCGAATACGGAAGTAATTGACTTACCCAAAATACCCAAATAAAATGCATTCTTTATTTTTTATCCGCCCGTCCGTATTACCACGTTAATGAATAATAATTAGATTATTTAGGTTTTTCAGAAAAATAATTTTTAAAACCTGACAAGAAACTGCCGAATTTTTTTAACGCAAAATTTACACATCAAGTTCTGGGAAGGGGGGTGGTAATTCCCCTCTACCCACGCCTTTCGTGGCAGCGTGAAGCGCTGGAGGAGAAAAATTTCGGCGGGTGCCAGCTGCCACACTTCAAAACATTTATTTGACCCTCGATATTATAATAGTTTTTGACTAATTTTGACCCGTTCTTTCGACTGATGAAGTAAGATTTTCGAATTTTATTAAATTATTACGAATTTAATATTAAATAATTTTGTACACTACCTATTATAACGAATATTGAATTTTCTAGAAGAGTGAGAAGGGACAAGGGACATTATATTACAAAAAATAAATAATTATGTATTATTTATTTACAAAAAATAGTGCATTAAATAAAAACTGGAACATGTAATATGATACATACAAAAAATAATTATAACGCCAACCGTCTGGTTTTTACAGATTTGAGAGAATTAAATTAATTCGTGAAGCATGGGGCACCCGGTCACCTAGAGGCAGAAGGGCGGAGGGGGCATTCGCCCCCTTTGGCCCCCTATACGACACGCCACTGTGACGCTATAAGGTGTAGCAACACCCGTCGGTTTATTTGGAGCAGTCATATCTGCTAAGGTTGCAATAATAATGAAACTCTCGGGGAGCTGCTCGCTTATATAGGCAAATTGGAGGAGTAGGGGGAGGTGCAGACAGAAATGCGCATGCGCATTGGTTTTTTTTGTAGGTTATTTTGGGGTGGGGTGGTTCGAGCTGGTTCGGGGGTGGTTCGGTGGGCCATGGCGCTCTACATGAGGCAAAGATTTTGCAACAAAACTAATTTTGCAAGAAAAATAATTGAAGCAGCAATGCAGCTAACGAAAAACCATATAAATTTCACCCAATAATTTTTTGAAAAAAATAAATAATGATATAATTATTAATAACTTTTACAACAAAACTAATTTTACATGAACAATTATTTGAAGAAAAATGTGTAGAAATGAAAAGCATGCATTTTTCATCCAACACTTTTTGGCCTATCTCCTACCGTTTTTGTCCTACGATTTTTTAATTACTTTGGAAAAAAAATTGGAAAAAATTTTAGTCCGAAAATTTTTTTTCGGCAAAAAATAATTTTACGTAAAAACTTATTTGAAGCAAAATGCGTAGAAATGAAAAGCAAGCATTTTTCATCCAACACTTTTT
>MU183138.1:192871-207514 GCA_016904865.1 Pissodes strobi
TATATATATATATCCGCCCAGCGTCCTCATTTGAGTACGCCAAGTTTCCCTAACCCTATTTGTAGCTCTTTTTTTTATTATATGACAATATTTATATTTTATTGAGACACTATACATATTACCAAGTAAATAAAATATATAATATTTTAACTTACCTTTTTAACAAGAATATTTCCACGTAAAAATGTAAATAGGGATTATAAACATGTAAAACTGCAGTTTTTGGCGCGAATCAAAATATATTGACGCACGAAGAGAACTGCGGCACACGTGCTCCTGCCTACTAGAAGACCGATTACTAAGCCGCCGCATCGTCTAGGACGCAATTAATTGCCACGCACATTTTTTATCCCCACCTATACGCACCGTCCTCAAATGATGGCACTGGGCGTTAATGGGTTAAAATACATCTAACTCAAGAGGTATCAGAAGGTTTTGTCGAAAAATTTTGTAAAACGTTCCCAGCACCATGAGTACCAGGGCTGAATGATGAACCAAATATTTTCATTACATAACTATCATCTTTTTATAAAATCACTTGATAGCAATGATAAAACAGAGTCGATATCACAAAACTAAAGGCAATAATTTTAGTAGATATTTTGTAAGGTTCTACAAAGGTTGAGAAGAATTCAGCATCTAATGGACGAGGCAAGATATTATTCCTGGTCTAAAAATAAATATATATTTCGGAGTTTCCGGCATATTTTAATAATACTACTTGGTATTGACTTATTTACCACCCAATTATAAATATTTGCCATAATGTAAACGAAGCGTTAATAGTGGGAAATACGCAGCATTTCATCAATTGTTTGTTTTTGGAAATACATTATTATCTGCATAGTATAAACCAATCGTTCCAACTTTTCAGCTTGTTCGAGCAACAAAGAAAATATGTCGGTCCCACAAGGAGCATTTGCGGCTAATAAAATAAGAAAAAACATGGAAAAACCTGAACATAAGCATCAATACTACTACGACGGGAAACAAGAAGCTTCCCACTACAACAGCAAGTATATGAACAGTATCTGGGGAATGTATAACCGATTCTCGGTTCATAATTTGAAAAAAGTGATGGACAATAACAAACCACAGTAAGTATAGTTCTATTATTTTACTGCTTAGAGACTTGTTCGAAAGACTTCATTACTCAAATTCAAATTATTGAAACGGTAAAGATCATGCCACATTTCTCTAGGTCGTATATAGGCATAAGGATTTTAGCGAATCCCAAGCTATAGTAAACAAACTGCATAGCGTTGTATTAAACTGGAATGGGAATGATCGTATAAAACCAAAGACAATCATACTACGAATTGTCTTTGATAAAACTTGCCTCGTGACATCTCACATATGAACATTATGAACCTTAGCTTTCGGATCTGAGATTCGCGACATGCATCGATACGAATCTACTAGTGAATAAAAACGATTAGTAAACGAAAAGATATTTATTTATCCAAATTAGTTCCGATTTCCTGATTATTTCGATTTTTTTATCCAATATATTTTCGATTTGTTACTGTAAAACTTTATTTCAAAAGGGAACTTTCTCAAATGCTGATCTTTTTGAAATGATTTTTTTTTGAATTTGGTTTCTTGAACTTGGAATTTTCGAAAGAAAATTAAGCTTAACATAATATGAAGATCCGATACATTTTCTTATATAAAAATGTGCATCTAAATTACTATTGTCTATCTCTGCCTGCTGCCTGTATATAGAAGGCAATCTACAGGCAAGTAGAGGCAGTGAAGACAATAATTATTGTTCATGGCTTCTTTTTCCTATTTTAAGTTACTACCAATAAATATTACTAAAAATATAAATCAAACATTTTAATATGTCAAACAGCAAAGATTGGAATAAAAAAGAAATCCATCATGAGGGATCCCTACTTCTGAGTTAAATGCGAAGACTTGTAATGCACGAGTGTGCAACACGTTTTTCTTCTTGAAGTTAAAAGTAAAGATTTTTTTTTCAATTAAAAGGAAACCTAGCCCGGAGAGTCGTGTTACATATGTCCGGCCTCGGTAGTGGGGTCGTTAGAGCGCCACCAGTTCTGTCCAGATAAAGATCACATAAAACAAAACTCTTGCTAATCAAATATATCATCTAAAAAGCATAAAGATCATAATGTTAAATGGTTAAATTGTGTAAATTATGATTTTTGTACCTACCAAAGTTGTCATTTCTATTCTAGGAGACAACTTTAAAATAATATTGGCTGGTACAAGTTTTTTTGGCATGTTATCTTCCACTGGTGAATTATTTTTCAGAAAAAATTTAAAAAATTACGTCACTATTTTCACCAAAACTAAAAAGTCATCTTTACTTTCTACTGAATAATCACCATGCAGTTTAGCTGCAACTATGCGCAACAAAGAGTCTCATGAGCAAAAATAGTTTATGTTGTTCCCCAGGAGCAATATTTCGACGCCTATCACACTGGAACTATTTAACGCCTGACATAATAGCAAAAATGATATCAATTCATAAATTTTTTTCTTAAATATAAGTAGCTTAGAGGTCGTCTTAGAGGTCTGTCGTATGTACAGGGTGATAATATTCTATACCTATCTTTAGCTGCTTACCAAATATTGACAGTTGAAAGTCGGCATTTTGACGTACTTTGACAGGCTCTAAAATCTAAACCGCACGAGATCAAAGAAAACGGTTTGCACATTCCTATCTTGGGTTTTCATACGCTATCGAATGATAGTAACTTTGAACTTGAAGGTATAAAAGTTCCGGTTAATTTTATCCGCAGGTTAATTTCGAAGATTTTGTCATTCGATAGTTTATGAAAACTTAAGATAGGAATGTGCAAACCGTTTTCTTTGATCTTGTGCGGTTTAGATTTTAGAGCCTGTCAAAGTGTCAAAATACTCGATTTTCAATTGTCAATATTTGGTGAACAGCTAAAGATAGGTATAGGATATTATACACAAAATGTGTTTAGATTTTTCTAGAGAGTCCAAAAATGTAGTAATATACAGGGTGTTCCACGACGTATGGAAAAGACGATTTCCTATACTAGCTTATGGAAGTCGCCTTAATATTAATACAACATTAATTGTAATAGTTGCTGTAGGAGTAGTTCATAATATATGTAATATAAATAAGGAACCTCCTGATCCTGAAGATCTTCAGTTATTTTTAAATATTCTGCAGCCAGATGATGTGCCTAGTGTGCCTGTAATTGATAACAATCCACCTGTTTTAGGGCACAATACTAGATTAAATCTAATTAATAATTATTTTGCAAATTTACAGTAGTTCTTTATTGGGATAAATAAAAGGAATTTGTTGCTCAAATATTAATAATCTTCTTTTATTTATAAAAAAAAAACTACACAGGTCTTTATTTCTCCCCCAAGTAAACAAATATATCCGCTCTTCTCTTGATCTAGTACATATTAAAGAAGTTCACTTTCGATATGTAACAGACATTAGGTCAAGAACAAACATACTGTCCTAACATTGCTACCTACTTAAAAAGACAGTTACTTTAGAAACCTAATCTGAACACAAACACTCAAAACCAAACATATCTTTCTATAATAGGTGTTTTAAACTACAAAGTAGCATTAAAAATTAAATATTAAAATCAATGACATACAGGGTGTGACTCTTAAAATGGAACCCCTCCCCCTCCTTAACTTTTTGAATACAAAAGTTGCTTGAAGCGAATGAAATTTTTATATGATATTGCTTTTTGATATACAAAGCTTTTCATTTTTCCAGAATAGACATTAACGTTCTTTTTTTAAATGGCACACCCCATATATT
The DNA here is from genome assembly GCA_016904865.1 of Pissodes strobi. Taxonomy (NCBI): domain Eukaryota; kingdom Metazoa; phylum Arthropoda; class Insecta; order Coleoptera; family Curculionidae; genus Pissodes; species Pissodes strobi. The sequence continues at coordinate 196,665 of MU183138.1, forward strand.
GTTACATGTTTGAAGGAAAAAGACCGAGTCTTTGAGGATCAAAGTTGTGCAAAATACTGCTGTCTTTTTTCTTAGTTATATTTTGGTATTTGTATTATTACATTTTATTTCTTAATTCTACCTTTTTGATATCAATATCTAATTCTAATTTTCTTTTCTCTAACTGAAATATAACTTTTTCTCTTTGATCCCGTTTCAGTCTACTCCCTTTCTCTGCTGCAAAAAATTCAGATTTTATTTTGGCCAATTTTAAATATTCTTCTGTCAGTTGACTTGATGTCTGTTGTTGGATGTTTGGTCTTCTCCTCTTTGTCCACTTGTGCTTTAGAGTACTGGATTGAGTTTGTTATAATTTGCTGGCACAAATATTACCTCAGTCTTCCTAAATTGTGAATATTACTAATAACTTTTTGTTTTTGTACTGCAGCAATTGATAAAGATATTCTTATTTAATTTATGAGATTATGCAGGGTGTCCAAATAATATGTTGTTAGGCGCGCTTTAAAATTCATGAAAAAATAATATATGTCTAAATTATTCATTAAATATGTATTATTATGACGATCTTCTTAAATTAACCCATTGTTTTATGCTAACTGTTTGTGTAAATGTGCATATGCTTAACCAATATTTATCTGTCTTATCAATCGTATAGTATTACGTTACAAGAGAGATATAAAAATATTATTTACTATTTATATTACACAAACTACGCTTTTACAGTTGGCAGTTTTTTAAATATACCGTTAAATAGGTAAGGAAATTAAATATAATTTATTTAAAAATTCGCAACCGTCATCTATGTGTATTATGAATCGACTTATTGATTGTGTTTTTAAGTGAAAACATATCAATATAGTGACGATCCACCTTCTTTACTTGATTCTTTAGGTTAGGAGGTATCCTTTGTCAGCATATTAACTGAATAGCCTGCATATTATTCATTTTACTTTTTTTCTGCTTTCTCTAGATCAATGAATAGACACATAAATTTGTTAAAAATGTCAATATTACTTACAGTTTGTGGTTCACTGCAATATCTGCTCTGTGAAGCCATTGCTTCAGTATTTGCAAATAGATTTGTCCGATCAGTCTGAAATATAAAACAAAACATATTATGTAATTAAATTGGTATAACTTTTAAACATGTGTATGGTTAGAAAAATAATATCATAAGATAAAAATTACCTACTTATAGAATATGTTGCAAAATGCAATTTTTATGTTACTGGAAATTAATAGTTACTTATGTAATAAGACAGTAAAATACCCCTTTTTTCGTTGATTACGATAAAGTTGAACTTTCGATTGTGGCAGACAATAAAAATATACACTTACCAATGGTGGTAATATATACTTACCAATGATATTTGAGTGGGATGAATTTCTACATCTGGTTCAAAATCTTTGTCAAACTCCTCTATAACACAATAAGTATGAATTTAATCGAATTAGCCTTTACTTGATGGAGATCCATAACTAAGAACCACTTAAATAAGTAAACCACTTAAAAATTGTTAAATTGTTTCCTTTGCTATTCATAAGGCGCCTTCTAGAGAGTCCAAAAATTTAGTAATATACAGGGTGTTCCATTTTAAAAAATATCAAAGTGACCCCTAGCACTTTTATTTCATGTTCAATTGTTTTTTGCTGAACATATCCGAATTCGCGGGAGAAAATTGCATAAGATGGCTATTTCAGTTTTTTTTTTATAAAAGTATAGGCAAAGTCAAAAAATCGCCTTGTCTAGTCCTCATTGGATAACCCTGTACAGGGTGATCCACTAAAATGCCGCCTCCTTTAACTTTTTTAATTTACTTGTCACAAAAAAAGTAAAAGTAGGGTTATGTAGATATTTGAAAAAACTTTTTTTCTACGTAAAATTTAGTTTCAAAAAATCTCCCATATGCAAGGGAGACTAAAACTGAGTTTTATCCACAATACCGAAACAGAATATTTGCACTCGACGCGCGTTTCGCTAACCATGTTAGCATCATCAGGAGATGATTAAAACTAAAATTAAAATCTACCTAACTCTCTTTTATACCTGTATACTGTTTGCTTAATCAAGCGGAACTAAAAAGAACCAATCTTGGAATCCCACTAGACACGCTTTATCAACCAATACAATGGACTATATGGAATAGGCCCTCTATCTCTATTTAAACTATTCTTACATTTAATAATTTCCATCCTTTCATTGCGTCTAATAATCTATCAGTTATATTATGAATTAATTTTAAATTTTTAATTGTTATTCTATGATTATTATCAAAAGCAAGCTCGGCAACACTTGATTTTTCTGTTCTACCATACTTTAAGTGAGCTATATGTTCTTTGAATCTCGTTTGTATAGATCTTCTAGTTGTGTTGGGCAACATATTTTTTGTTACAATCCATACAACCAATTTCATATACACTTCTTTCTAATATTTCAATTTTGTCCTTTGGACCACCTAATATTTACTTAATGTTAAACTGAGTCAGGTATACTAATTTTAAACCTACTTCCTTAAAAATTTTTGGGGTCCTCTAGTATACTGAGGATTATACGGTATCGAAACATATTTTGTATTTTCATCCTGATTAACGAAAGAGGTGGAATAACGAATGGTCTTTCTAAACAAATGCCTATTAATTCGTTTATTTATTAAGTTAGTATTAAAACCATTAACTTTCGCTAAATTGCTAATTGTTTCCTTTTCATTATTAAATCTTTCTCTGCTAAGAGGAAAGTTAACCAAACGGTGTACTAAAAAATGAAAGCTGGCCATTTTATGTTGGTCGCAGTGGAAGGAGTCATTAGGAATATATCGGTTAGTGGCAGTATTTTTTCTGTAAATATCAAATTCTAGTGTGTTATTATCGTTCCTAATCACAAAAGTATCCAAAAATGGTAGCTGGTCATTGTTCTCGACTTCATAAGTAAATTTAATGGGGGGGTTGTTTAGTTTTGTTACAACATCTTCAACATTCGGTTTTTGTGTCGAAAAAAAAAGGTATGGGGATGACATTTTCGCGATTTTTGAAAGAAATGTTACTGTAATCTTTCGGCAATCTTACTTTGCGCTCGAAAAACCCACAGAACTTTTTCTACAGCCGCATTTTTTAAAATTAAATGCAAATTTTTCTCTATACGTATTTTGAAATTTGCAAATGACAGTCAGTTTTGACATATTAGGTTTGTTCTAGCAGCGATTTCAAACGGTTCCAAACCATCCGGAGTTTGCGCAAAGCGATATAAGCGACGCTTATATCGTTATGCGCAAACTCCGGATGGTTTCAAACTGTTTGAAATCGCTGCTAGAACAAACCTATTATATTCGGGCTTCGGGCATATTTAGAACAGGAGTGCCAGCAACAAACTGTAACAAACGCACGACTGTCATTTATTTATCTTCGGTTTCCATGACCATTCAGCACACTAGACGAAAAAAGTGAGAATTTCCTGTTCCATGTTCGCGCTAGAGCGCAAAATAAGGATCCACGGCATTCGTCGATTTTGCGATTTCATTTAAATTTAGTATTTAGTTATTTTGCGCGCGGCTGTAGAAAAAAATGTTTTTCTAATACAATCTAATTTGTTTTTTTTCAGGGCAAATATGGGGCAAGCTGCCAAAGGATTGGCGGCGTCTTCCAATTGGTCTGTATCCGTAGAAAGACTGTCCTACTTACCATTGTAAGATATAGCTTAGAAAATAGATGCAACCCGTCACACCGAGTTCCCATTACATCTTTTTATGGAATTACTTTACTTAGAATCCTAGAAATCTAAAGTAACATACTTCGACTTTTCTACTCATGACTGAAAATGAATATAGCCTGCTTTGATGAATCAATCCAGAAAAAATTTTGATGTGTCGGTCTCTTAAAAATTATTGAATTTGTATAACCTACTGAAAAATACAATCAGTCACCTTATGAAGAATTATATTTATAATTTAGAGAATTATACAAATCAATAATATACAAGGAATTCTATAATATGAAAGATTGCCATAGTACGTCGCTGTTAAGTATTTAATTTTTGACCACTAGTCCATATAAATGCAAATTTCAGGTAAACTCCTCTTTCTTAAGTCTAATGGAAAATTGTTGTAAAACACGGTGTGTATTGCGCAGTGAGATTATATATAAAATGAATTATATTAAAGGAACCAGATTTATTAAACAAGGTCCTTGATTGAAATTGTGATTGGTCTAAAATAAAGTACTATATAAACCAGTAACTATTATAGTATCAATTTGACTGCAAAAGCAAGTTTAGCGGTAGTATAACCAATAGTCACGTATATTTTCTGAGAATGATTATAAAAACGGATCACTCACGTTTAAGATGTCGCAAAATTCCGTAAATTTAAAATAAAACATCTACGCGTTCACGTTTACTTATATTTTATTTTGCTTTAAAATAAGTTAATCAGCTAACAGTCTTTGTTAATAAGTAAAAAAATGGTAAAATATTTGGAATGGTTATCAAACAAAATATTTTCTGTAAAAGCTAAGTTACTAGATAACAAAACGAAACCTAAACATATAACTGGCAACTGGTTTAAAAATATAGGATGCCAAGGAATCGTGAATATCTCAGGAAATAAGTACCTAATATAATAGCTTAAAACGGTACATTTAATTGGGAAAATGCATGTAACAAATGTGTGCTGCAACTGACATTTTAAACTAACTTAACCTACGTGGAGCGTTCTGCAGTTAATATCTGTAAAGTATGATTTATATAGGATCTTATTAAGGCACTGTATGTAAGAAGAATCGAAAACTGTAATAGTTACAGTAAGAGTGTAGATATTTACAGACAAGGCGAAGCTGAGTCTGGATTTCTTAACTAGTTTTATTAAAAATCAGATGTCAGCGTGATATTAACTTAACTTTTCTCACATCGTTCTTGAATTTGTTGCTTACTAAAGCAAATCAAATAATAGTCATTAAGGCATCAAGGACATTATATGGATAATAACGCTTGACGTCGTTATTTTATGTTTTTATATATTTTATTTTAAATATTGCTTTACATAATAGCAGAAGAGTTGAGTAAGCTTAGAGGCCCTTGGGATATACGTTGACCGAAAGCGTTATTATCCTTATAATACCCATGGCACAGAAGATATAGTTATATTTTCTGTGCCGTGTAACTATATTTTCTCTGACTCTGCCCATGCCTTCAACGTTTAATGTTCGACTAAATATTCTTTATTCGAGAAATTTTTTTTTTAAACAAATTAGGTAGTATTTACCTGAAACAAAATTGTCATAACGTAATTACGGTAACCATAGTTGTAAGCAGAGAGAAGAATCTAGAGAGCCAGCGTCCACTTTGTTTCCCGAGCTTCCGCATGCTCAAAAAGTTAAAATTGAAAAGTCCGAGTTCGACGAAAATCAACCATCGGAGGATTTCGGTGATGAGACGACCGAACCTGGACATTAGAAAGTCAATGCCCGTAGGGGCGAGGCTGGGCGAAACAAAAAAGGCGATTTGACGTCCGAAAGGGTTGACGTTCGGCAGGGATGTTCGGCGGGCGCCCCTTAAACCGTTAAAAATATTTTGGAACCTAGGGGCTCCATTTGGGGGCCGATATTTTGCGACGTCCAAAATTATAGTTTTGGTCAATTTTGTTCGGTGGGCGGTCCTCTGCACGCAAAAAACATTTTTGGAACCTAGGGGCTCATTTAGGGGCCGAGGGGATTTGACGCCCGAATGGGTTCAAATTCGGGTTAGGGGGGCTTTCGACGATGCCGAGTTCGAATCTGATGTCGGCGAGAACCTACCGCGAATAGGTTCCGCGATAGGAGCCGGACGAGGTCGAATTTTGGTGATGGGCGAACGAGACCCTCTAATGAGCACCCTCACGCATGGGGCCCGTAATCGGGCCCCATCGATTTCGTAAACGGAAAATCGCCATTTTGGACGACTCAGAAGGATTTTTAAAAATTTAATATCTACGTTAATGACATGTAAATGGACCCCTTTAATCGATTCCGTCATGAAAACAGGTATTATCAAAAAAAAAATCGAAAATTTCAGGGGTATCTATATGGCTTAAAAAAAAATCGAGAATTTCAGAAAATCGGCTATATTCGAAAACGGTAACAGTTAGAGGAAACTTTAAATGGGAAAAATATGGGTCTCGTCGGGTACTATAATGTGTCGTATCCAGTTTGATTGTACGACGTTTCATTTTTTTTTTTTTAATTGAACAAAGGTGATTCTTATTTTCGCCTTTTTCTCGGTAACGAAAAGAGGTATCTCAAATCGGTTTGCGCCAGTATTTGCGTCGTTTTAAGGTCCATCGAAAAGTTCCTATACAGTTTTTCGATAGGAGTTTAAATAAGGTAGGTATACGATAAAATGTAAAGTTCGTCTGAAAATTTTCATTTTTCTGGGATCTGAAATTCTTTGTATTGTCTCACCCGTTAATGGGGAACGTGAGCTCGGAATAGAAACTCGTCTTTAGGCAAGACCGAGTTTGACGAATCAGCCGTCGGGGGTTTTCGGTGATGAGACGACGGAATCTGGACATGCGCCCCTTAAACCGTTAAAAATATTTTGGATCCTAGAGGCTCCATTTAGGGGCCGATATTTTGCGACGTCCAAAATCATTGTTAGATTTGTTTGGGTTAAGTATGGGTTAGTTTGGGTAGCGCGCTCGTCTCAATGCGCTTGTTTGGCTAGTTAAAGTTAGTTTCGATTATTTTTGCTTAATCTGGAATACGGAAGACAAGCGCGCTTGTCTTTACTTTGGTTAATTACGGTTAGTTTACGTTAGTTTGGGTAGTGCGCTCGTCTCAATGCGTTTGTTTGGCTAGTTAAAGTTAGTTTTGATTATTTTTGCTTAACCTGGAATACGTATTCCAGGTTAAGCAAAAATAATCAAAACTAACTTTAACCACGTGATTAATTACGGTTAGTTTGGGTTAGTTGAGGGTCATGCGAAAAGTGAAATATTACTTATTGCAATACGTGCCCGTACTTTGGATGCACTTTTTACGAAATATTTTGCGCGGAAGCTCGGGAGACAAAGTGGACGCTGGCTCTCTAGACTCTTGTTAAGCAGAGATGTTGTAAGTTGTTATTTGTCAACAAGACATCACATAAAAAATAATGTTCCGATTCAGACATAAAAATGTCCGAAGTAGAAGAAAATACACATCGTCCCAAAGATATTTTAGTGAAAGCTGCTGAAGCTATGGATGCGCTTGTGTCAGAAAAAACTAGGCGGATTTACCAGAAAGAATATTTACATTTTGAGGCCTGGCTGACGAAACACTACGCGGACTGTGTCGACGAAAACGTTTTAATGGCTTATTTTCAAGATTTGTCGGAGTCATATTCTCCAAATTCCCATTGGACCAAGTTCTCAATGTTACGTAAAGAATTAATAGTTCATAAGAAGATAAGAAGGAATGCAAAGTTGATTTCTCTGCAACACTTCCTAAAGCAAATTGGGAAAAATTATCAACCTAAAAAATCGAAGGTTCTGACTCGCGAGCAAGTTATAACATTCTTGAAAGACGCGCCGATTGAAAAATACTTGGCAGATAAAGTTGCATTAGTGATAGGTATATTCGGAGCTTGTGAAAATGAAGTTTACCGATGTGCGTCAGCATATATTCATTGACATTCCACCAAGTAAAAAATCGTCAAGCGAGGAGCTATTTGGTTATCGAAGAAAGTAAAATGTGTGCACTAAAGTACATTCGGGACTATGTGACTTTGCGACCTAACGGTGCACCTATTGATACGTTTTTGTGCTACTGTGATAAGCGATGTACTGTTCAGCCTATAGGTAAAAATACTTTTGAAAGTATATCCTCTAAGATTGCCACATATTTTGGTTTATCTGATGCTAAGGCGTACACAGGTCATTGTTTAAGGCAGTGAATCCCAAACTGTGCACCGCGGCGCCCTGGTACACCTCGGCCTCTTCACAGGGGCGCCGCGGAATATTGTAAATAAAATCTTAAATATAACTTAACAAAACACAAAAATCGAAGCGTCATTTAGAAGTTAAACACCATAATAGCATGGTTGACAAATCTTGTTATTTTTTGCCAGGGAGTTAAAAAGTTAAAACAACAAAACGAATTACTTTTTAGACTGCATCGATACCAAACAACGTTTTGCTAGCATCTTATAAGCTGACAAAATCGTGAAATGTAGACTACCCCATACCATCGCAGAAGAACTGATTCTACCGGCTGCTGTAGATATGGTGATCATCATGCTCGGTGAGTCTGCTGGGATGCAAAAGTGCCTTTGCCCAATAATAAAATGAGTCTAAGAATACAACATTTGAGGAGAATATCAACGACCAATTAATTCAAAACAAGTGGAATTTGGATTGCAGCTAGATGAAGCTACGGATAATAAGGACGCTCATTTGATATACTATGTACGGTTTACAGATGGTAATCATGTTAAAGAACACCTTCTGTTTTCTAAAAATATTACTGCAGGAGAAAGGTCAGAACCTGTTCGAGATTCTTGATACATTCATATCGGAAAATAATTTGAATTGGTTTAAGTGCGTTGATGTCAGTACCAATGGAACTCGCTGCATGTCTGGCAGCTACGGAGGACTACAGGCACTTATTCGAAGCAAATCATCAGATGCACGATGGATCCGTTGCATTATTCATAGGAAGGTGCTTGCGTCAAAGAACAGTCCTGCTCTGAATCAGGTATGTGTGGTGAATGTGGTGAATTTTATAAAAACTCGTCCATTGAAAGCAAGGCTTTTAAAATACTGAGTGAGGATATAAGAGCCGATCATTCATCTTTGTTGTACTATAGTAGTGCACGAAAAGCTTAATTCTCTTAATCTCTCTCTACAGGGAAGAAACATACATCTTTTGAAATCAACTGAAAAATATCAACTCTAAAAAAAAACTGACAGTCTGGAGAAGAAAACTGAATGAACAAGCAGGAAAAGATTGTTTTTTTTTGCAGCAGCAGTTTATGACGGCAAAGGAACTTGTTCTTTTTCAAGATATAAAAATAATGTTTGAAGGGCACTTATCATAGTTAATTATCTACTGTGAAAAATACTTTCCAAATTAATTTTTTTAAAGATTTGCATGAATCCATGATCCATTTAACAACAGTGCTCCACCTGAGTTTACTACTACAGAAGTAGAAAAACTTATTGGCACAACATTTTGAAAGCAAAATTTAGCAGCATGGAATTGACATAATTTTGGATTTCAATAAAAGATGAATATCCCCTTCTAAGTGGTAAGGCTCAGTGGATGTTAATTCCAATTTCTACGTCATATTTGTCCGAAGCTGGGTTTTCGGCAGTCGCTGTAATAAAAACCGAGTATAGAGCAAACATCAAGGTGGAATAGAAAATGGGGGTGGCCGTGTCCAGTTTAGTTCCACGATTTGAAAAATCCATCACATTAATTATTATTTTAATGTTAATAAGGTGAACAATGTAAAAATAATGAAATATTCACATTTGTTTATTTTTATCTCCCTCTTATGAGTAGTCATATTTCATACTTTTACTAAGATTAGGGTGCCATGGAAAAATGTTAATTGTAAAAGGGCGCCGCGACTAGGAGAAGTTTGGGAACCACTGGTTTAAGGCATACAGCGGCAATAATGCATTCTGATGCGGGAGGTAGTTCCGAGAACTTAATGAAGTTAGGAGGCTGGAAGAGTTCTTTGGTAGCACGTGGGTACGTAGATAATAGTGAAAGCTCCAAATTGGCTAATAACTACTGTAGTGGGGTATGGAAATGTAGAATTCTTCTCGGATTATTCAGTTTGAAAATTGTACGTTTTACCTTAAAAAATAATTTATTTTAATAAATAAATACATATGTTTGGTATGTTTGAATTTTCGTAATAAATGCTTGAATAAAAATAATCATTGTTCAGTTATTGGTAAATTTGTTAGGCCCTATTTTTCTAAAATAATTCGTTTTTAACTGCCTTTGACATAATGTAATTTTTTGTCAAATAATGCACTATACGGACATTAAATAAATTAATGATCTCAATAGTTTGTCACTTCGTGCTTGCTTTAGGATGGTAGTGAACTATAAGTCTAACAAATAACATATTACAACACAGTATGAAATAAAGTAATTGACATCAGACTGACTGATTAGAATCAGCTTCGCATATGGTCCAATGCATAAGATCCGACATAGTGATAAAAATTCGACCGGATAAAGACGAAAATTATATAAATATATAAGAACCCACAACCGATCTGGTTAGTTTAAAACGTCACTTGACCTACACAAATGGTACGTCTCATTCAACTATACTGATTCCTCACACCTTCTATATTCGTGCAAAATAAAGGCAGAATAACTAAAATTATCTACAAAGATCAATAAGTATCCATCGCCTTTTGTCAACAAAATAAACAAAATCACAAAGTTTTAAATTTATTTTTAATATAAAAATTGCACATTTGAAGATCTCACAAAAAATATTACGGCGCATATTTTGACCGAAATATAATATGTATTCATAAATACAAAAATAACTTTGGTATATTAATAAATGTTTTAAAACATAAAGTTAGCTTTAAACGTGTCTTAATTCGTTATTATTTTGCTAGCTTTGGAAATATACATTTCCAAATAAGTGCTTTAGATACAACAAGGGATAAAAATGTATGTAAGTTGTTTAAAGGAAAGCGACAAAAACGTTTGTCGCTGGCCAGTTGAAACGATATATCTAATTTTTACTATCAGATTGATAGCTCTTGAATTTAAAACGTATTTTTTCTGGGAATCCAATAATCTATGATATTGCGTTTTTGATAAGTTATAGGTAAAACAATCAGAGATTCGTTTTATCAATTTTTTTTTTT
>MU183138.1:207524-227813 GCA_016904865.1 Pissodes strobi
TTTTTTTTTGACGAGCAGTTTAGTTAAATATTAATTCAAAAATGGTTTTATTATATATTAGAGATTTTAGAACATACAAACTAGCTGAGAAGCCCGGGAACGGTCTATGGTTTGCAAAACCATCATAATTAAAGAATTTTTAGGTAAATTTCGAAGTTCACCTCTATTACAAGTCTCTGTAAAACCGAAGCTCGCTAGCAATGTGGGTGGCGAAACTAATGCAATAAAAATCGAAACTGGCTGAATGGTCGAGCTTCAAAATGATGAGCAGTAAAAACTAAAAAATACATTTTATCGAAAGAAAAGTATATTCAAACGTTAATAAACATTGATATTTCATTAAATTAAATGTTTAAAATGATACTGTCCTTCAATTTGGCGATAGTCTGATGGGCGATAAAAAGTAAATGAGTCATTTATCACCAATTAGAATATTCCCTAATTGAAGCACATAAGTGCTTAACATATATTTAAATAAAAACCAATATTTTAAAAATGCCTAAATATTTTTGTTTGTTAAAGTGTCATAGGACAGTTTTGGATTTGTTAAGAGTTTCTTTAAAAAACGAAACACCCCAAACAGGCTGGTTTCAAAATAGTTGGCTGTAACCGAATCTTTCTTGCATCCCTAATGCATTATCCATTTAATTGCCCTACAATGTAGGGCGGTGAGCTTCGAACAGCCTTTAATAACTCTAATCAGGATATTATTTGCACTGATAGGCAAAGCTTCCATTTCAACAACTAACGCCTGGTAAAACATTAAAATAATTAATATTTAAGAAGCCATGTTTAAAACTGCTTCACCTTCCGTTTTTCAAAAGGTAATGTATTCCTTTATATACAGGCCTTGTGTAGTATTATAAAAAATACATTTTTAAAAATATGCACTAAGACTCAGTTATTAAATTTTAACACATCTAAAATGTTCTTAAAAGTATATAATAAACCTAAGTCATATCAGATAAACCACAGATACAGAATTTGTCGATCATTTGTCGCAATTTTACACCATATAAAAAGATGAATATTGCAGCTGATGGAATAAAATAATTTAGTTAAAATAGTTAAGTTTATCATGGTCCTGTAAGAGAAAGGCTAATTCAAGCTGCTAGCAGACCTGGTACTGCTATGAGGAACAGCTATACTAACTAAACGAAGCAACGAAGGACAGTCAACATGAGAATTAGCACTCTTACAAAGACGTTCAAAGTATTTATTTGGAGTGGATCCAGGGCAAATCGATCATGTAGCATTCTATAGTCATAAATATATTTATCTGAATCTAAAGCAAGGGATAAAAAATTTGCGTTAAACTTGTTGAATTCTCTTGTGTGGTATAAAACTGTAACACAACAATCGGATGGCAGAAATACCAGTGAAATCACTTGAGAACCTCTTCAAGAGTTTTCGAAACTACTTCAGTAACGTGAATGAGAGGTAATAATCAAAAACTACTCTAATAGTGACAAGGTACAAGTGGAATTTCGTAAATTGATAATATATACCTCTCGCGAAACATATACTATTTTGCAGCATTGAGATCCATATCATTTGTCCCACACCATATTTCAAGTCTATTCAAGCCACGATTGAAGCTTTATCTCATTAATATTAAACACAGGCTAAAAATAAGTCGACAAATAAATAATTAGATTTTAAGGCCTGACTAAGGCGACGGCGCGGCGCAGTTTTGGTTGCAGCGATGCTTACAGCCAGCTGGTGCTTCAACTCATTCCATAAAAAGCTACATGAATACATATCTGTATTATATATTTATAAAACTATAGAAAACGGCGGCGGCGCCACCTCGTTTAATTTGCCACCCCCGAGAAAATCAAAACGCACTTTGGCTATGGTATCCGGTATACTTATATCAAAAAGCTTGAAAATTTAATTTAATTTGGCTGAAGTGTGCCGTTTTAGAATTAACGCAGATATTTAATAAAGTAAGTACAAAAACTTACAGCACTGGATTTCATAAAACTTCTTTCAACACTAGAAGTCAGACTAGTAGTCATGCTGGTCGTCATATCGGACGACATATTCTTGTGATCGCTGCCATTGAAAAAATCGTTTACTTCTTGCTTGCTTTTAAAGGATGGTTTGGGAGAGGGATCAAACAGGGTCATGGATCGTTTTAGGAGAGGCAACCCTTTCTTCTTTTCTTGATTTTGAGATTTGCCTTCTTTAACAAATGACTTCTCGCTAGAAACATTATTTTTCGATGTTTTAGAGCCGCTATTTTTATTATTTGATGTTACCCCTTTCTTAGTACTACTACTATTACTATTACTAGATGACGTTTTCGTATTTTTGGAGTTAGAAAGACTAGTATCCCGCTTGCTGCGATTTACTAGCGACAAAGATCGTTTAACTAAAGGTTTCTTAGTTGCTTTTGGTTCTATAGCCTCAATTGTACAGTCGTACTGAGCGCTGTAATGATCTATGTCACCATTTTGTAAAGTCATGTCAGTATCTACGGTACTCGTAGGAGAATAGTCGTCAATTTTAAAGTGCTCTGGTATAGATAAATTGTCGTTTTCGTTGATAAGTCTCGGATCTATAGACGAAGACATATCGTCACTGTACTTTCGGTTGTCTAAAATGCGATCCAATGTTAAAGAATCCTTATTATTCTTAAGATTATGTAAATAGAACCCATTAGAATTGTCGTTGTTTGCTTTATCGGTATCGTCCCCAAAATGTTCGTTAATCATATTTTCAATCAGCTCAAAATCGTCATTGTCAGTAACCGAATCCAACGAATCTTTAAAATTGATAGGTGGATCTATCACAGATTGACGCTTGTTCTTTTTAGCAGTCTCGGCGGATCTAATAGATTTCTTAACAGGCACAGGGGATGTGGGAGTTTTAAGTGGGGTGGGAACTGTGGTGTGTGGACGGGGAGTGCTGCTGACTTGATCCGATGGTGTAAAGGGTTTGAAATCGTCGCACTCGAGGAGTTCCATGAACTGGCGTTGGGCCATTTCGAAAGGATCGTAATTCGAGGCATTACTGAAAAAATAAATATTACCGAATTTAGTAATAATGTGTACAGTTTTGTCAGAGTGATTCGAGATGTAAAATCTAGATATATTATAAAGCATTTATCAGATTTACAATTTTAATTTTTATCTAATTTTATTAATATGTAATTATTTAAGATAATACAATATTTTGATTTTGAAGCTTTTATAGGTTTTGTTCAACTAAAAAAAATGTTGAGAGCTATATCAATCCTGTTAACAATCTTAGAATTAATTTTTTAAGTTCTTCATTATAACCGACTGAAAGCAATAATTATTTTTTAGATAATAATACATTTTGATTTTAAATAAAGTGGAAGCATTAATAGCTTTGCTCGACTAAAAATTTTTTGGGGAAATGATTCTAATTTGGTTGACTGATTTTTGAGCGCGTCTTGTGAAGTACCATGCGTGTGCTTGTATAATATCCATTTCCTACTTTTGCGCGCACGATTTTAGCAGTTTCAGCTGGAGACAAACTGAATTATTTTGCTTTAAAATAAAACAGAACGTAGACAAAACCAACTCACACTAGGGTCAGTTATTTGATTTTGTAGTATGTGAAAGCAAATAAGATAACGATTTTTGAAATTTTGATAGTTCAAAAATAATTGAATTTACTACAACACAGTTTTATCCATAATTTTAAAACACAATTTACACAATCGACGGCATCTCAAGATGATGAAACTTTAAACAAAATAAAGCTATTTTTTAATGTGCCAAAAAGATAACCATAATTTAGTTACAGTACTGTGAAAATGAAAAATGTCTACCTTTATCAATTGCAGAGTGATTAAACTCTATTTTAACATTTTTTTAATAAACAATATCCATAACAGATTCAATGCTAAAAGGAGAGATACTGATACACGTAATTGTTAACAAAAGTTTACTTAGAATTACAAGGAATCTAAAAATTGATAAATATGCGAAGTATCTCATTTAAAATAATGAAATTGAGCCTAACTTCGGGCAAACGTAAAAGTGACAGAAACAACGAAATCTCATTTATTGGAACTATTGAAATCAATTATGTCTAGCACCAAATTTGTTCCTGAGATTTAACACACCACCAACCGTAAATAGTCCTGGCCCTATATACGTTTAAATTAACAAGTAGGTTTAGGTAACATGATATGATTCATAATGCTAGTTATAATGATAGTGTGCCACCTTACCATTTAGTTGCCATATTTCCCTTTAGAATAAGAAACACAATCAATATTACATAACTCTTAACACGAAATCTACAATAATACTGCACACATCCTACTTTATTTGAATAACCAAGAGTTCAATTCTTCATTTAGGTGCCATGACATTACCAGTTACAGATTTTTACCTTGTGCAAATTTTTTAAACCTACGCCTTTGTCCATATTAAGAAAGCAGTTAATCTCAATTTTTATTATTCCACTTTTTTTCTTTAAGTAGTTCATTCAGTTCAAAAATAGATAATCTAAGTTAGTTCTAGTAGTGGCGGAAATAATAGACAGGCCATTAATTGACACGAAGAAAAATTTTTAGTGCCAGTTCATCTTTATATAAATACAAAGTTTTAAATCATACAAGCACGAGATAGAAAACGTGACGCAAAATTTTATGCGAGCAATAATATGTGGTAATAAAAATAATTTTCTGATAAAATTTCTTCAGTATAAAAATTCCACTGAAAATATTAGATTCGTGTTTGTCGACGAAACTTGGATGTATCAGAATGTACGCAAGTTCGTCGATGGGTACATGGATTTGATAAATAAGCAACAAATTCAAAATTATAGCCCAGGACGGTCGCTTTATAAACTACATGGAAGCGATTTTTTTTATAAAATCATAACAAGGGACGAACACAAGTCCATATACGATAGGTACTATTTCTTTCAACTGGATGGCTGATCAATTCATGCCACATGTGTAGACGTTTTAAGTATTTTCTTGCAAAAAATATCAAATGCAATAACGGCTGATTAACTTTAATTCAAAAATAATAAAGATATAATTATGGGACTTAAAGTCTTTCTCGAAACGTGCCTAAACAATATGTTATTGACTGTAATAATGTAATAGGATAACGGTGTGTAGACAGTGTTAGAAAATAAGAAGACCAGGTTAAGTTGAGGCTGTACCAGGAGTCAGTGTGTAAAAATAAATCAGCATGAAAACTAATTAAAACAGTTGTTTATTAATCAAATATTACATGGCGCAGTCAGTAAAGAACCATAGCTCATAGAAATCTAATAGTTAGATTTCAAATCGTGCGTTGGTACACGGTGATCATTTATAATGTCCCCCCCCTCTTAACTTTTTTGTTTTTCGCATTAGACAAAAATGTTAAATACAAAAGTTGTGCTGAATAATGTAAGCTATTTGCAGAATATATTTATATATATACAAGGTGTTGCAGAAATGAGTGGCAAGTAAAAGTTATATTTTTTTAAATGAAACGCCCTGTATATTGTTAATTTTTTGGAATCTCCTAAGAATTCTGAACATTTTTTCTATAACATGTCCTATACCTAAATGTCATAGTTTTCGACATATTCGCATTTTAAATAGTGGTCTCGTATTGTAGTTGCCTAATTCACGGCCACCTAAGAACTGGAATCTAGAATATTTATCTTTGAATATAACTGCTTAGTTAAAATGCGAATATGTCGAAAACTATTACATTTAGGTATAGGACATGTTATAGAAAAAATATTCAGGATTTTTAGGAGATTCTAAAAAACTAATAATATACAGGGTATTTCATTTAAAAAGATATAACTTTAACCTGTCACTCATTTCTGCAATACCTTGTATATATATAAATGAATTCTGCAAATAGCTTACATTATTCTGCACAACTTTTGTATTTAACATTTTTGTCTAATGCAAAAAACAAAAAAGTTAAGAGGGGGGGACTTTATAAATGATCACCGTGTACCTACCAAAGGAAATAAGAGAAAGAAAAGTGGAGGGAAGATTAACTGAACCCATGAAAAGGGAGGGAAATCTGAACGTAAATTTCAACAGGTTTTATCAAAACTTTGAAACTTACCTAATTACGACTGAGAAAGACTCAAAGGCAAATAAAGTTAAAGTTGCATTGTTTTTCAAAAACAGTTGCAGTCAGTAAGGAACAAAATGTTTCAAGTGTGATAAAGACAATCACTATAGTAATGCGTGTCTACATGAAAATTTGAAAATCGTCAAAGACAAAACTCGGGAAACAATGTTAAACAAGTGAAAGAACTGTGCAAGAGGAAGCAGACAGTGACGACAGTTCAGAAAATGAAGGCTTATATATACACATAGTGTTAAGTGAAAGTTGGTGAAGTTAAAAATAAAAATAGGGTAGTGTGGCTTGAGAAACTGAAAATACAGGATAAAAATAAACTTTAAAATTGACACAGGGGTTGAGGTAAATATATTGGCAACGAAAATTTTGCAAGGATGGCTTAAGGAAAATGGTTGTCACAAATTGAAAAAATCAAGTATAGTTTTAGAAGCATATGGTGAAACATCATTAAAACCAGTAGGAAAAATTAAATTGCCATGCGTAAGGTCAGGTCAATCATTTATATTAGAGTTTCTTATTGTACATTTAAATGCTAAACTAATAATTGGTTTGCCACCTTGTTATGCTTTAGGCTTAATAAAAAAATCAGAAAGCATTAATATTGTACAAGGATTTAGTCAGAATAAAGAAAATGTGATTTTTGAGAATAGTGATGTTTTTGATGGCATAGGCATTTTTGCGGACATTTGTAAAATAGAGTTAATGGAAAATAGTACACCAGTAGCTAGGCCTGCGAGGCATGTCCCATTGCTCATAAAATATAGATTAAAACACAAGCTCGATAAGTTGGAAGAAAAAAAAAACATTATAAGTAGAGTAGATGAAGCAAGTCAAAGGGTAAATAATTTAGTAATTATTGAAAAATCTGATACATCCTTGAGATTGTGTCTAGATCCACAGGACTTGAATAAGGGTATTAAAAAGTAATATTTCGAAATCCCAACTTTAGAGGAAATAAGTTCTCAGTTGGCAGGAAAAAAATATTTTACAGTATTAGATTTTAAGGACGGGTTCTATCAAATAAAACTAGATGAACCTTCTAGTAAACTAACAACATTTGCGACTCCGTTTGGTTGTTACAGGTTCCGCAGGTTGCTATTTGGTGTAAATCTAGCACCTGAATTTTTTTTAAAAATTAAAGATAAAAATGTTGATGATATCAAAAATGTCATAATATATTATTGACGACCTTCTAATAGCTTGTGCTACATTGGAAGAGCATGATAAAACTCTCAAAAAAGTATTTAATCGTGCTAGAGAAAAAGGTGTGAAATTTAATAAACAGAAATTTAAGCAAAATGAAGTGAAGTACATGAGACACATTTTTAATCAGGTTGGTATGAGAGCTGATAATGAAAAAATTAAAGCTATAAATGGCCTTAAAGCTCCTAGTAACAGGAAAGAGCTGCAGAAGTTATTGGGGCTAGTAAACTATTTTAGAAAGTTCATTCCCAAGTTAGGTGAAATTTCTAATCTTCTTTGTCAGTTGCTTAAAAAAATATATAGTGTTTCAGTGGTTAGACGTTCATAATAAAGCGCTTGAGACTATTAAACAAGAACTGGCAAAAAATATAACCTTAAAAAATATTGATTGTAGGTAGAAAAGATATAGTAATTCAGACAGATGCAAACCAAAATGGACTAGGTTGCCGCTTAATTCAAGAAAGTAAGCGTGTAGCGTATGCTTCAAGGAGCTTGACAGATACAGAAAGACAATATCCGGTTATTGAAAAGGAAATGTTAGGTATTGTATATGCATGCCAAAAATTTCATTACTTTATTTATGGTCGTCCCATAAAAATAGTTACAGATCATGAGTTTAACGTGAGCATTTTAAATAAACAAATATACTCAATAAATTTTCCTGGGTTATGATGAAATCAGAACTTATAAAGTATGACATACAAGTTGAATATGTACCAGGTAAGTATCTACATATTGCAGATTATTTGTTTAGAAATGTAAGTGGAAAAAGCTGTTGATAATGATATGCAAGAAATGGTGCATGAGGTGGAAAAGTATTTACGTATGAGTGAAAGTAGAAAAGACCAATTCAGAAAAGAAACAGTAAAAGATACAGTTTTAGGAAAGGTTAGGGAGTATTGTTTGCATGGTTGGGAAAAAAGAAAATATGAAGGAGAGCTTGGAGTATTTTATAATTTGTATGTGATGATCTTCTATTTTACAATGATAGAGTAGTGACTGAGATTTTGCAGAAAGAGGTGTTAAAAATATTGCATGAGGGTTATTTTAGTATTAGTCGAACGAGGGATAGTGCTCGTGGTGTATTGTTTTGGCTGGGTATGTGTATGGATATTGAGAACAATATAAAGCATTGTATTGCATTTTAAATTTCAAACAAGCAGTCCTAGACATCCCAGGCCCAATGGTCTAGCGGAAAGGTTTGTACAAACAGCTAAAAATATAATCCGTAAGTCTGATGATGTTTGGGCAGCTTTAATGGAATACCGTAATACTCCTATTACTAGTTTAAAACGGTCACCAGCGGAACTGTTGTATTCAAGAAAGCTTAAAATGAAATTACCACTTATAGAAAAACAAAAAACGGAAATTACAGTTTAAAAAGACCAGAAAAAAAACTAAATAATACACAATTTCGAGACAACTGTTACCAAATGAAGAAGGAATCTCCAAAAATCAAAGAATATTTAGAAACTCATGTAAATGCTAATAAAGAAATAACGAAAATGATTAAAATAAAAAGAAAACATTATTATAATGGAAAATTCTCATCTGGGAATACAAAAAATTGGAAAACGTTCATCTTTTATTGAATACAGGATCAATAAAATAACAAGAAACAAACTGACTTTAAAAATGATAAAACCATTGAGGTATTTATAAATACCTCAATGGATAAAATTATTGATCCAAATAATTACAAAAATATTTTAAAAAGTATGAACAAGTTGAACAATTTTTAGAGTCAAAAGTTATTGTTTCATGTTCAACATGGCTCTTATTACAAAAAGTCAGCTTGGCTTAGACGGAGGTAAAAACGTCTTTAGATTTATGTAAAGCATTCGAAGCATGAAATATTATTTATTGCGACATATATTTTATATTGGTATTAGATGAAAAAATATATACCGGGTGACAACGAAATTACTACCCAGGGCCGGATTTTAAAATGGCTTGAGATAAAAATTTAAAATTTTTACTGACCATAGAGTTCAGTAACGTCCACATTTCAAGCAAAAAAACAATTGACAGTCATTTCCGGTTTCACCGGAAACGATATAAGTTTAACTTTTTTAAATGGCAACCCCCGTTTATTTTTGCATATTTGAATTCTACGAAAAATTCTAAACACTTTTTATGCAGGATGTACTATAGCTAACGTTAATAGATTTTGACTTATGAGACTTTAAAGTTTACCCTACTTTGACATTTATTTGCATTTTATAAGAAAACAACATGTGCTACGAGCAAAATAAATGGTGCAATTTATACGTCAACCAAGGCGCTCTAGGATGGCAGAATAAATATTTTTGATATGTTGATTTTCAATTTTTCATAGATTTTTGTATGAAAACGGTTTAACCTACAGCCATGAGACTTTTACTAACCAATTTTGCTTTTTTGTCTTCTTTCCATTTATATCCTTAGTTTTCATTTTCAAACAACGTATATTATTTTTTATTATACTTATTGGATCCATAAAAATAGTATTTAGTGGCTGGCTTTTATTAAAATAAAAATAATCATGTTTACCCATGACACAGGTTGCCATGGTTTTTAAAAACAATTGAATTTTGACAGGTAACATTTATCTTGCCATTTTAAATGGATTGCAAAGAACTTTTAGTCTAAGTCGAAAAAAAGTCACGAAACAAAGCACGATAATTTACACAAATTGCAACAAAAATTGTGAAATCTGCCGAAGACACAGGGAAATAAGTTACCTGTCAAAATTCAATTGTTTTTTAAAACCATAGCAACTTGTGTCATGGCTAAACATGATTATTTTTATTTTAATAAAAGCCAGCCACTAAATACCATTTTTATGGATCCAATAAGCATAATAAAAAATAATATCCGTTGTTTGAAAATTAAAAGTAAGGATATAAATGGAAAGAAGATAAGAAAGTAAGATTGGGTAGTGAAAGTCTCATGGCTGTAGGTTAAACCGTTTTCATACAAAATTCGATGAAAAATTGAAAATCAACATATCAACAATAACAATTTTTGAAAACTCTTAATTTCAAGTTTTTTATTCTGCCATCCTAGAGCGCCTTGGTTGACGTATAAATTGCACCCTTTGTTTTGGTCGTAGCACATTTTGTTTTCCTATAAAATGCAAATAAATGTCGAAATAGGATAAACTTTAAAGTCTCATAAGTCAAAATCTATTAACTTTAGCTATAGTACATCCTACATAAAAAGTGGTTAGAATTTTTCGTAGAATTCAAATATGTAAAAATATATTGGGGTTTTCATTAAAAAAAGTTAAACTTATATCGTTTTCGGTGAAACCGGAAGTGACTGTCACTTGTTTTTTTACTTGAAATGTGCACGTCACTGAACCCTATGGTCGGCAAAAGTTTCAAATTTTTATCTCAAGCCATTTTAAAATCCGGGCCTGGGTGGTAGTTTCGTTGTCACCCGGTATAGCGGGTTTAAATGTTACGTAATTAATATGAAACAATGTATATAAAATAGATAAAAGAAAAGTACCCTCCAAAAAGATAAATGTGAAGTGCCTCAAGGACGAATTTTCTTAAATTATTTGCCGATAAGACAACTCTTCTTTATACTACATAAAGTTTTACTGAATCAACTGATAATATTAGATACGATTTAACTATTATAATGGTTCCAATCTCAAAAATAAACTTGAATTATCAGAAATCACCATTTTTATATCTAATTCTAATATCTGTCTATCTATGTAATGTAATGTATAGTGAAAAATCTTCCAATCAGGAATGTTCTCATTTCGAACCGATCCACATATATGTACAATTACCGTGTACCCCAATTCTATAAAATCTTCCCAACGGCTGGGCTGTCCAATGAAATCCAAATTTGTTTGGCCTATATTATGAATTATAAGATTTTTGCAATTAATAGGTTTCTTGTTTTTTTGCATGGAACATGATACTAGGAGAGCTGTCATATTTTCAGGTTCTAGTAATTCAAATCAAAGCAATTAATACATCAGGTATCCTATTCAAATTAGACTAAATCTTTCATACCAAGCAGATGATCTTGGATGCAAACACAATCATAGTTGATAGGTAGAAATATGAGAGCTCCCTTAGACATTAGATTGGATTAATTTGATTTAATCTCATGCGTGAAACCATTTAAAATGAATGGAAATAGGCTTGGAAGCAATCCACCCAAACTGAGCAACAAGCTGATAATCAGTGTTTTTCGAAAAAGTGGATTATTATATGTTATAAGTCTTTAATTAGGTGATCTAGATGAACAGTAAAACCAGTACCTGGGTGATTGTGTTTATGTGATGACTACAGGTCATATGAGATGAAAGATGTACGATTCCTAACCTAAAAAATTTATACATAAATATACCCTGAAAATATAATATCTTCAATCGTTGTGAATATCATTAATTTTACACAGTTAATTATATGCAGGGTGAAACTTATCAACTAAGTTTGGACTACCGCTCTGCAATACTTAATAGCTTATGAATAATTACCTTTGTTTGATAGCTTTCATGTCATATTCGGATTCTAACAAATCAGAATTTCTATCATATTCTTGAGTTTCAATTAAATTTTTGCAACTCTTGATTTCAGGCAACGAAATCTTCTGTAATTCTTCTATGTTAACTTGAAGTTCCTGATTTTTCATATGAGAACTGATTCGGTTTCCAACAATTAAGGGTAATTTTATCCTTTGATTATTTCTCATTTTCTTCTCTACTTTCTCCACATATTTTTTGTCTATGTCTAATAATTTCTCACATTCGGATACACTAATGGCCAGAAGAACGTTGCTATGATTTGTTTTAAGCTTTCTTCCTTGTATGATTTTTTCTATTAGGTTGAAAGTTCTTGGTGTCATATCCGACATAACTGAACTGGCAGCTGAATTAGGAATTGTTAAAATATTACTTTCGAGTGCAGAACTTGATTTCCCAAAATGAGTTTTATCTGAAACATCGTAGTCCTCAGTTTTAATTTTTAATGTTTCAAAACTTTGCTGATCTGTCGGTATAGGCCCAGGGATGATAACGGCAGGCAAATGCTCATTAGTCCCTTCAACTACTTCATTGCCACTAGCCTCGCTTTCGCTTAAATAAACTCGTCTTTTCTTTTTTGGAACTGAATAATCTTCATCTAAAATTGAACCATTCATCGCCCCTGTCACCTGTTTGCTTTTGGTTTCCTCAATAAATTTTTCAGCAGCTATTCTCAAAATGTCGAATCTTTCCTTGCTTTGAACACTGGTCCAGTCAACCAGTTTCATATCTTGGGTGTTTTTAATTTGAAATTTAAAAGGAGAAGCTGCCTTTAGATTTGCATCTTGAGTGTCTGTTCTTGAATTGCTCTCCACTGCATTCTCGTTAGACTCCCCACTGCATTTAAAACTAAATTCAGATAAATGTGTAACAGGCGTCGAGCAAATACTTCTGATATCTTGACATGTCTTCCTAAAGTCCATACTTTCGGACTCGTAGACAAACTTTCGCTTAAAAAATAATGGTATAACCTGTTGCGTTTGGTCTTCCCTTTGAGAAAAAGACGCTACAGTATTTTTGAGGATATTTACATCAGAAAAACTTTTCTTTAAACTAAAGTTTGAAACGTGTATTTCCATCGAAAGAGTTTCACTGGAAACTTGTTTCATGATTTTTTCAAAATTGGTAGTAACAACGGGGCCCCAAGACTTTTTATCAGTTAAGGTGTTTAAACTATTATCTCTGGTTAAGTCTAAATTTGTGCCTGACTGGAATAAACACACCACTTTCGTGGATTTATCAACGTTATTTGAGTCACGAGAAGGTAATTTTAAATGATTTTCATCACAAACAGCAGAATTGCAATCTATAACATTTTCTACAATGGATAATGTTTCAATATCATTAGACCTAACTTCATTGTTTTTGCTATTTACACAGGACTCTTCAAGAGAATCATTTTCCGCCATATCCTCTGAATCCTCCTTAATGACATTTTTATTATCTGCCTCAACGTTAAAACATCTAATACATGTTTCTGCATTGTTCTCCTCATTTTCACTGTCATCGTCTCCAAAATTAGTCTCAAACCACTCATTCATGTTAGTAGGGTTGTCGCTTAGTTTTCTAGTTTCAGTTTTGTCAGTATCGTTATCTAGAGCTTGACCATTTTCATCAGCCTCATCTACAGAACAATCGAGTTCATCTACGCCTTTGAGATGTGCATTTAAATAGGTAGAATCTATGATATTATTTTCAAACCGGCAGCAGTTTTCTCTACTAAGTTCATCAACAGTTTTATTCAATTTAAAGACATTGGCTTCACCTTTTGTGGCATAAGCCTGTTCAGATAGTTTTACTTCGAAACAATTATCTGTATCTTCATAGTTTGATTCATCTAAGTTTTTACTAAGAACTTCCACTTTTTGCTTGTTGTCGCCAAGTGATGCATGTTTAAGCAAAGTGAGACAATTTTCGCCCTTCGAGTCCATATCTGCAGCCATCTTATACTTTCTTAAAACGTTTGAAACATTTTTAAATCCCTTCTTAGTAGGTATTCTTGTATATCTGCTCTTGTTAAAGACATCATTAGAGGACATAATTTTTTCAACTTCCATTTTAGAACTTTCTTGAAAAGAGAACATCTCGCTTTTCGATCCCAAGTTAATAGTTAAGCCTTTAATCCCCCCTCGAACTCTTTTTGAAAGCAAACGTCTGTTTGAAGCATTATTATCATCCTCCAAATACTTATTTTTTTCTTCAGTTGGGTTTTGAGTAACTATTGGTATATCACCAACGTGTGATTCTTTAATGGTTAAAGATGTGATCGACTGCCCTTTGTATGATCTAGTCAAGGGTACTATTGTGTCCATTATTGGATCTTCAATGATCTCCTTCTCCAGTGCGGAAGAAAGTTTTGGTGTGTTTGTGATTTTTGTATCGGTTTGCCCTTTAGAACTTTTTTTAAAAATACTTTTCTCTGCGTTGATATTTTTAATTGTATCTTTCCATGTAACCATACGTTTATTAACTTCGATGTTACTAATAGAAGACACAGTCAAACCTTCAATTCGATCATTTACATTGACGGAGTTCAGCTTTTTAACGGCATGGGGATTTCTTTTGCTTTGCAAACTATTAGGAAGAAAGGAAAAGGGATTTAGGATACCTCTGGTGAAAAAGGTTTTTGACACGTAAGGAGAAGGGAAAAATTTGATTTCCTTCAACAGACTTAAGTTTATTAAAGTGGTAACAAAAACGGAACCCTTTTCCGTTCTCCCTACAGTTCATATAAAACAAAGAACACTGTATTTTGGTTCAGCATTTTTTTTCTAGGAGAGGGGCATATTTGATTAAATTTGGAAACATAAAATAGGTAAGTACGTCATTTTATTTGTTTTATCACAATCAATACTAACCTTTTAATAGATTCTGCTTTGGGTGACGGACTACCGATGATAGGCATTCCAAATGATAGCGACATATTTCTGTCGTTTTCAGTACTGTTTCGTTTTCTATCTCCATTACATTTTTCGATGTCGGATTTGCTTAATCTCTCTTTGGTTTCGTTGGAGGCTTTTTCTGCAAATTACGAATAGTTGTGAAACATCAGGTTAGATAACTAAAAAATACCACATAATTTTTGTTTAATATAATTTTTATATTATTTATGAAACTAGTAGTTATGTTTAGTTGAATGGAAATGAATATTTAAGTTTATACCTAGTCAAAAGATTTTGTACAATATTTGCATATTATAAGATTTGACTAAATTATTACTATTACTAGAAAAACATTTTCGAGCATAGTGGATTAAAGCAGAAGGTATAAGAAGTGTAACAAATTAGCGAAATAGGAGAAGAGAACAGCAAAGAAAATGGATGATTTAGAAAAATTAAAAAATGCAAATCCAAAACGAATATGGAAAAACTTAAATTTATACCTGCCAAAAGTTAAAAAGCCAGTTTAAGGAAAACTGAAGACTAAACAAGTATGAGGGAATTAAACTACCCATTTTTCGCACATCATAATGGCCAACTTCAATCGAATAGAAGAAGTGGCAGCAAGACATGGTTACTCTTCACGGCTTGACAGTAACCGTATTGATATAAGGGGATCTGTATTTATCGTTATAAATACTTGTTTCTAAAATACTTAGGTTTGGCAATAATTGACCAAGAATCAGGTGTTACTTATTTCGCATATTTTGGCGACCTTCCGGTTCGGTCGCAGATATCTACTGGTTGCGACATTCTGTGCCGATTATTTATTTAAAGTTTAAAACTTAGGTCAATTCGATTACTTTCTGTATTATTCGTTTTCAGTGGTCTCGTGTATAGTGTGCCACTAAAAATATCAAAGGACTCTAGGTACTATCTCGATCTCGTCTTTTACAATAAATGTTTCGGCTTGATGAGGTCTTTATCAAGAGTAGTTGAATACTAAAATCTAGATTGTTATACCCTACTAATCTGCCTGTCGGTATTTTGGTTTTATTGCACTGTCAATTATGCAGGTGTTTAAAGAGCAGGTCAGTTGGTCGTTCGTATTTAAAACGTCTGTTTTTGTGACTTTTGGATTTCTAGGTACTCCAAAAGGTTCAGCCTTTTGCTCTTTGTTTCGGTGTGTAAAAGTTTAACATTATTCGTATCTATAAAATGGTTATTTTCTATGCAATATTTTGCTAAGCCAGAGTTTTTAATATTATGTAAAATCGATTTTTTGTGTTCTTTAATCCTAATATTTAAGTTTCGACCAGGTTGTCCTACGTATACAGCTTCACAGTTCACACAATTTATTTTGTAAACACTAGATTTAGATTGTTTGCCAATTTTGTCTTTATTGTTTATTAGTCTTCTCCCTAGATTATTCTTATTAACCTGAATTGTTTTACAGCCAAGTTTATTTAATTTTTTTGAAACTTTATCTGTAATTTTCGGAATATAATTGATGAATTTAAACGGCTCCTTATCTAACTTTAATGTAGGGTTATAAAATTGTTTAGTTAAAATGTTTTTCTGATTTTTCTTTATTAATTTGTCAATCAAAGCGATCTTATAACCGTAATTAATTGCAATCTGTTTGATAATGGATACTTCTTTTTGGAAACTCGCCGAGTCTAGGGGAAAGCTGAAAAGTCTATGGATGAGACTATGAAAAGCAGACAGTTTTACTTGCCAAGATTGGTTAGAGTCTTTGTGAATTATTGCATCTGTTGTTGTTGGTTTCCTATATATATCAAATTTAAGCGAATCTCTTGTCTTTGTAATCTTTATGTCCAAAAAATTTAAAATGTTAGATTCTTTTTCCATTGTAAATTGAATTCTATTGTTTAGGGAATTTAAAAATGTTAAAAAGGTATCTAGGTTTCTGTTGGTTCCTGTAAAGATACAAAATATGTCATGCACATATCTACCCCAAAAAAATATATTTCTGATTAATGAATTGTTGGTGTTAAATAAATGCTGTTCAAAATCAGCCATAAAACTCTCGGCAAATAAAGGTGAAATTGGAGAACCCATTGGTAAACCATTAATTTGTTTCAATATTTCATAATTATACTGGAAATCATTTTGATCTATACATGTACGAATTATAGATTTGAGATCGCTTTTTTCTTTTACTAAATTATCAGAGTTAATAATACGTGAAAGTTCGTTTAACGGTATGGAGCTAAACAGACTCTTCATATCTGGTTACGCCTCACAGATATTTCCCAAAAAGAAAAAATGTGGGGTAATAACTGTGTTTTTCTGGTTAGCGACAATAACAGAAGTTTTATACAAAATTGGTACAACTATATCAAGATTAGTATAGGACAAGGATACATCTTCATATTTTTATAATTCCACTTTCTAGTATTTTGTTAAACGATTGCAATAAAAAGAAACAATCAATCGCTCGCTAAAAACCGAGTTTAAAAATTAAATTTTAGATTTATAGTGCGATTCAGAATACACAACCGTGATTTAAACTACTCAATTTATGACTTAGATGACTAAAAACCCTTGATTGTGTTCCACACCTAGAATCGCTCTAGGTTTCAAATTTTGGAAATTATAGACTGCTCGGATTTTTTAGGACCACCAATATATTAAAAATAAAATCGTTTATTAAACGATTAAATATGTTTATGTTTTGTCTATGCTCATTTATCCTTCACAGACTCCTTGCCTGCCCCCTGCGCTTTTTGTGCCTGCATTTGTGAACAAAATATAATGTATAACGTAGGAAGTAAAAAATAAACCTAAAAGTTGCATATGGCAACAGCGCGCAAAAGAACTCTTTGTAACCCGAAATTAAAATGGGCCCTGACAGAACAGACATAAGATGATAACGTGTCATGTTAGATAATAATATTAAGCTTAATTAAAACTGTTAAAATGAGATGATTCCAATTTTAAAGCATTTTACATAATTATCTTAAGAAACCCCTATTTTTGCAGAAAATCACAAAAGTACCAAGACATTTCTCCAATTTAAAAAAAATTTCATTGGTCTACGCGTCGCGCAGTAACATTCTTTCTCAAGCGGCAATCCATTACTTTGCGCTTTAAATACACAAATAACTATTTTATGAAAATACTAATGGCCCAGATGAGATTTTCCAATGTCGGCATTTTCGAAAATCCCTTTTTTTCTAAATACGCACGTTTCAAGATGGCGGCGAGTACAATTTTAAAAAAATAATATTTTTGTTATTAATTAACCGATTTTTGAAAACAAAAAAGCAAAATACTCGGTAGGATCTATATTTTCCAAAAAAATATATTAAGAATTTTAAATGTGTAATTTCTGTGTAATTTTACCAAAAAAATCAAAAAGTGATATACCTTGCCTGTTTTTTACATTTCTGAGATACCCGACACTGATGAAGTGAGTAATCTTTTTACCGGCAAAATTTTAGATAAACAAGTAGCGCGAGATATCTTAAACAGAGATAAGTTCGGAGAAGAAAGGTACAAGGCTTTTGAGGCTGAAACATTTTTTGAAGGAAAAGTAGGAATATGGGATACAATTCACAAGATGAAATTAAAAACATTTAAATCATCAAATGCAAAATCTAGAACAAAACAAAACGAAAAAATATTAGAAATCAGAGAAGAAAGATGTCTACTTTAGCGTTTAGTTTTAGTTTCGAGGACTCGCCAAGATATTGATTTAAGAAGCGCAGTAGAAGAATATGAGTTTGGCTCAGTTCCTCGATCATTGTTTGCCGCTGATGGAAGCATTCTACTGCCTACCGATAAATATAAACGTATGCAATAACTGGAAGAATTTTCTAAAAATGGCCCAATTCACACGCCCTTGGATCCATCATTAGTCAAACGCAGATCAGTAATTTTGGTGGACGGAATGACTTTAGTGCAGAGTATTTCAAAATCTCCAGACATGAAGACGTGCATAGATTTTGCAAATGCCTTTATTTTAATTTTAATAGAAGTTACTCGATCCTTCGATGAAGTCCATTTAATTTTTGATACATATAAGGAGAACTCATTAAAAAGTTTCACTAGGTACAAAAGACGTAAAAACTATTCTGAAGCCACTTATCATGTCAGAGATGGAACATTAATAAAAGTATTTCGCTCAAAGATTTTTTATCGAACTCAAAAGCAAAAAAGGAACTCACTTAATTTCTAACCAAAAAAGTTTTAGAATGTGGAAAAATTAGGCATATTGTTATCTCACATAATAACATAACTAGCTCAAATAAGCCTCTGATAGAAAATTTATTAGAAAACGATCATGAGGAAGCCGATACAATATTAATACTTCATGGAGATCGTGTGACCGAATATTATGGAAAAGAAATCAAAATTGTAGTATATATTCCCGACACAGATGTTTTCGTTCTTCTAGTTAGTTTTTATGAACGATTAGCCGAAAATATCTCGATGATAACTGGCCGTGGGAAAAACAAAAGAGAAATTGATATAAGGAAAGTGGCTGAATTATCAGGCAGTTCACACATAAATGCGTTTATTGGTTTTCATGCATTTACTGGTACAGATATGGCAGGAAGGTTTTCAAAAGTAAGTAAGGAATTTTGTCCGAAATTTTTTTTGGAAATGGATGAGACATATAGCATACTGGCGGCTCTAGCACTATTAGGCAATCAAGATAGTTCCAGCGAAGAGATGGGGCTCAGCTTGGAAGAATTTCTATGTTTGCTCTACAAAAATAAAAATTACGCACTAAAGATTTACGCTGATACCTGTATTCCACCAAGCGACAAGAAGGGAAAAACTTACCTCCGACGACTGATGCTTTGAGACAACATATCTTAAGGTAAGATAATTAGAAAACTCAAAAAAAAGTCCTAATATTTTGGTATTAATTTTAGAGCAACCATTTGGAAACATTCTTGCCAAAATACGCAAAGCCTTCCAGATCCAGCTCTATTTGGATGGAAGAGATTAAATGAATCATTAGAACCCATTCCCATGTTAAACCCACCAGCTCCGCAGGCTGTAATTGGTCTCATAAAATGTTGTTGCAAAAAAGGATGTGGTAGTAACAACTATTGTTTTCAAGCGCATCTCGTAATTGTCGACGCGAATGGAATAGCGCCTTACTTTTTTACATTCTTAGGGGTTGTTTTTGCTCCAAGCCCTAACAAACTATATATCGTTGGATGCAGAAAGAAAATCTGCACCTTTTCTGTTTAATACATTTTTGCGTATGTTTTTTTAGTGTAACTATTCAAAACATTTTTAAATAAAAAATGTTAATTACTATATATTTTTTTAAATTTTTTGTATAAATTTACATAAAAATTACACATTGAAAAACTTTTATATATATTTTTAGAAACAATAGATCTTTCCGAGTATTCTGTTTTTTTGCTTTCAAAAATCGGTTAATTAATAACAAAAATATATATTTTTTAAAAATTGTACTCGACGCCATCTTGAAACGTGCCTATTTAGAAAAAAAGGCATTTTCGAAATTGCCAACATTAAAAAACCTCATCTAGGCCATTAGCATTTTCATGAAAAAATCCTTTTTCAAACTTAGCAC
>MU183138.1:240794-262070 GCA_016904865.1 Pissodes strobi
CCTTACATTAAACATAACAGTAATTTCCATTATTTCATTGTTAAAATGATGAAGTGAGACTAGAGTAGAATCATGGAGAAATTTATTATTATTCTCGTTGAGTAGAATGTAGGACAACTGGATGGGAGAAGGATGTAGACAGGCCAAGAACGTGATCCCAGATTCAGAAAGATCATAGGTAAACTGGGGGATCAGGGCTGGGGGATAGTATAGGCGAGATATTATTGGAATAGCTAACTGATGAAGACCTAATAATTCTTAATCACGAAAGTAGATGCCTCTCGCACCTACTTTCATAAGGGGAGAAAGCAAATCCATATAACAATATAATGCATGATGAATATTAGTGCACATATAGCGAACGGGAAGGCACTGGAAGAATAAACACTCAGCTGTCCATCAATATTGTCTGGGAAACAAGAAAGCGAGTCACAGTCAACAAAATATCACCAAATAAACAGAGGCTGGATGGTTAATAAACACAACATCTACAAGGTAGTGCAAGAAGTGACACGAAATCATGTAACGTGGTCCTGAAAAGGAAAATAGCACCTGGAAACAAAAAGTCTTTGTACTGATGGATGGAAAATCTTACACACCAAAGAACGTGTATTAAAGCTAAAAGCATCGCGACCAGGGAGAACAATATGAGCTATCAAAGAAAGACACAGGAAGCTCTAAAAACTATCGTCAAAGCCGCGCCCATCTAAAGAAACTCATCGCCAACCCAAAAACGATGCCTAGAAGAAAGTGGTAGAAGAATTATAACATAACCTATGAAGCAAGCGGGGTACAGAATTATTATGGACAAGCCAAAAAAAAGTACCATTGACTGGATTCACTGACAAACAACAAATGGAAGTAGCAACAGAAATATTAAATACCGGTGGTCAAAGCAGAGGCACTCCTCTTTACCAAAGTAATCTTAACATCCGCTCCGCCTATGACAAATTAAAAGGCTCCAGGGCCAGATAAGCTACCCCACAAAATTATAAAGGGTAGAGCCAAGGGACATTCGTATAAAGCGCTGGAGATCTCAAATAATGAAAGGATTATTTCCCCAGGAGTGAAAAATCGTAGCTTGGCGATTTTTCACTCCTGTGTTCATCGAAAAATCTAAACTAGGAGAGAACCACAAATCATATAGGCTTAGCATATAAGCCTGAATGTTCTGAGAGAACTTAGTGGAGGGACTTTTACTAGAAAGATGAAAAGCGGAAATTGAACGAATTAGCGGCCCCGCTGAAGAACAGTATGGCTTTAGGCAAAAAAGATCAACGAGTCATGCGCTACAGAGGGAACAAGAAATTAGCGACGAAACAGATGAAAGAGCAGGCAGGAAAGATGTTTGCTTATGATAGTGGATGTACGAAATGCATTCAAGTTAGTTCCCTGGATAGATTAGAAGAAAGATGATTATGCCGATAATCTTGCAATTATTATGGAAAAAACCAGAGATTACATGGTACGTTCTATAAAGTCATATTAGATATGATAGAATGATTGAGGACAAAACGGTTAAGTCTGGCTTCACAAAAATGGAGGTAGTGGTCCTTGCAGGGGACCAAACTATAAAGAAAGCTGAAATAAAGGTGGAAGACATGACAATAAGAAGCCAAGAACAAATAAATATCTAGGGCCCTATATACTTAAGACTGGAATATGAGAACGGCACATCAGAAATGTTGCTAAAAAAGCCGTGAAAGTGGCAGCAAGAGTGCCACAAACATAGCAAACTCAGAGCCATGAGCCAACAGAAAACATGGGGAAGTAATCTAACATCTTACCCAGCTAATTTGTGAAGACCACCTTCAATAAAAGGAGAAATCATTCCATTTGTAAATACAGCGAAGCGTATGGAAATTACCATCGATAAAACACTTAAGTGGAATACGTATCTGGATAAAATTGTCGTAAAAGCGGAACTGTCACTCATTTGTGGCATAACTTACATCCCAAACAAATGCACTGGCTATATATTGCGGTCATTAGATCAATGATAACATATGGAGTAGTAGCTTGGTACGCCAAGACCTTACAGAGCTACGCGAGAACCAAATTATCCACCTGGCAAAGACAAGCGCGTCTAGCAATTAATGCCGCCTTCGGCACTACACCTACGGCAGCGCTTAAGTGTCTACTCAATCTGCCCCCTATCCAAATAGTGCTGGAGAGGTAAGCCAGATGGGCTACGTACAGATTACAAGGCTACGCGATAATCAAATTATCTACCTGGCAAAGACAAGCGCCTCTAGCAATTAGTGCCGCCTTCGGCACTACACCACCGATCTCACTACACCTACGGCGCGGCGGCGCTTAAGTGTCTTCTCAATCTGCCCCGTATCCAAATAGTGCTGGAGAGGAAGGCCAGGCGATCATTACGGTACCCAACAAGCTGCATATCGCTAATGAACGGGAAAGTGTATTGGGTGTACCCTCACTCAGATGTTATGCCTACTGAAACTAACTATCCTCCTGCCAAAAAGGAACTAATGAGCGAGACTGGGAATATCTGAGAATAGAAAATAGTTGGTTCATTGACGGCTCCAAGACCAATGATGGTACAGGAGCCTCTGCATGGAATAAAATTGGTAAGGTAGAGCTTAAGTCTTCCCTAGGCAAACATGCAACCATTTTTTAATCTGAAGCTTAAGCCATTAATTGATATGACTGCACAGTGCCTCACCGATAGAAACTGGAAAGGCAAATCAATCAAAATATTCTCGGACAATCAAGCGACTTTGAAAGCTCTTGATTCTAGCCGTTGGTCATCCAAGGCAGTATGGCACTGCTGGGAACTAGTCACCAAACTAGGTAAAGAAAATAAACTTACACTGATCTGGATACCTGGACATATAATAGGATATGAAGCCAACGAAAGAGCTGGAGCTTTTGCAAAGCAGGTGGCCGCAACGGCCTTCATATGACCGGAACCAGTACTGGATATAGCTTACAACACAGCTAAAGAAGGATGCAGCAGCAATTTGTAGATAAATGGAGAGTTACAATTCCTAACACATTCAACGATCGCAGTAAATCTGCTATCAGGAGTGAGAACTAGAAAACTACTTCAATTTGACCGACAGTTTATACCGTACCGAATGGTATAAACTGTGGCTGTAGTTAGCATGTACACTAGTCATAGTCGGCTAACAAGCCACATGAACAAGATAGGGCTTTCCGAAGAAACGGAATGCCGCTTGTGTTTGCAGGACGAAGAAACGATGGAACGTGTTATAGCAGCCAGCAATAATGGCTCAAATTGACAACACATCAAACGTTTACCTAATTGACTAAAATATAACCTTATGGTTTATAATCCAAAATTTCGCTACTCTTTATACAATCTTACCTACCTACGTTGATTTAGTTAATATACGCTACAGAGATGTGACTTAGGTCTCTTGAAGATCCTTTGAATGTGGTTCTTCGAAACTACTTCAAAGCTTGCAAATGTGACGAATTTTCCGATAAAATGCCTCCAAGCAAATACCAAACAAGCATTGTTTGATTTCTTAACATTTACTATATCGCGTTGTTTTAAGTTTTGTGACCAATAACTTATCCAATTTCCGAAACGTGCATATTTGAACATCCTTCAGTAAGAGTTCCACTGCACCTCTGTACTTCTGTAATACCCACCATTGAATATTTTTTCAGTTAACCAACTTGATACATTAGTTGTTTTGAAGCAAAGTTGCAGGAAAATAAGGCTGACTGACAATATCAGCAATTAATATCACGGGAAAACAGCAAAAGTGTCGCAGAGCGACCATACATCATCAGGTTCATGATTATGTATTCAATACACGGAATATGCAGAATTATTCAGCTCCAAAAATCACATTCACATTTTCTTTTACAGACACAGTGTATATACTATGCATTTATTTTTTTTAAATGGTAAATGATTTTTCAGAACGAAAAAATATTTATTAAATTGACTTTGTTGGAAAATTATATTTTTTGTTATTATGTTCCTCATACCGTAGAAATATTATGATTTTTAATAATATCATCGTCTAGTGCAGTAAGTAGGCGCAAAACACCTAATTATAATACAAATCCATAGCATTGTAATTCGTGTAAGTAGATTTTATTTCAAATGTTGTGTGTTCAATATCATGTCTCCAAGTCCTAATTTCGGTTTCGGTTCTTATCGTAGTTACAACATAAACAGATGATGATTTTTCGGGCGGTATACGTGTTACAGCAGCGTATCCACAAGAGTCTAAGATAACAAAAATATTTATATTTCGCGATAACTTTCTGAACCCGAACTCGTGTTACATTTTGAACTTTTTGTTCGCTTTGTCCATCTTCATATAGACGTCTTTGAAGCCTGTTGTGAACACATACTGATCTCATTTGTGTATAATTCTGAAACTTTTCTCGTGTGTGTGTGTAAAACAAAGTTAGATGAAAATTAGAGGGTCTGCTTCTTTAAGAAACGTAGGATCAAACGATAAACTGATCGACACAATTTTTGACATTTGTGAAGGTAAGTATGTTCAATTAACTCTTATTTTGAAATACCGGGATATTACCTCGAATGAAATTTGTGGTTACTTGTTTAAACACTGTGTCTGCACAGGTACTTTTTAAATGTCTGTCAGATAACAGAACATACTAGCCAATGCATTAAAAATATATAAGTAATAATATATAATACATTGTAACCTTAGATGAATTTGTGAACTTATAGTTTTGTTGCAAAATAAATATTACAAAATCTCCACGTTAATTCGATCGACTTATACTGACAATGGTATTGGGCTAATTACTTCGTGCCCAATACCCCTTTAATAATGTACTATTTAGGTCGGTTTTGAAGTGATTTATCAAAAATTGCAAAATTGTTTTTGCCATTTTTTAATCATCGTGTGCAATTAACCGACATTTGTTGTTTTTGCAAGAACATGTGACCCATTTTTGGTTGTTATTGCGCCAACAGATGAATAGCATATAAAAAGGTTATGGGGGAATAGGTCCAAGTATGTAATGCAATTCACCTTTTTTGGAAATTGCCACTTTCCTACAGTTGGAAACACAACAGGTTAACACCATATTTTCAATTCACTCAACACTATTATACATAATTATTTAAAAGTCAATGTTCTCAATAAAGCGACTGAACTTAAACCAAAACTTAAACACACTATAATTATTACAACACGTACTTAAAACCACCCTACAACCCTTAATCAATATTCAACGAAAGTGTTTAGGTATCCTAAGTAAAACTGAGGTATTAAAACCAAACTACTGATGTTGTCCGGATGTAGCCTAAAAACATGCGTGGTTACCTAAAACTTATTATAGGTAGAGTCAAAAGGCAGTCAAAGTAAATAGGTAAGTAGGCCAGTAGGCATTATTATTATAAAGCCACAAAATAAAAACCTTAAGGGCTTGTTTATTTCAGTTATTTTTGATATTACTAGGTATTATCAGCTTTGAAATTATAATAGATATTTGTGGAAACACACCTTGTACCAGAGCAAATCAGTCCCTAACTATAAATTAAAAGTATTTAATTGTATAATGTAGAATAATTAGGAAGTGTAGTGTAGTGTAGTAGGGTTAAGAGTTTATTTTCATGAACACAGGGCAATCTCCTTGCCATTAACACAATAAATTACCTGCTTTGTATAAATTGTTCACTGCAAATGCACAAATTTCACAATTTTAAATATATTTTATATTAAAAACTCGAAATATATCATTTACAGCATTTAGTCCCAACTGGGGCCAAATTGGCGGCTGCTTTTCTGAGTTTCACGGCCTTCTAATCCAGAGAGTGCTGGGCCAGGTTAAAAAAACAC
Organism: Pissodes strobi; assembly: GCA_016904865.1. Lineage (NCBI taxonomy): Eukaryota > Metazoa > Arthropoda > Insecta > Coleoptera > Curculionidae > Pissodes > Pissodes strobi. The sequence continues at coordinate 246,617 of MU183138.1, forward strand.
CGCCTCATTGATGAAATTGTAGCTTTACAGCCTTTTTTGACAAAAATAATTACTCCTTTGGACATTTTAAATTATAATTATGCAAATAATTTGTTAACGTTGCAATTATTCTTATCAGACTCTTTTTATCATTACTTCTAACCGTAGCATCGGAAGAGCGTAATTTTTCTAGTTAAAGTTAATAAAAAAACTATTTGAGCTCGACTATGTCGCAAGATAGGTTAAGCATATTTGTAACAATTGCAATTGAGTAAGATATTAACCGTAAAATAGATTATAAAGATATTATTTCTGATTCCGCCTGAAAGAAAGCAAGGAGAGTCAGTATATTTCTTTGTTTTGTGTATTTGTTCGTATGCAACCCTTAGTTCCTATTTTTAGCAATAAAAACAACAAAGTTTTTTCCAGTTTTATGTTCTATGCACTTTTATGTTTAGTATAATCGTTAATCTATTTTTGTTTAATGTTTGATCCTTTGTGATGTTACTGATTTTTGAAAAGCGTTTTTGGTAATTATTTTTATGTGTTCCAATATTTATTTGTGTACGTACTACCAAAGAAATTTTTTTCTACTACGTACCTATGTCTTTCTTAGTGTATTGTTTATTTGTTCCTGTGTCAACCTTTGTTCCTATCTATGTATCAACAAAACCAACGAAGTTTGTTTTTTTTTCTATGTATGTTTTTGTATGTATTGTGGTTAATTTATTTTTTCTTTAATGTTTGTTCTTTGTAATGATGTGACTTATGTTACTTATAATTTTTAAAGGCGCATTTTGTCATTATATATGTGTGTTTAAATATATTTTTCTTTACATTAGTGCATTTTCTTCTATAAATAGTAGGTCCGCAAAAAAAAAGGTTTTGCAGGAAGGTGTCTGTATCGTAGAAACGGCCCTGATTGCAGCTATATTTAAACAAAAATATTTACGTTTTAATTTAAAACATCGAATTTTTTAGCACAAGTAACGTTACATTAGTAATTTCTACTTACGGACCACCAGACACCGCCAATTTGTACTATTCTTATCTTAAAATAGCTGACTTAAATTAACGGCAAAGGACGGTATTCCTCAGAATGCGAGGTATGAAAATTGCGACTGCATAAGATCATATAAAGAAGTTGCCATAATATTTATGTTTACTTGCACACGGCCCTCTAATCTCTAATAATAACAGACAATCTGAAATCTGATCGGTCCAAAACTTCCAACAAATGAAGAATTCATTCAATTCATAGTTTCTATCGAAGAACTGCTTAAGACTATGACATGGGTCGCGTCCTACGGCGGGAAGCAAGAAAATCCACCTCTTTTAACCCATTAACGGCCAAATTATTTTTTTTCGTACCTGTCTCATGATTTTTAGTATATGCTTATCTTTTGGCATAAAAAACATTATGTTAGTAAAATTTTTTGTTTATTTTTTTTAGTTTTTGAAATAAGGGCTGTCCTCATTTGAGGACGCTGGGCGTGGGTGTGTTCAAATAAGTTAAAATTTTTTAATCTTTTTTTTTATTTATTTATTGTTTTAGTGGTACAAAAATACTTAACAGATAAGGTTTTCAATATGAAATTGTTCAAAACAAACAGACAAACAGAGAGTCACATTACATTTTTGACAATACGTTCGAGGTTTTGATGAACAGTTTCGATTTTGACATCTTTGTTGTTTTTGGCGTTTCGCTATTATATGATTTTTGGCGTCAAATCTAACGTCTAGAGGTATGTTGCTTCTTGACGTGTTTGAAAGGCTTAACGGGCGTCCTCGATTTATCCTTACTCCGTGTCCCCTTTTTAGGTATGGATATGCTATTGCTCGTCTAAATTCCTTTATTGATATTTTTTCTTTTTTTTCCCTTATGGATCATATTATACAGTACACATCCATTTACAACAGCCATATCTATCATTCGCGTAAAAAGACACCAATACCATTTTTTGCCTCTGACAGATATATGATGTTTTTCTAACAACCAATCATGCTGATCCACACCACCCATATGTTTACTGTAATTTACGATGCATGATGGTTTAGGGACTGAAGTTCGCTTTTTTTCCTTTTTATCCCATCGTTGAACTTGGGTGGTTGGATGTATAGTGTCATAATTAGTACCTACAGAAACACATTTGCTGTCATTCAATTTGCAAATAAGTATTTCATTATTTTTATCAAAATACCAATCGTATGACCCACGAGGTTCTTTTTCTAAATCCTTAGATGGTTTTGTAGGACACTTTGCAGTTCTATTTTCCCGCACCGTACCCGTAGCCCCATATCCCATATCTTTCAACTGACAAAGAAGAGCATAACTGGTAAAAAAATTGTCAAAATATACCAGATGTTTGTTTGGTTCTTCCATGATGCTCAACTTCCCCTAACGAACCTGATGCTCTTCTAAATTTTGTTCTAGATCTATTCTGCCAAAGAATTAATGTAACCGTACATGAATCGGACATCAATAATCTGTACAAGATTAAGAGCTCTAACAATTCCGATAGACCACATCCAATCAAAATTGAATTTTTAACATACCTAAAAAAGCGGCAAGTCCTTAAGAATACTTTCAAACTTAAAAATTCGAAAATATTTATTGCAGAGGACTTATGTTTTAAAGATCGCCAAGAGCGGAAGATACTTGTGGAACATTTGAAACTTGCGCAGAGCCAAAATGTACCAGCCAAAATAAGGGGTCTAAAGATACTAATCAACGGGGAATTTTATACTGCTGCCCAACTTGCAAGTCCTCAATTTAATAGCGCCGACAAATCCAATAGTGCCCCGCCTACTCCAACTGGAAGAAGTACTGTTTTTGAAGTCCCTGGAACTCCCCAACTAACTGGTGAAACCACGGCTCACATGCAGGAAGACTATACAAACGTCAACTCAAAAAGAAAGGAAGACTCTGTTTCCGGTAATTCCCCATATCTGGCTAAGAAACCAAAACTAAACATTAATCTGCGATCGCGAACTTTAAGTACCGCCAAATAATTTGGTGCGGACTATTTATATCCTGAGCAGATTTATACTCATTTTACAAATACCTTTTACATTGTCACTTATGTTTGAATATTGTTTGTCATTTTACACTTTTTATAATTGTGGGAATACCCTTTATCAGATTTACGTTTAAATAAAATAATTGTATTTAGGTAGTGTATGTATTGAATGTCACTTTATATTTCTCATGTTAATGTTAGATCTTTACTGGCGAACTTTGCAAATTTGGTTGATCATGTTTGTGAGTGCGATTATGACGTCGTAGGCGTCTCGGAAACATGGTTGCATGCGGGTGTGGACGAGGGACTAGCTCAAATTAACAACTATAGATTTATAGGAGCCGATCGTGTGGGAGGGAGAGGTGGGGGTGTTGGTTTTTTTGTAAAATCCGGCCTTCACTTTGAATTAATAACTTCTGTGTGTCTGGAATACGTTGAATATATATGGATTAAGCTTTATGTACGAACTAAAGTAATTATTCTTGGAACGATTTACCGCCCTCCAAAAGGAGATCTGAACTTGTTCTTGGGTATTATCGAGGATATTTTATCAAATCTCTATGCTGAATATGACGACATAATATGTCTTGGAGATTTTAATATTAACGTATTAAATATATCAAATTCAGTTACAGCGTTGGAGTCCGTAATGGACACTTTTGGACTTTGTCAACTCATTACAGAACCAACTCGCATTTCATCCTACTCAGCCACCATTATAGACCTGATTTTCTCGAATATGAAAAACGTAAGTGAGGCAGGCGTTCATAATATCAAAATATCCGACCATTGCCCTGTGTATTTAAAAATAAAATGTAATTTTGATAAAAGTCCATCTGTGAACTTTTCATTTCGACCACTAAAAAAAATTAATTTTGTTAGTTTTCAACGAGATTTGGAAGCTTGGCCTTGGCATAACATATATCGAATTTACGATATAGATAAAAAAGTTGACTTTTTCTGTAAAAGTTTATTAACTATCTTTGATGTTCATGCTCCAATCAAAACATTTAAAAGGAATGGAAATTATAAATACTCACCATGGATAACTGATAATATAAAATTATTGCAAAAGCTACGAAATAAAGCACTTAAGCAATTTAAACTTACAAAAAATCCGGATCATTATGCATATTACAAACAATTGCGCAACTATACAACCTTTGCAGTGCGAAGTGAGAAAAAAGCCTACTTAAAACATAAATTTTCAAACAGTAGCGTTAAAGAAAAATGGAGTGAACTTAAAAAGTTAAATATAACAAAAAATAATATTAATACTATTCCCCAACACTTGTCTGATGTTAACGATATAAGTAATTTTTTTGTAACAGCAGCAACTAATATAAATCCGCCAAAACAAGAACTTTTAGACTTTTACAAGAATAATGCTAAACATAATTTTCTCCATAAGTTTGAGCTGAGTGAGGTTACTGAAGATGTAATATTTAATATCATTCGCTCTATTAAGTCTAACGCGTCTGGATCAGACAGGATAAATATAGATTTGATACAATTGTGTTCTCCATTTATTGTTCCATTTCTAACGCACATTATAAACGAATGTATTTCACGGTCCTATTTTCCACTTGCCTGGAAGCATGCTTTAATCCGGCCTCTGCCAAAAGTACAACAACCTAAAGATTTTAAAGATCTGCGTTCAATAAGTATCCTACCTACGTTTTCAAAAATTCTTGAAAAAGTTGTTGATTCACAAACTCGTGTATTTGTTGATACCTACAATATTCTTCCAGCAAAACAGTCGGGATTCCGTAAAGGCTATAGTTGCGCATCAGCTATGGCAGACGTCACTGATGATCTGTTTACAGCTTGGGATCAGAATAAGATAAGTGCGTTGATTCTACTGGATTATACAAAGGCTTTTGATCTACTAAATCATGACATACTGCTATCAATACTAAATTACATTGGATTCTCTGACAGAACTATTAATTTCTTTAAATCATTTTTGGATAATCGTAAACAGCAAGTGGTTTTGGGAGACTCTACCTCAAATGTTGAAAATGTAAATGTAGGTGTACCACAGGGGAGTATTCTAGGACCATTGTTGTTTACAATATATACATGTCAATTCAATGAAAAGTTAAGCTTTTGTGAATATCATTTGTACGCGGACGACACGCAACTCTACTGTTCATTCCATCCGGACAACTTAAATGTGTCAAATGAACATATAAATACTGATCTTAAAAACTTAATAACGACCTCATTTGATCATCATTTAACAATAAATCCCCTAAAGTCTTCCGTGACGGTTTTTGGTGGCGAACCACATAAGTCGATTGCCAGCAGAACACTGAGTTTAATGGTTGATAATATGCCAATTAAAGTTACAAATTCTTCAAAGTCACTGGGTATTTATGTCGACTCTGACCTTCGGTTTCATGAACATGTAACCAGTAAACTAAAAAAATCATACGGAGCTCTAAAGTTGATATATGGTCAGAGGCACTTTTTAACCCAAGAAATCAAAAAAGTTCTTTGCGATTCATTAGTCCTATCCCACTTTAATCATTGCGATGTTGTGTATGGGCCGTGTTTGGATCAAAATGATGCACGAAGAATACAAAAGGTGCAAAATTCGTGCCTTCGACTGATATTTGGTATTCGCAGGAGAAACCGTATTTCGCATAAATTAAAGGATATTGAGTGGTTAAACATGTTTAACCGTCGAAAATTGCACTACGCCTGCTTCTGTTATAAGGTTATAAAAACTAAAAAACCAAAATATTTGTTTCAGAAAATTAATTTTAGGTCAGATAGCCACCAGGTAAATCTCCGTAACATGAGCTCTCTTACAGTTCCACGGCACAGGAAGGAGTTGTTCAAAAGGTCTTTTTCCTACAATGTGGCCTCTTGCTTAAATTCATTACGGATAACGACTTTTACACAATCATGTGCCGCCTTTAAAAACCGAATTAGGCATTTGCTGTTCGCCAGTCAGTGATCATAATAATTGAGTAACTAAATCTTTCTCTTTCCTCTTGTTTTTCCTGTCTCTTTTATCTCTATTTTCCTCTTTTCTTGTATTTATTTCTTTAGTTATTTATAATTTGTAAGTGGTAAAATATTAATTTTATAATATTTTCGGTAGCTGTTAATTATACTAGGTATATGTGATAATTTAATTTAATACATAGGTACTAGGCCTAAACAGTGTTCGGGTTAACCGAATGTCTGCAATGACATGGCCTTTTATTTTCCATTATGTTAAGTTTTTATGTTTTATGTTATTTTGTAAAAAAAATATTGTATATGGAAAATAATAAATTTATATTATTATTATTATTATTATTATTATATAGTTACCACCCTTATAAAACGATCATCTGCGTATAGCGAACAATTTTGAGTTCCCAAGTTTAGAGATTGAAAAGTTCATTCTATTCTGCCTGTTTATATCGACCCTTCTCAACACCACATCACACAGGCACTCATCAACGGAAGTTCTTGCTTTTTATTTCCCCTACCACTGTCTTCAGGTATGAAATGTCTATTTCTCTTTCCTTTTCTCTTGAGGTTATGTCACCATGCTCCTCGCATATTGATTGAGTTTTATCTATGATTCTGACTTTCTGACCACTCCCTTCCAGTACGCGATTTATGGAACATTTTTCAGTACCCTGTACACACAATACTGCCACATATTTTCTTTTACAACACGTAAAATTTTTTCTAGCTCATGATCTTACACACTATCACGGCATCTTGCTAAACATTCGTTTCATCGGTAAAAAGAATCAGCAACAGTAGTAGAGGGATTTATCCAATGTGTGCAAAAGCCATTAGCAAACTGCAATACGTGGAGAAAAATGAACTAAAGGTGCTGTATTTGGTATCGGTGCAATAAATAATCCCTCAAAATTTTCTCGTATTCGAATGAAATCCACGTTTAAACTGATTTGCTTTTCGATGTCTGAGCTTGCATGCAGTTAGTGAATAAATAAGCCGTTATTAGTAATCTGAATGTTGTTTAAAGATAGCAACGCGTAATAAATTGTACTCAGTTAACTCAGTGTAGTACGCCATACTTTTATTTCGGTTACATTAATAATTTCAAAATAATAAAATTCGGTTTTGTCACCAAATGTTATCGCTCTCATCTTCGATTCAAAGCTCCTTTTTATAAATCATTATTAGGCAAAATGTTCTTAGAAAAATCCTGGAAATAACACCATTGGAGCATGTTTAATAAACACCTTGTATAATTATTCCTGATCTGATCTGGCAAACAATTTAAGAAAGGAATAAAAATCAAAAGGCACATTATACTTCTGTGAAGTGTAACAATACATGCCTTAAAAAATTATAAATATTGACTAGTCAATTTTAATTAGAATTCTTGAGTTTTACAGGAACGATAAAAATCACTGATCAACTCTAGCATCAGACGGTATAGTTTCCTCGAGTCTCGAGAAAAAATCGTTGTCTGTAGTACTAAATCTAAAATTTTCTAATATTTCGGAACTTCCTTTTTAAAAATAATAGGTATTAATATTACCGGCTATTATTAGGGAAAAGTACCACTGTATAGTGACACATTTACTATTTCAAAAAGTAAATACGAAATGTCATATATTATTAATTTGGACAACATTGTAGATATTTGATAAAACCGAACGAACTTTTGCTACTAACAATTTCTTCACAATTACCGAAATTAAAGCAGGAAAGTATTTGTATTTAATTTTTATTGATACTTTATTTTTTTCCTGTCACAAATAGCGACTAAAGGCGTTGCTAAACAGATTAGAAAACAACTAACTAATTTTACTATATAAGATATAGGTACCTCTTTAAGCTCCTTGTGTCCTGTTAAGGACACCTCACGTTGCCTTAGTCTTATTTGATAACTTTCAAATTGAGTTATTATAGTGATCTTATTTTTCATTTTTAGTTACTCTATTATCCCTTTTTTGGCAAGTTACGGTGAAACTGCTGTTAGTTACCACCCTTATAAAACGATCATCTGCGTATAGCGAACAATTTTGAATTCCCAAGTTTAGAGATTGAAAAGTTCATTCTATTCTGCCTGTTTATATCGACCCTTCTCAACACCACATCACACAGGCACTCATCAACGGAATTTCCTAATATACGCCACTACTAAAGTCACCCTCAATAAAAGTCAATAGAACCCAACAGGATGTAAATGACAGAAATTGCTTTATAATAGATGGGTCATATAATTTGCACCTCAAGCACATCCTACATCATATTTGAATTTGCATTTCTTAGCTTTAGTATTATTTTAAACATCTATCGCTTAACAGGCGTGAAAAAGGAACCATATTTCTATGAAAGAAGAAATTAGAAATTTGAGAAGGTGGCAATGGTGAACAAAAAAAAATCCTAAAACCCAGGCACTAGCCGTGAACAAAGTTATTTTCAAATGGTTTTATAGGCCTCGAAACAAACAAACACACATATCGGGTTCAGTATTTCAAGCAAAGGTCCTCAAAGTTGCACAGAGCCTAGCGCTAAGTGACTTCAAAACATCAAGATTTCGTCATCAGCACGTTATCACCTTCAAGGAAATTTATGGAAGATATGCGGATATTAATATCGCAGATTTCAACACTTGAAAGGAGAAGTTATTGATCACTCTCAAAGATTACGCCCCAAAGGATGTATATAATGCAGATAATTAGGGCCTCTACTTTCATGCATTGCAAACAAAAACATATGCTTTGAAAAATAAACTGTTCAGGAAGAAAACTGCATAAATATGGAAAGGAAAAAAATAAAAACCACTTAGCATAGATAAGAGCAAATTTCTCGATGTTTTAACCCATAATGACCTAGCGTTACTGATACTTATGTAACAAATGCAGCGAATCTGTAAATGTGACGCTCATATATTTCTGAGATATTTCTAGAAACTACACCAGAAGAGCCAATAATGTCATCGATGCTTATTGATGACAAAAATATATTGGTATTGGTATTTACAAATAGTATATTATTTTATATGGAGGAAAAGTGATACTTTTCATGGCGCGCTCGTGTTTAACAGCCGAACGGAGTGAGGCTGGTAATAGAGAGCAAGCTATGAAAAGTAACTTTTCCTCCAAATAAAATATGCTGTTTTTTCTTCAAATGTCGACAAATTAATGCAAAAACATCTCTTTTTAATAGTAATAATAATAATTATTATTAAAGATAAGTGGGTTCGCAAGGGGGCTTAGACCGGTGTCGGTGAATAGGCACAGGTTGTTGCTATAGTAATGTAACATAAAGCTGTCAGTGGACACTGTCAACAATAATTATTTTTTTAAAATTGCGTCTCTGATTGCGTTTTAATTCCGTATTGATAAGCAGATATTGGGTAAGTTCGATTAAATAATAACCAATTTGTTCCTAAATTAGTGATTTTTAGAAATGCAGTGCACAAATTGAGTGATAAATACAAATTTTAGTTTAATAAATCTCGAGTTGTTGGCGCTTATTTAGTTGTTTGTTTGTATCTATGGTGCTATGACAACACTTTTACCTCCGCCGGCGGAAAAGTGAAAAGGAAAGCTCCGGCGGAGGAAAAACGAAACTTCACGGCCGCCTACACAGTCGAGTAATGACGGATTTACTGACGTTTGAAGAAAAATTATATTGTTGTAATTGAAGTTGTACTATTATGACGGACGGTCTGGAAACCGGTTTCCAGTTAGAGCAAGTATTTTAAAAACACCATTTATTGAAATAGTCTATATCTGTGCATGTTTTAGGTTTATTCAACTGTGCTGATAATAGTAAAATAGATGTCGATAAAATGTAAAAGCTCCGAGCCTTTGATAAACAAACTGAACACTAGCTTTCATAAAAACTTTGCAACTGTTGAGCAAATGGATTTTGATGAATTAATGATGAAATATTATGAAAGGCACGTTTGGAAACAGTGCCCTAATACACTATTTCCAACCGTGCCTTTCATAATGTTTAATCATTAATTTATCAAAATCGATTTGCTCCACCGAACGGGTTTGGCTTTAAAATGTGGGAAATAAATAGTCTTGATGGATACTTAATCAAATTTGACGTGTATCAGGGTAAGAATCCAATTGCTGTTCCAGAATATGAAGACATGTTTGGGAAAAAATGCTGCTCCTTTCATTACAATGTTCAATGAATTACCAAATCCAGCACTACCTTGGATCTACGCAAGGATTAAAGACAGATTGGCGCAAAATTGTCTTCCGAAATCAAAAAAATGTCCAAGAAAGCCAATGAGCGAGGAGTCCTTATTTCGGTCATCAACCAATCATATGGGATAGTATTCAGTATTAGATAAACACATTGCTATAGTTGGCTCCACATGTCACGATGTTTTTCCAACGCCAAATGCCAACAGATATAGTCAGGCGTAAAAAGTACATCCAGGTTACATGCCCTCATTAAGATCAGGGTATTTCCACTTGCCGTATAGGCATTAGATCTAAAAAAATGGTGGTGAAACATATTCAGCTGACTTCTTGATGCTTCGACAAATAATGCCTGGATCATTTACAAGAAGAACATTAATATATCTTAAATCAACTTTAGGAAATTCATAGTCCAAGCATGTGTATATGTGTATGTATTCAAATCCACTGAAAGGCGCAGGAAGATCATCTGTATCAAAGTGCAGCATATCTCTAAATAGAATGACCATTGATATACGCTACGATGGCGACGGGATGAATAATTACCTTCTTATTACAATTCTAAACAAAAACAAAGACGTTGTGTAGACGAGAGATGTTCTTCCAGCACTAGAACAATATATAAACAAATCCAGATAATCTAATGTTATATTTCATATAGAGACTTGTCAAGATCAAAATTGCCTTTATATTGACCTAGCGTTACATATATGTAACATGTTCCTACAAAAACCCCTGTTTTCTGCCTGATACTTGATACTTTTTGCCTGAAAAAACCGAAAATTATCCTTAGCCTAAAAACAGAATTAATTCCGGTCATAATGAGTTATAGGAGCGCACATCGATAAATTGCCTCGTCCATGGATATCCATTAAAAAAGCGTGGATGACAGAAGACGACATTAGGAGGCGGTTTTACGAATTTGATGTTCAGAGAAAGTGGCAGAATATGAAAGTGGTATTATTTCTATATAATGCAACATCGCCTCCCAAAATTGTACTAGACAATGTCAAGCTAATATTTCTTTCATCAAACACCACTTCACATTGCCAACCTTTGGACCAAGGTATTATTCAGATCTCTAAGATGTTCTATGGAAGGTATTTTATTAAGAGGCTTGTAAAAAATGTGGACGGATAGTGGTTGTCCTCTAAAACATATAAAGAAAAACATAATCTTAACCAACGCAACACTTTAATATGGATTTCAGTGGCTGCCAAACCTTGTCCCCAATGACAATACAGAGGTACGATTCTAAAACCCGATTTATGTGCAATATAGATATCGACAACTTCCATCAAGAAGGTAATGTTCCGCTCACCTATCTGCTTCCTACCTGAAACGATACTTTTGTAGATTTGAAACAGTTGACAATATCGAGGCTGAAGAATTGACCATGATCAATCGACTGGATTGAAAAAATATGACAAGTGGGCCCAATTAGTTCTGATTCTGAAACTGAGTACGAGGAACCTGAAATTATTCTAGTGTCAAAGATTACAAGTGTATCTGAAACCTGTGCAATTTAAGAGACTTGGAGACGTTTTTTGTAAGTGTGAACAATTCTGACATAGCAATAATTCATTTCCGAATATTTTAAAAAGTAAAAATATTATATAAAATATTTACATGTACAGGGTGTCCCAAATTCGAGCCTCATCATTGGGATCTCGGAAACTAGAAGAGATACGAGGTCGGTTAAATGGAGGCAAAGTTGTGCAATTTGATGCTGATCAAAATGTCATCCTAAAATTTTGAAAATTCCGAACACTTACGAAGATTTTTGGAAAAAACCGAATATTCGCGATTTCATTTTAATTTTTTTATGACTCTATTTGAATAGATATAACAAAATAAATTTCACATTCCCATTGCTACTTTTTCTGTTCTACAAGATGGTATTATCAGATTTTCAAACCGACGTTTCGTCTTTGAGCTGCCATCATCAACTTTGTTTTTTTAAATACGACCCTGGGTTTTTTATTACGGATTTTAAGAGCATCTAAAGTCCCAAAGCCAATGATGTATCGCACTTATTCGAAAAATTCATATTAATGGCATTTTCTATAAGACCTCATGTGTTAGAGAGAGACAGAAAACATATTTTTGGTAAGATTTTACCAGGAAATCTTTAAAATGATTTTTTCGATAAGTGCGATACATCATTGGTTTTGGGACATTAGAAGCTCTTAAAGTCCGTAATAAAAAATCCAGGGCCGTATTTGAAAAAACAAAGTTGATTATGACAGCTCAAAGACGAAACGTCGGTTTGAAAATCTGACAACACCATCTTGTAGAACAGAAAAAGTAGCAATGAGAATGTGAAATTTATTTTGTTGTATCTATTCAAATAGAGTCATAAAAAAATAAGAATGAAATCGCGAATATTCGTTTTTTTCAAAATATCTTCGGAAGTATTTGGAATTTTTTAACTTTTAAGGTGGCATTTTGATCAGCATCAAATTGCGCAACTTTGCCTCCATTTAACCGACCTCGTATCTCTTCTAGTTTCCGAGATCCCAATGATGAGGCTCGAATTTGGGACACCCTGTACACACATATACCTACCTAATACATGTTTGCATATATGTGTGTACATATACAATATAAAAGATTCTGATTTTTATTTACATACATATAATTTTCTGTATAGTGTATTCGGTCTAATTTAATTTAAATTTCTTTCTTAAGCAAGTTGATGTGCCGACTGTTATAATTAAAATTATTAATAAAAAAAAACAATGTAAAATATTTCCATAATATTTACGTTATTTCCCTGTGTTCTTTTTTAAAAGAGCACTCCTCGCAAACGACCAATATATGATTCCCAAGGATTGTCGCTATTAAAAGTTTTGCGATATTCCATCTTGTAATTATTGTTTTACAAATGTTAAAAAAAAAACATAATTTTGTGTTTAGAAATATCATATCACTTGGACAGCTGTGAAAAACTTACATCATAGCAGCAAGTCACCAACAATAGCAATCAAAAGGCCCATTAAAATCATCCTCAAAACTAAGAACGCTCATTCCCTTTGGTACCTACCTATTTAAATCAATTAGTTATTGGCGTTAAATTCATTAAAGTTCCTATGAACAAGCGGATTTTGTTCGTGTAATTTATAGTTAACAATTGGAACTGTATAATGAGCATGTTGTCCGAGTTCATTAAATAAGCCAAAATCATAATTGCAAGTTAGTAGGTTTCGTGCTTTCTGTAACTACGTAGGCAAGTATAGAGCGGAAATAATTTGTCCACAACCAATTCTGGTTAGTGAATCGATAGGAGAGGAACGCATACATTAATGAGATAAATTAAACATTTTAGATCCAGAGCTGTTAGTACTTTCGTCAACAATCAGATCGTCGTATATATTACTGTCTGCAGTTAGAATCTCATTTAATATTTGGATAAATAATGTAACACATATTAGTTGGCGTATATATATATATATATATATATCGGGTGTCAACGAATCAATTAGACAAGTCATAACTTCTAGGGTATTAGATTTATCAAAATGGGATTTTGTGTAGGTAAATGGTATAGGAAAAGGACAATTTTCGCATACTTTTCACTTTCCGGTCACTTCCGGTTTCACCGGAAATGGCTCCGGATTCAAATTTTTAAATGGAACACCCTGTATATTTTTACATTTTTGGATTTCTGAGACAATTCTAGATCAGAATATGATATTTTAAAAAGTTTCTACGCCTTCTTGATTTTTTTAGAGCCAGTTTTAATTTTGGATCTAGGTGGCCGTGGTCGGGCACAAACTAATCTATGGACCTCAGATGATGTCAGAAAATTGCATTCGCAAAGTTTTAGTGATTAGTATGATAGATGGGGATAAAACAAGTTGCCAAAATCACTTTTTTGTGTCTAACTATTTTTTTTTAAATGGCGACCCTTTTTTGACAAGCACTTTCCGTAAAGAGGATTTTTTGGCGAATCTAACGATACTAATTTATTCACTATCGGATTAAAAATAAGCTCAGAAATTAAATATTACTAAGCAAAATACTGGATAATACTTTATTTATTTTTGTCAAGTGTGCCATGGATAGCCATGATATATGATATTTTACAGCTGTTGTTATTAAGTCTTCTTTGGAAAACAAAACATTCATTCAGGTAATGACGGAGATATACCTCGCTTTATCAGCAGGCGTAAAAGTTTCTTATTTTCGTTGAATTTCAGTTTAAACTTTCGTTTGAGTTACATTATTTTGAAGAAAAATTAAACTGAAATTCAACTTTTACGCCTGCTGATAAAGCGCATTTAAAGATCCTTTACACAAATAGTGCACTATGTAAAAATCGACATCTCCTATTGGTCGATCCATCTCGTATTATGATATGTCTACGTGATGCAATCGATTTCTGACAAGAGCTCTGGTGGTGTAGAGGTTTAGATCGTCGGCTCTCACCTGGAAAACGCGGGTTCGAACCCCGTTGCTTTTTTTTTATTATTTTTTAAAGATTATGTTTCTAAACAGCTTTTTTCTTGATTTTGGGTATGTCTTGGGTTAGATTGGGCTAGCACCTGGTTAATTTCCTTTTCTTGAGCCCCCGTAGCGAGCGAAGCGAGCGGAGGGTCATGCGAATCGACCAATGGGAAAGGCCGATTTTTATATAGTGCACTATTTGTGTAAAGGATCTTATAATGCTGATAAAGCGAGGTATGGCTCCGTCATTACCTAAATGAGTGTTTTGTTTTCCAAAGAAGACTTAGTAACAACAGCTGTAAAAAATCATACATTATGGCTATCCATGGCACACTTGACAAAAATAAATAAATTATTATCCAGTATTTTGCTTAGTAATATTTAATTTCTGAGCTTATTTTTAATCCGATAGTGAATAAATTAGTATCGTTAGATTCGCTAAAAAATCCTCTTTACGGAAAGTGCTAGTCAAAAAAGGGTCGCCATTTAAAAAAAAAAATTAGACACAAAAATGTGATTTTGGCAACTTGTTTTATTCCCATCTATCATACTAATCGCTAAAACTTTGCGAATGCAATTTTCTGACATCATCTGAGTTCAATAGATTAGTTTGCGCCCGACCACGGCCACCTAGATCCAATATTAAAACTGGCTCTAAAAAAATCAAGAAGGCGTAAAAACTTTTTAAAATATCACACTCCGATCTAGAATTGTCTCAGAAATCCAAAAATGTAAAAATATACAGGGTGTTCCATTTAAAAATTTGAAACCGGAGCCATTTCCGGTGAAACCGGAAGTGACCGGAAAGTGAAAAATATGCGAAAATTGTCCTTTTCCTATACCATTTACGTA
>MU183139.1:18877-33251 GCA_016904865.1 Pissodes strobi
TGCCAAATGTCACATACATGAAACTGTAATTTTTGTTCAATATTATGCAAAATATTGCAAAATAGTATAGTCCAGAAACGCGATCTTCCAGATTATCTTTTATTTTTTTTAGGACCGAAATAGGTAAAATCACGTTTGCTCAGTTCCTGGACTAATTTTAAGTGACATAACTTACACGAGTGTGTAAAGTGATTTTCACACGCGTTGCATACTATGCTTTTTCTACGACTGCAAATAATATTGATATTATATAATATTTATTATAATGTAATATATCAAGCATCTTATCTAAATAAAAATTTATAGTTTACAAAGACCATTACAAACACTTCTACAGCAATTTGTGTAACTAGTTGATGAGTAGGTATTGAGATTCCACGGCTGGGACAACGCCCTACTCGGGGCGTCCTTTTAGGGTTTCGCCCTTAATTTTTGGAGTTGTTCTTTTCATATCTTTAGAAAAAGGCGCCATTCACCGGCGCGGTCTCCTCTTATGGTTTGGCCTTCCCTCGGGAACCCATTTTTTACATATTCGGAAAAAGGAGCTTGCGGGGGTGAAGCCCTAAATTGGGACCCATTGAGGCCCAAAGCCCTGATTTTTCACAGATTTTAAAATGGGGCCCTCGGAGGGCGACGCTTTTGAATGGGGCCCCCGGTGTGTGAGCCTCATATTTGACACATTTGGAATAGGGGCTCCTCCTAGGGCTAAGCCCAAAATTGGGGCCCCAGGGGGCGAATCCCTAGAATGAGGCCTATGGTACGGGAGTTCCATTTTTTACAGATTTAGGAATGGAGCTCCTGGGGGCGAAGCCCTAAAATTGGGCCCCAAGCCTTAAAAGGGGGCCCCTGGTATGAGAGTCCTATTTTCTGCAGTTTTGCCAAAAGGGGCTCCTGGGGGAGTGAAGCCCTAAAATTGGGCCCACTTTTTTAGAGATCTGGGAATGGGACCTCTGAGGGCGAAGTTCTACCTTTAATCTAAATACCCGAATGAGCGTGTGAAAAGTATACTTTGCGCACGCCGTGTGCAAAGTATACTTTTCATACGATGTTTGTAATGTCCAGTTTTCAAAAGTTTTTGTCTATTTTCAGGGCAGTCGGAGAAAAAGTAATATTCAGCAGTGATGTTTCTGTTTGATTTTTCTAATGGTTTTTCAGCTCCGGATAAAGTACGCAGGTCACCATTTTTGCCAGTGCAAATGTAGTCGCTGCCCAAGTAACACATAGGATGGCGCTTTATATCTGAATTGCTTTAAAAATGATTTATAAGTGCTTCACTTATGACTATATGGAGTTATTGCAGAATCTCAGATTACCAATTTGCTTAAATGCTATTTTGGTTCTTTAATTTAGTTCTTTAAGTGGTTTAAGAACGTAATTTGAGAGCTGCTATAAAGTAGCTTTTTAATTGTTCTATAAAGACATCTATTATGACTTTTAAGCTATATACTTGCTTTGTAAACATGCCTAAGATCCTCTTATACAGACAAATGATATCTTTATAAGTGCTTTATAAAGATTATTTAAACGCTTATATGCCATTTAAAGGAACAGATTACCTGTTTAAGCAAAATGGCGTCGTGAAATACCACTACACAGAATGTTAAGAATTTTTGTCTTTCAACGCTTCTATAGAGAGTATATTTAGTGTTTTAGTTGTGTTCCACTTAATAATTTGCTGTCAAGATGATTAAAAATGACAACTTTAAGAACTGGAAAAACCTGAAGAAATCTGGACATTTTACATAGGATGGCGCTTTATATCCCAATCGCTTTAAAAATGATTTATAAGTGCTTCATTTATGACTATATGGAGTTATTGCAGAATCTCAGATTATCAATTTGCTTAAATGATATTTTGTTTCTTTAATTTAGTTCTTTAAGCGGTTTAAGAACGCAATTTGAGAGCTGCTATAAAGTAGCTTTTTAATTGTTCTATAAAGACATTCATTATGACTTTTAAGCTATATACTTGCTTTGTAAACATGCCTAAGTTCGGCTCATATAGACAAAATGATATCTTTATAGATGCTTTATAAAGATTATTTAATCGCTTATATGCCATTTAAAGGGACAGATTACCTGTTTAAGCAAAATGACGTCGTGAAATACCACTACACAGGATGTTAAGAATTTTTGTTAGCGACTCCATATTGTTTACTGAAATCTAATGTTGATAAATGAAACGGCATTTTATTAGAAAACAAAATTGGGTTTTGGTAGTAAATTAATACAAAATTATTAGAATTCATATAAAACACTTGTTTCGGATCAATTTATTAAAAAATATTGATTTTTATGAAAAAAATTATGAAAATAATTTGTAAAAATTTAGAAAAATGGTCAATTTTCTAAATTTTGATGGCGAGTAGTAATTTTACGAGGTAGCATATTACATAATTACAATAAAGTTTTTCTGGCATGTCGTTTTTAGGTACTCCCGCCTGGCCCCAATAGCTTTTTATACATAACTCGTTCAAATATATCCTGTAGACGCCATTCTGAATGGATATTCCTACAACCTCTGAAATTATCAAAATGTCCGTTTGAGTTTGAGTTTTAGTGGAGTAGGAGATATTTCTGTAACCATTTTGCAATATAGAAGATATAATGAGGCAGTAACTCTTTCCAAATATATAAAAGTTATATAAGGCATATTTAATCGCGTAAATTGCATTTATGTCTTTTTTAAAAAACAGTTACATAAGGGCCATATAATAATACTTACACAGCATTATTGCAATTTAAGAGCAAGTTTAACTTCACTATATGTTCTTTATAATGGTGATGGTAAGCGCTATACTTAGTTCAAGAAGTTATATAGTGTATATATATTAGGCATATATACGTGTTAAAAGAGTTATATAGAAGTATTATAGAATAGTTTTTTTGGAGCATTTAGTTACACTTTTATATAACAGCTGAGTAAAGTGGTCCCTTTAAGACAAATAGCAGCCATATAAGTAATATATAATTGATTATCTTACCTTTTATAGCATCGTTTTACTCTATAAACTAGTGATATAAACGTTTGTTTAACCTTTATAAATATTTTTGTGTTACTTGGGTGCAAAACTAAGTAATTTAGGCATCAGTGATGCGCAATACTTTTAGCCCATATTTGCTCGGTTTGTTGGGTATATACATTTAAAATGCGCATTCCCTCTATATGATATAAAAAATGCTGACAATTACCAGAAAGAAAGTCTATAATCCTGCACTCTCTTTATGTGTTGATGAAATAACACATAAAGTGGGTGCAGGATTATACACTTTCTTTCTGGTAATTTTCAGCATTTTTTTTTTTAATACAAGAAGTTGCAGCATCAGCACCACCTATTTATTTCCTCTCCTTTCATGTATCTGATTTATCAATCAATGGCAAATGAAAAACAATTCAAATTTTCTAGCTGTTGTCGTAGGTTTTGCGGTTGAGAATAGATACAATAATTTCTGGTTCGTTTAGTGAATTATTTCGTTTATCATGTCGTTAAGTAAGTCTGTCCAAATTAGTCGCCTGACATGGGGTACATACCGCTTTATTAGCTGCTTAAGAACTCCAAGAATATCCCTTTTTTGCCCCTGCATAGTTTCACCTTAGGAGAAATGTGTTCTTTCAATTCAATATTAGGATTTAAGCCATCTTTTTCGGATAGCTTCGCCTTGTTCAGAATTACGGTTTTCGTCTGACAATGAATCTTCCCCACTGGATTTTCAAAATTAGGAGCTGGGTATTTATAGGCTTTTGAAGTACTTGGTTTTCAAAGATCCATTTTTTCTGAAAGGAAAGAAAATACATTTGCTTTGCCTTCACAAAATGGAAATTAACTATTTATGTTAATTTTTCTAAGCAATGGAGAATATAAAATTTTCAATTTTAGTTGCAAACACAAAAGGTTTTTAAAAAAAAGTAATTAATATGTTATCTTAGAAGCAAAGAAACACCAAAACAACAAATAAAGCAATATTAAAAAAATATTTAAATATTCGCGAGCCCCGGGTATACAGCCCTTACACTTGGTATACGAAATATAGAAATTTTGCAAACTGGGATCTGTCTGACCCACATCGCTGGTTAAGGGAAGGGCTAGCTTTTTAAAGCGCTTTCGCATCGTACAGACAGTGTCAGTGGTACTACCAGTTAGTTAATATTATTGGTACTACCTAAGATGATAGCATGCTATACCTTCGTAACGTGGAAAGTTTTCAAATTATTCACGGTTACGAAATTCTTCGTATCTTCTTCTTCAAATGATGCGTGCAATTTTCTCTTGAAAAGTTAAAACATTAGATTAAACTTATAAGTTAGTGAGTTAAAAAAATGTCTGAAGAAAACATATTTTTTGTGTGCGCTATGCGGTAAATGATATATGACGAATTGTATGATGGTAAAGCCAAACCAAACCCTTTATTAAAATAGTATCTACTATTCAAAGTTGCAAATCAATGATTTATTTGCCAGAATTAAATCACTAACTATTCTCTGAAATATATAATTTCATATCTATTCCAGCCTACGGTACTAAGCAGTCACATTTGAAGATTAAATGTAAGGCGTAGGCCCTTCAATAAACGGGATTGAATAGCCAGCCCAGATCTAACATCCAATACTCTTAAAATAACTTTACGAAAAGTCCAATTTTAACATAAGCACCTTGAAAATATATTTTCCTGATTAAAATTTAGATAAACCAACAAAAATGTTAACGAGGAATCTCTATCTCTCTTGACAGAGTCTGTCGTAACGTACGGGTCTAAGAAACTGCACCTAAGGGAAAATAAAATTAGATTTAGGACGGGCTGCTAAAAAAATAAGACTGTGAATAAGGTAGGCAATTTAAAATTTACATTTATTTTAATGCTTTTTACCCATCTCGCCAAATACCGAAGAGTATTTTTTAGTTTAATGATCTTAAGAAGAGATAGGTATTAATATTTCCTGATAAAGCTAAGTTTTCTACATACTATTGTATAATTAATAAAACAGGATTCTAATTAATACATTTTATGCATAGTTAACAGGATTGCTTACCTTACCAGCTTTTTTCTGTTTATCAAATTAAGGGATTATAAGAAGGGTTTCATCGATTTTCTATGCAATGTTTGCGATTCTTTAGCATAATAAATTCTTCGAATCAAACAGAATTTTAAAAAAATACTAAAACAGACGTTACACATCTAGGTGCATTTGTCTTGCTTTTAACTAGTAAATCGCGAATATTTTATAATATCTACATTTTCTTTGGAATGTTGAAATGAATTAGGAATGAAATCAATCCGTATTTAGTTAGATTTGATGCATGACGTGCATGACGTGATGCCATGTCTTGGATGGCGTGCAGTTTATGTAGCTCAAATTCGGGATCGATCTACGGCAGGTGAGAAGAGATATTAAAGAAGGCGCTTCAGTTAAAAACAATAACAATGCCTATTGGTTCAAGACTTGATAAATTTACACTGTACCCGACTACTAAGATGCGCATGTCTTTTCGATTTGAGGTATACATTTTAATTGTTTATAGGTCTTTGGTAACTATTTTATAATATAGTTTTTGTAAAAGTTGTTTTATGTTTTATTTATGGTTAGCTTTGTTTTAATTCAACTCAGGGTTTTCACTGCACTATAACTACTTGACAGATTCTACTTTGAAATTATCTTTCTTAGAACTTTGACAATTTATTGTAGATTCGACTTTTACTACTTTAGGTGTAAAGGTCAAGTGTACTCACATGTGTGCTACGAAACTAAGGTTTAGGTAGGAAATAAGGTTGAAGGTTAGAACACTACGTACATGTGTGCTTGCAGAGAACTAGTTTGGGTGAGAGTCCAATATTTTCCATTGCACCAACCTCCCTCATCTCCCAGAAGCTTAAATCGGCATACAAAACCTTTTCATTCCAAAATCAAACTTTCTCCTAGGAAGCTACTCATTTATGCCAGGAAAACTTTTGGCCACTGCAGAAAACAACTGCCTCACAAAATCAATAGTAACCTATTCTCCTGTTTTCCAAACCTTCTTGATTAATAAGCAGAAAATTATGTAAACGCTCCAGAATTGTCGGACTGTCATTCATCTAAATACCTTAAATAACAGTATCCCTGTTGCTGTCATGGAACTTGTCAGGCTCGGCCTTATCAAGAAATAATATAGGTGGTTATCCAAGTATCCAAGTGATCTACCTATCTATAATGACTTATTTTTTTTTATTGCCAAAATTAAATATATGTTCTATAAATAAAAATAATTTGCACCCGTAACACTGTTTTAAGCATCTATAATCCGAAAGTGTATTGCCCTCACTTTTTGTGGAAATCACTTTAGAAAGTATTTAGAGTACCTTTCTAAGAACAATTAACCCAATTATCTTCTCATTTACTGCCAACTAATGCATGGAATTTTTCGACCAATTGATCACGGTTTACTGCTGTACCCCTTTAAATGCGAATTCGGTTAAAAGATCAAACAATATAAATTAGCAAGATCGCACTGGCACTATTAGCATTAGACTGGCGAAGGCGAATATTAGAGTAACAATAGCCTGGCCTGGCACAGAAGAGGGGATTTGAGGGCGCAGCAACTTTCGCGTTTTGTCGTTTTGTACATTAACGCCACGTCCTAGGTGAGCGATTTACAGTCGACGCGAACGCGAAGCGCTGGCGATGCCGTACGAAAAGTTAATATAGTCGCACGGCATCGCCACTGATTCGCGTTCGCGTTCGCTGCAAATCGCTCAGGTAGGACCGGGCGTAACACATTTCCGTAAATAGTACCTTGCTTTAAAGCTAGAATAGCCAATGGTAATCTAATAAAAACTTCGGGGAATCTAAAAGAACCGTGTCCCAAAAAAGGCTTTTTAATGGTACAATTATTGCTTCAGAGAGATTACTTATAGTAGTTTTCCTCCATTAAAACAATGCAAATTTTTCAAAATTAAACATGGGTGAAAGTATCATCTTAATGATAGTTATAAAGTGATAAAAGGCTCGCCTGGCGTGATGATAAGTGCACTATAAATTATATACTTAATTTCGAAATAAAAATCGAGTTAGCAACCGGGAATGATTCCATTAGACGCTGCTATTACAAGCAGCGGAACTTTCAACTTAAATCCAATAAAAAGAACAATATTCTGTTGGAAATTATCCGAGGAATTACGTGGATTTCCGACATTTCAGGCGTGCTATACTAAAAAATTGAGACCCAGGAGCGGATTAGGCCTCCCTACGAGTAAAAATTGTTTTTACATTATATAGGAGATATTCGCAATTAACCAACAAGCGTGACGCCTCTTTTGCATGTGTCAGCATTATTAAAGATAGACGACGTTAGAAAAAGTAATTGAAATCCAATTATGCTAAAATGTTCTAGTCTATGGTTTTGTATACGGGTTCATATTTGAAATGTTATGCTCTTAACTTATTTGCGTTTTGTAGCATTTTCGTGTCTTGATAAATAAAACTAGTGAATAAGTGTGAGTTTGCGGGGTGTTGCAAAAATTGCCTAGTGGACCAAAATTGCAGCTTTCAGGTTAACGATAACGTCAGGGTTCATGAAAATGGTTAAAGAGTACCCGGCGAGAGAACTTAACAACCAAATACTCATCGGAACTATTTGATTTTCAAACAAGATTCTAGAACAAACAAGATTCTTGCTTGTCTTAAATTTTCTTCCCTGCAATTGAACAATTTAAAGAATATTATGAACCGCATTTTTCAAAATGAACGAACAATTTGTAAGCATGTTCAAGATTTTAATTTTGCAGAATGGTGGTTTATCTAGCCTTTATATCATGCGCTGGTCTTATTGAAAATAGACTGTCTAAACACGAAAATATTTTTATAGCAAGTCAGTAAGTATTTCTCTCGGTTTTCTTTCAACAAAATTAAGGACTTCATCTATCTTTTACGCAGAAAACAATATGCTTGATATTAATATAATGATTACACAAAGTTCAAGTACAGATAAAACTATTTATTTTTTTTTTTTAATTTTTAACAATTTAAAAGCATTCATTAGTTTATATTTCATTCCGAATAGTTGATTATGTGTACTTTATTAAAACAGAGATATAGATAGAACTACTTATCATACAATTAGTCTTCTTATATATTGTATATAATTATATATTTGCAGGGACCATATTCATTTATTGAAAAATCAATTATAAGCAATTAGCAACAGATTATAGGGAATACTACACTCAGGATAAGAAAAAAATCAGTATTTGTTATTTGGATCTTCATTTTGAACAGATTGGAATAACAGTTGATTATTTGGGTTCCTATGCCGTTGGCATTCTTACGTTTCCTATACCGCGTGTGCAACCGTTTGCAGGCACATTCTAGGAAACGTAATGCGCACAGAAGCACTCCGATCCCTATACCACCGTCTATAGATATTCTAATAAGTCCGCTCACTCGAGCGTGCCGCGCAAAATTTCCCTCCTGCCTACGCCAATCCCTCACCCATCGGCATTGACATTGACGTGTGTCAATATCACGGCTTAGCCGTGACTCAGTTTTCGCAAGTACTTCCGCGATCGGATAGTGTGAATTTATTTTTACGGAATAGTTTTCGCACGATTTACGTTATACGCTATTTAAAAAATATATATGGTTAAGATGGCTAAGGGTAGTTTTTCTTATTGTACTGTTGATGACTGTTATGTAACTACACGTGATCTCTCCTTCTTTCTCTCTTATGGAATTGGTCAAGAACTATTCAATTTTTATGACACGAAGTGAATGAAGCTAACCGAAAGTTGATTGGATGACTAACCAAACCAACAAAATCTATTAAAATTGATTATAACGTATCGGAAAATAAGTAAGGCTAAATGAAACTAGCCGAAAGTTGATTGGATGACTAACCCAAACTAACCAAATATATTAAAATTTGTTATAGCGTATCGGAACCGAATCAAATGACTAAAATAAGTTAAGACTATGTGAAACTAACCGAAAATTAATTAGCCGACTAACCAAAACAAACCAAATGTATTAAAATTCATTATAACGTATCGGAACCGGTTCAATGTCTCAAATAAGTTGAGACTAAGTGAAATTAACCGAAACTTGATACGACGACTAACCCAAACTAACCGAATCTATTAAAATTGATTATAACCTAGCGGAACCGGTTGAATTCACTAAAATAAGTCGAGACAAAGTGAAACTAACTGAAAGTTGATTCGGGGACTAACCCAAATTAACCAAATCTATTAAAATTGATTATAACGTATCGGAACCGGTCAAATGTCTAAAAGAAATTGAGGCTGAGTTAAATTAACCGAAAGTTGATTCAACGACTAACCCAATCTAACCAAATCTATTAAAATTGATTATAACCTATCCGAACCGCTTGATATGACTAAAATGAGTTGAGACAAAGTGAAACTAACTGAAAGCTGATTCCGCGACTAACCCAAACTAACCAAATCTATTACAATTAGTTATAGCATATCGGATCCTGATCAACCAAATCTATTAAAATTGATTATAACCTATCGGAACCGGTTGATATGACTAAAATGAGTTGAGACAAAGTGAAACTAACTGAAAGTTGATTCGGCGACTAACCCAAAGTAACCAAATCTATTAAAATTAGTTATATCATATCGGATCCTGATCAAATGACTAAAATAAGTCGAGACAAAGTGAACCTAAGCGAAAGTTGTTTCCACGACTAACCCAATCTAACCAAATCTACTAAAAGTGATTGTAACCTACCGGAACCTGTTGAAATGACTAAAATAAGTTAAGACAAAGTGAAACTATCTGAAAGTTGATTATACGACTAACCAAAACTAACCAAACGTATTAAAATTGATTATAACGTATCGGAACCGGTTCAAATGACTCAAGTAAGTTGAGACTAAGTGAAACTAACCGGAAGTTGATTCGATGACTAACCCAAACTAACCAAATCTATTAAATTTGATTATAACCTAGCGGAACCGGTTGAATTCACTAAAATAAGTCGAGACAAAGTGAAACTAACTGAAAGTTGATTCGGCGACTAACCCATACCACTCAAATCTATTAAAATTGGTTATAGCATATCGGAAACTGATCAAAAAACTAAAATAAGACTAAGTGAAACTAACAGAAAGTTGATTAGACGATTAACCAAAACTAAACAAATATATAAAAAATTATTATAAAAACGTGTCGAAACCGGCTCATATAAATAAAATTAGTTGAAACTTGAGAAGTATTTACTTCAATCACGTGTCCTGTGCTACTCGCTACGCACGCGTTAGTATCCCATATTAAGTAAACATAATCCAAACTAACTTTAATGAATCAAACAAGCGCATTGCGACGGGGGCGCTACACGCTTGATCAACCCTGCCTAACACTAAACTAAAATTAACCCCAACTAACAAATATAACCAAAAAATAAAAATAAAACATGTCACCGACGGGAATCGAACCCGGGCCGTAGTATCACAAGCACAAAAGCTGATCCCGAAACGCTGAGCATGATTGCAAATAGTTATACCGCAAACGCTAGACGCTTGTATAGAAACGCAAGGAATATAAGGAAATAAAATACCTATAGTCAGCAAGAGAAATAATCATGCTCCTCAAATCCCCTTTTCAACCTTTTAGATAGAGCAATGAATAATATCAATTCTTATCAGCTTAATATCACTATCGCTTTGCCTCGCTTTAATAAGTTAGATAAAATAATAATTTCAGGAATAATAGATATTATATAGATATATATTTTTCAGCACAACACACTAACTAACATTGGCAGACTTAGAAATGTACCACGTTAATTTAAAGCCATATAGAGTTAAAGAATAAATCTGGCAACACAGCCTTGTCTACAAACTTCTCATGCGCCGTATGCGTTATTTCAATAAAAACAAAACAATACATTGAAAGTCGGCTGAGAAAAGTAGTAGCAATTACAGCAGATACGCTATAAACAATTTTAATAGATTTGGTTACTTTGGGTTAGTGGCCGAATCAACTTTCAGTTAGTTTCAATTAGTCTCGTCTTATTTTAGACATTTGAACTTTCGATACGTTATAATCAATTTTAATACATTTAGTTAGTCGTCTAATCAACATTCTGTTACTTTGTCTCAACTTATTTTAGTCATTTGTTCAGGTTTCGATATGATCTAACCAATTTTATTAGATCTGGTTAGTTTGGGTTAGTCGCCGAATCAACTTTCAGTTAGTTTCACTTTGTCTCAACTTACCCTAGTCATTTGAGTCGGTTCCGATCGTTATAATCAATTTTAATAGATTTGGTTATTTTGGGTAAGTCATCGAATCAACTTCCGGTTAGTTTCACTAAATCTCAACTTATTTTAGACATTTGAACCGGTTCTGATACGATATAATCAATTTTAATACATTTGGTTAGATGGTTAGTTTTGGTTAGTCGTCTAATGAACTTTCGGTTAGTTTCAGTTAGTCTCAACTTATTTTAGTCATTTGAGTCGGTTCCGATACGTTATAATAAATTTTAATAGATTTGGTTAGTTTGGGTCAGTCGTTGAATCAACTTTCGGTTAGTTTCACTTTATTTCACTTATTTTAATCATTTGAACTGGTTCCGATATATTATAATCTAAGATTTGGTTAGTTTGGGTTAGTGGTGAGTCGCCGAATCAGTTTTCGGTTAGTTTCAGTTAGTTTGAGACTAACTGAAACTGGTTTTAGTCATTTGAAGCAGTTCCGATGCGTCATAATCAATTTTAATAGATTTGGGTTAGTCGTCCAATCAACTTTCGGTTAGTTTCATTTCGTCTCATAAAAATTGATTAAATCTTTACCGATTCCATAAAAGAGAAAGAGGGAGAGAGAGAGAGTCATATGCTTTATCTCTCTTGCGAGACGAAAATTCCAAGACGTGTCGTTACATGCATGGCTGTGAAAAATCACTTTCATGAATCCAAAGAATATCAAAATATCGTAAAATTTGTGGATTTCTAATATTTATCTTCGCCCAAATTATGTATATAAGTTTAGTTATATATGAGTATAAGTGAGTTTGATCGCTGTTTTAACCACTAATTAAGAATAAAAAACCCTATATGGAAAACACTTTTAATGCTTGGGTTAAGTTATACGTGTGGCACAGGTTAGTTGGTGTTTTAATTTTTTTTAAAGACGACATCCACTGTGACATCGCATTTGTCATATCAATAACAAAATGTAATAAAATATCGATATCTATCGACAGATGAAAATATCAGGTTAAAATTATTCCATTGTCGCTATTTTCCTGTTATATTTTGTAACTTGTGTTCGTAATTAAACAATACAAGTTATACCTACTGGTATTTTTATCCATATCGTAGATAATATTTCGTTTATTATTTACTTATTTGTTATAATACTAAGTAACTATTACAAAGTAGTATCATTAATGAGCTATAAATGAGACAGAGAATGCCAATAGTTGTTCATAACAAATAAATAATCCAAACATTAATACGTAGTCATATTCATATCATTTATTCCTAATAGAACGCTCCCCGTATAAAAATAATCAAGCGGCAGTTCATATTGATCGTACACCGTAGCTGCACCCATTCGTTTACTGTACAGTGGCCGAGTGTGTTCAAGGTCAACGGCAGTATTTTCCACGGCATGCTGGAGTGAGCGGACTTATTAGAATATCTATAGACGGTGCCTATACCCTGTGTGCAACTGTGCAACAGGAACTGTCAGATCTTTAGGGTCTAGCAAATTCGTTTTAAATGTTCTTGTGGTTCAGTAGTTAAGATGCTAGACTTCTAATTCGGCGGCTCGTGTTCGATTTCCGTCGGTGTTTTTATTATTTTTATAATATCATGTTTGTAAAAAGCTTTTTACTTCATTTTGTGTATGCCTTGGGTTAGTTTTGGTTAGTTTTTGTTGGTTGCGCCCCGTAGCGATTATCTACTCTCAGGTATTTATTTTGAGTATCATTCACCCACTATTGCTCCTACTGTCTAGGGAACTTTTTTTCTCAATTTTGGGTTAGCCTTGGGTTAGTTTTTGTTAGCATTTGAATAGTTCTTGTTGATTGAGCCGCCGTAGCTAGCCAAGCGAACGGAGGGCCATGCAAAGCCATAATAATACGCACAAGTTGCACACACGGTATAGGGATCGGAGTGCTTCGGTACGCATTATGTTTCCTAGAGTGTGTCTGCAACTGGTTGCACACACGGTATAGGGAACGTAAAAGTGCATACCGTTTAGATATTGAAGAATGCTTATATGCGTAAGTAGCATAGGTAGACAATGATAAATGGTGATTCTGGTCTGTTGATGTATTATTTGTCTTATCAATAAATATATTAATTGATGTCTACACTTTCAAGTCGAGAACTGCCGTTTCTTGATTACATAATGCCTCAAAATTAAAATTTACCGGTATATTATTTTAGTTGTTGATATATTTGGTAAATAATCTTACCACCCAGCCATAATATACAACTGAAATACATACTGTCAACTAGCATTCTTAAAGATAAAATATCACCTAGTGGAGAGTTTGAACTTGGCTATGAACCTCAGCTATAGATTGTTGTCAACTATAAATTGTTATTAGTTGAAATATAAACTCTTAATTCAAAACATTACTCAAATTGGTGGTCAAAATTTGGTATAAGAAGCTGCGTAGCAACCTACCCGCCAGAAGACACTGGTCTCTAATTGAAACTGTCGATAGAGGAACCCTCTCTGACAGGCAACTATTCTTAAAATTAACATCTGAAAAATAATAACGCTGTATTAAACAAGACTTAAGATAAATTATTCAAAGTAATTAATCTATAAACCCTTCCGGCATTCACCCTTTCTGCTGCATTATTTATTTTCGAGAATAGGCGCCCCGCGTACCTATATGGCATGCGTCCATGGATGTTATAGTAAGTAATACTTACCATATTATAAAGACAACCTGAAGCCAATAGATGCCAAACTTGTTTTTGAACCTCTCGAGTGTTTCTATCCATCTCTCCTAATTAGCTTTTTGAACTACGCGACTTTCCTTTTGTGACAATGTGAATATAAACGCACACAGTTCCTCTTCAAAATGCACACATACTATATGAGGCAAATATATTTTTTTGGGTTATTTGGGTCTTGATCTTGACTTTGAAAGATTAACTTAAATATTTCGAAAATAAATGTGCATTGAGATATATGGTAAGATTCGTAAGATAAATACACTGTAGACCGTATTGCAGTCCTGCTTTTTAAATTTAATTAGGTATCATTTATCAACCGATTTTAATAATTTTTAGGTATGCTGTACATATTACATTAATTTCATAATTAAATTATACTTCTCGTTTTATAACTTTATACGGTGTGTAAAGACTCAATCTGGGGGTGCCATATCGTGTTCACTTAAGTTTA
>MU183139.1:33261-44896 GCA_016904865.1 Pissodes strobi
TAATGACAATATTCTGTAGATATACAGGGTATATACTTATACCCTTACACCTCCCCCCTTTTTCGAGAAAAAATTTCTCTAGACCTGAAATTTTTGTTCCTTTCTGTGATATGTAAGCAATGAAATATTTCAAAGTACATTTGTGAATATGTAACTCTATATAGCAGCAATTTACTTTATCTTGTAACTTTTAACACGTCAACCTGTTCTTATGACTATACAATACTTATACTATAAGGTATGGAAATAGAAGGAAGAGTTTGTTAGTAAAAAGATTAAGAAAGAATTCATAGTATGATCATAGAATAAAAGATATGGAAATATGAGAAGTGGAGCTCCGTTTGTCTAAAATTTATCTTACATCTAGTACAATTAATAATAAGTAACATAACCAATATAACGTATATAATAATATAATATAAAATGATATAGCATAATTTTCTATTCTATAATAACTATCAAGTCTATCAATGCATAGGTATCCATCGTTCTTTGCATAAATAGGAATTGCATATAATTATGCATTAAAGGCATTTTGAATCACTTACTAGTATTAATTATGATTAAAAGAAAAAAAATCCATGGTAATAAAATCCATTTAGCTTTAATAATAGCAGTCCTTTGATGTGTTTTTATTTTTCAGTAGTTGCCTAATAATGTGCCTTATTAAGAAATAAAATATTATCTATATTTTTCTTGTATTATTTAATAAAGTTATCAACCATTCCATAACATGAACTATACGTAAGGTCTTTAAGCAGTTTTGTCTTATATACTTAAACATTTAATTAGTTGTATTTTATGTAGCATACTTAGGGATGTTTTGTTTGGTTGCACTTTTCTATTCTGGTTAAATTTTAAAAATAAATTATTTTATAACCTTTTATTTTCTATCGCCGTCTAATTATGGTCGTTTAATTATCATGTAAAAAAAAATATATAATGATTCAGGTCGTATACTTTCTTGGTTTGAAAGAACTTATTTAAACCTATGTTCTCTCTTTTTCTTATATTTATTTATTGTCATATATTTGTTTATTTATACTCCGCTACACTCGCTTAAACCTCATTTTATTATTACCTTATACCTTTTTCTTCACGAATTACCGCCTTTGGCGTACGTCATATCTGTATTTTATTGCCAAACTCTGATCACCGGCCTTTTTAAAAATCTCTCAACATTTCGTCTCGCGCCAATGCCGATCGAAAATTTGACTTCAATATATTGTCACATTTAGGGTAAAATAATTAATAAATCGTGTTTCGAGCATTTTACTGTTACATCGTTAAACAAAAAGATTTAAAAATAAAACATGAAAATGAGAACTAAAAAACAAAGGATCGAAATTGAGAACGTTTTAACAAAAAACTAGAAAGTTTAGAAAGCGAAATTAAAATAATAGATGTTAGGGGGAAATAATAAAATTTCCCTGCTTGTGAGGTTGTCTATGTAGAAAGCTTACTAACTTCTATTGATGACGTAGCACCCAATTTTGTTATTGTTTGCGAACTTCCCCAATATTTGGTTGATCAAGCCAGACATTTGCGAAGCTCTTGCGTTCAAACTCGCTCTTGTTTTTAATTTGCTTGCGTTAGCAGATACTACTTTTTTTGCTACTTCCCTAGCTTTCTGGAAGCTCTTGTCTATATAGTGTGCGTACGTTCCATAAAGAGTTTATTTTCAATCCAAGCTTGTCTCGATAAGAATATACTTAATAAAAAAAATTAATTCTTAATTACTAGTTATTTAAATTTATAGTTCCGATGCTTATTTCTCTTTTCTTTTTCCGAAGTAATCGAATATATAAATATTAAGTTATTACATTGTTTCTTTTGGTTTTTTGATTTTATTGAACCTGGCCTGGTACAAATTTATACAACTAAACAATTAGAAAAAAACTGAAATACACACAATCAGCCTTCGTTCCACTGAATAAGTGAACTACTTGCAAGTAATACTCGCCCTTTTCTGTGTACATAACAGCACTAAATTATCTATTGCAAAGAACGGACTATATCAGCCGTATTTTACGTATAAAATTATATTAGTGGTCGTATTACTAGCTCGAATTTGCTTTCCATTTGTCGTTTTGATCGATTTATTAATTAGCTAATAATTATCTCATTATTTTTCAATTTTTTCATTGTATGTCCTCGCAGATTTATAGATTATTAAGTTACGTTATTCGTGATGTTAAAATTTAATCTGCGAATCTAGATAGTACCCATTTTTCACTGCACCTTAGCGATCACTTATTTTAATGTGGTTAAAATTCAATGAGTTCGCGACTTTATTTAACATGATTTCGCTTATTTAGTAAGAATTACACTACTGCCTTTGTGGCATTATCCATTCCGATATGGTACTGTATCGCGGTACGGTTACTTGCTTGCGTGTTTATGGAAATCTACCCTCAGGTAGTCCGCCCTCAGCTGCGCGACTATGTAAGTTTCTCATTTATTATTTGGTATTCGTTATTCATAAATATCTACTATTTAATTTGTATTTCTTCATTTTCCGAGTAATTTTCTATCTAAGATATATATTCAGTTAATTGGATGTAATGTTTACCATATTAGAATATACAATTGATATTTAAAGATAAATTTACAATTTCACAAGTAGTGTTTGAGTATTGAGGAATCAAACTTAATCAAAGGATCTCGAATATCATCTCGTTTTACTTTATTGCGTTTAATTTCATCATAATAATAACTAACAGGCATGCCCGAATAAGATATACCGCTATTTGTTTGAATTTTGTTTGTCCCATTGTAAAATTGATGAAATTGATCATGATAAACTGACTAAGATCATTTCAAAAGAGCGTCAGCGAGCTTAACTCAACTTAAATATTTCTTATTATAAATTTATTTTTTACTCAAAGAGCATCCCAATGGGTTTGAGTGAACCAGTTATTTTGTACGTAAATCGCTATCTAAACGAATCCCATAAGAGAATAAATATCCAAATTGAATCATAAAAGTTTTATCGTATCAGCTTCAAACAACTGTCAAAATAAAGAAATGAGTTTCTGGACGTTAATGAATGACTGACTTCGTTATTTTAATGATACTCCTTTTAATATTTTAAAAATTATGAGATACCTTTGACCTCTTACTACTGAAAAAAAGAAAATTTCTTATTTTATTTTATTATTATTTATTTGAATGCGTATGTGATTAAGTTAATAATCAATTATTGGTAGGTCTTTTCAAAAATTTTGCGTTTAACAATTCGCCACTGATGTTGAAATTAGCATTATTTCTTGCCATATCTGTATACCCTTTTTCACATTAACCCTACATTGTTATAAGCTACGGCTTATTTCACCTATAAAATATGTCTTAGTAATAAGCAATTTCCATGTAATAACTGCGTACAGATATATAACGTGTACGGCGAAATTTAATGCAATAAATTACATTATTTAAACCATATTGCGTAAATTACAACCATTTCTTTCAAATTCAAAATCTTTAACTAATCTTAAATAATATTTATATATTATAATGATGTGATAAAGCATAGCAGTTATTTTATTCATATTGAAAATAATTATATTCCATCTTAATCGATAATTAAATATATAATATGCAGCTAGCATTTAATTCACTCGATTCCGATTTCAGGAGTTTTGATATTTGCTACGCGCCGCGTCATTATTAACATTATTTATTATTTTTATGTATATGCTGGCATATACGAAATTTGCAATTTTGTAATTTTGCGATATTAATAACTACGAGTTGATGACCTATGTTCATAGAATAATTGCGAAATTCCGATTACTTCAATACTATATGAATACTCGTTATTTAAGAGAATTTATCTACGTTTTATTTTATTATTTACTTTACAACTTATGATAATTTATATGCTGCGATGTGTAAAATATTCTACATCAATATGATTGAAAATGTACAAAATTGTGAGATTTATCATATTTAAATAATTTTTGCTACTGTTTAGTTGTTGAAATACCTTGTATATTTTAGTATACTTCTCAATTACGTATAGCTTGTTTTATTGGCACTTATTTATACTTCCCATGACGGAAAGCTAATCGAGAAAAAAAAAATATTTTGCGATTAACTACTTATATATATTTGATTTTTAACCGACACAATGCAGTTTTGCGCTTTTTAGACTTTTAATTAAACTATAATTTGTGCATGTTTGTGCATCTACTTAAATACGATTGGTCTACTGATTTCCAGAAATTTTTGATCTTTTCAGAATTAATCGGCTAGGCACTGTCCCAGCGATTCGATTTGATAAATCAATACTTTTACTGCAAATATTTGACTGAGTATTAAGTCTGAATAAATTAAATGGTTATATATTATATATTTCAAATAGAACGATGGTACCTATACGTATGCATTAAATATGATAATGAAAATATAATACTTAAAAAGTTACCCTAATATATCCTTATATACAGGAAAATATATAACTAACTTAGCACCTTTTAACATTAAATTTTATAGCCTATAAGTACCTGTGCACATTTCTACTTCACTTATGTTTTTTTTTCCGCATTCACATTATTGTTTTCCAATGTTCAATTGTCCATGCATAACCTCCATTTTTATTTTCACATCTTGTATTCACCAAAAACCTAAAAGAGAATTGTCTTCTTTTTTTCTTCTTCTCTTAGCCATCTTGCTAATTCATAAGGCCTCTGTGGATTATTTGCCTACCAGGCATACTTTATTTTGACCACGTATGAGGGAGTGGCAGGGTCGCCATGTAAAGACTCAATCTGGGGGTGCCATATCGTGTTCACTTAAGTTTATAGTTTGAGTTAGGTTCTTTCATCCGAGGCCTCAATAATAGTCTGAGCTTACTTAACTCTATGTGTATTGATTGTATAATGGTTGATATTACAATAATCGTATCAATGATCTTAATTAAACCCAGTCGCTAATCAGGTCAGCGTGTTTTGCTATCCGTGCAACAGTGTGCAGTTTATAAAATGTATTATGATAATATTTAATAATGACAATATTCTGTAGATATACAGGGTATATACTTATACCCTTATATTAACAAATATATTAAAGTCTCAGGTAAATATTGTTTATGATATCGTAAAATTAAAATCTAACACTGGGATGTCAGCAATAATACAAGTTAAATTTTGTAGGCGTTCTCGTAAAAGAGTTTTCCTTTTAAGCATTTTCGCTAGTTTATTATAATTTGACGGTAATTGAAGTTTTGCGGTAATTCAGGTTGTTGTGTTACAAAGATTCTACATAAATATTCTCTACATTATTGTTTGCTATTTATTTCTTGTATTCTTCTGTCATTACCCCGTTGATGCTATCTTAAGGAGAGTCCATCATTCATTTATTGATATTGGCTTTAAGCTCTTCTATAGTAGTAAAAGTGATACTTAAATAAAACATATTTTGCAGTAACTCTACATAATATAGTCAATTACGCTGTTCTTAGGTTCAATAAAATTAATGAGAACACATCTCTGGAAGATAATTTATTTTGCTTCTCAATGTAGGTGCAAGTATACCGTCTTGCTGATATATGATAGTTTTAGTAAGTTCTTCCTTTGGCACACAGTAACTGTCGCAAAATATTAGGTAATTTTTATAAAATTTTCTTGGCATGTTCGGTTTGGCGGTCTTCCAAATACTTCTAAAATTGGCGTGTATTTTTATTAAGTGTATATATATTTGTGAAAACGGGGCCATTTTGGGTCTCTCTAGCACCAAAAAGTGACGAAGATTAAAAGTATATTTGCAGGAGAAAAAATTAAAGCTTTTTTCTCCAGAAATATTTTTTATAGAGAACCTGATCACTTGCCCAGTTACTTCTCCTAAAAATGCACAAGAAGGTAGTTTAAATGAATCAGATTGCTGCCATCAATGAGGAGTTGAACGTCAGCGTGGAATGTGATGAGGAAAATATTGTCCAGTTTAGCGGAGGAAAGTCTCAGGCCGCTCACTTCTCAAAAAAGGCAAACACCGCAGGACCTGACATATTAATGACAGGACAATCACTGACTCTAGCCTCATTCATAAGCTTGCTGGGCATCAGAGTAGAAAAAAACATGTCACGTCGCCAAAATCGCCAAGGCAGCAGCGCAAAGCTAGGAGCACTCTATATAGAGCAAATATTATATACACCTCATTAGCTCTTACTGCTCTACAAGGCTCAGATCAGACCATCTCTGGAATAGTTTTCCCGTGTGTGGAGCATGGCACCCAAGCATTTGCTCAAGATATTAGATTCCATGCAGAGGAGAGCAGTCCGTCTTGCCGGCCCAGGGTTGACTAAAGCCCTTGATAGCCTTGAACACCGAAAAAAAAGTGGCGGACCTATTTCTTCTGTTCGAACGAGCTTGCAGTTATGATTCCGCCCAGACTCCTTTGTCTGGGGACTGTTGCGCTCTGAAATTGACTTCCGAGTAACGTCTTTTCCGAAAACTACAACCTACAATGCTTCAAGTCCAACGTCCACCGCTCATTGAGTGGTATGTGCCGAACATGACAAAAAGATTATACCTTTTATACAAATTGAGTTCGGTTAATTTAAATTTTGCTATCTCCAGTTTTGACAAAACATATACCGACATAAGATTTTATTACTGGAAAACCGAACGATTTGATGTGAAAACTATGCCATTCTTTATATTTATATTCATTCTTGACACAAGTGTTTCAATGTGAGCATTGCTCCACGTTGGGCGCAAATTGTAATGATACGTATTACTTTCTTTTAATTAATTAGTTGAGAGCCACTTTGTAATGATTATCTAGCTAATTCGCCAAATTGTAAGGGTAGTTCATTTATTTAATCTAATTAACATGAAAATAGGGCATGAGTTAAGTTACTTCCTCTGTCGGTTAAATTTATAAAAGGTCGCCAGAACTCCTATAGACAACACGAACTGGGCATGAATGTTTCAATACAAGTACCAATAAAGACAAAAATATCAGTTTACTCTTACAATTCTTATAATTCGTGATGTTCCACAGACCTCAGTCTTGCGGTAAATCAAAGAAATCAACTTAAAAACAAATTATAACTATATGATTAAATTACAACTTATGGTACCATGTGCACTACAGTTATCAATATAAGTGAGATCAATATAATTAAAATTAAATTACAAATGCAATCAAATACAATTGATTACTGAAAATATAGTTTACAAATATTACTTGAAATACGATTTATAAATCAGTTGTCATGTGACGAAAATTAAATTAAATTTAGTATAAAAGATTAACAAATTTTGAAAAAATAAATAAGGTCAACAATTTGAAAATACAGCAGGTATAATCGAAAACTTAAATTACGAATTTCAGTTGGGTGAAAATTATAAATAACTACAGTTAAGCAAAAATTATAAATAACTACTGTTAAGCAAAAATTATCACTAGCTACTGTTACTCAAGATATTCCTCTTCCTTACTTTGAGACATAAAATTCAAAAGAAAATTATGCGACTTGTTTTAAAACAGTGGCTCTCGGCGAATTTAAACAAAAAATAATTAAATTTTTATGATAAATATGAAAATCGAGTTATAACCTCTCTATAAATGAGTCTTATTATAACACAAAAGAAGTAATTTTTATTACTTCTCTTTAATATGGCCCTTGACACATAAACGATAATTGAAAAACTAGAAAAATCGAGGTACAACATCTGTTTACATCGAGTCTTATGACTCCATACACGTAATTTCTGTTACTTAAGCTATATATATGGCCCTGGGCACATAAACGATAATTGAACGTAAAGTACGTCTCAATTAATTAAAGATAAAAACGAGGTAATCTTATTTAGCCCGCCTTGAGCGATAAATTAAGATAAAAGATAAAGAGAAAAACAAGTAAATTCACATATGTGAGTCGACCTCATAAATGTAAATTAATGTCGATACATCATTGATAAAACGCGACCAGCAATTGCTAATGGTGTTATAATAGTATATTATGATATAAGTGCATAAGAGGGCCTTTAAAACACGCGCGGCATATTTCAAGTTTTGGAAGTCGCAAGGGCTTTAAAGGCCTCTTATACACGTATACCATACGCTATTTTTTATTACGAATGCATCATAATCTCAAAAATGTTTTAAATATTAAACTTAAGGGATATTTGACGAATATATTAATCTGTCACATTTGACATGATCAAATGTTTCTATAGCAACTTTTAAAAAATTAGGCGCATCATAAACATCATTTTTCTACAGCCGCGCGCAAAATAACTAATTGCTAAATTGAAATGAAATCGCAAAATCGTCGAATGCTGTGGATCCTTATTTTGCGCTCTAGCGCGAACATGGAAAAGAAAAATCTCACTTTTTCCGTCGAGTGTGCTGAATGGTCATGGAAACCGAAGATAAATAAATGACAGTCGAGCGTTTGTTACAGTTTGTTGCTGGCACTCCTGTTCTAAATATGCCCGAAGCCCGAATATATATGTCAAAACTGACAGTCATTTGCAAATTTCAGAATAAGTATAGAGAAAAATCAGGAATTAATTTTAAAAAATGCGGCTGTAGAAAAAGTTCTGTGTGTTTTTCGAGCGCAAAGTAAGATTGCCGTTTTCGAAAGATTACTGCGCTCCGTTACGCGTCGCGCAGTAACATTCTTTCTCAAGCGGCAATCCGTTACTTTGCGCTCTAAATACACAAATAACTATTTAAGCACGCCGCAGCGTGCGATAATCGTTGATTATGATGCATGCGTAATAAAAAATCAATTGAAACATTAATGAAATAAGTCTGAAAAAACTATGATCAACAATACTACAAAGGAAAATCCAGAGAAATTCTACTCAAATTCAATTAGCTACCTTTACAGGAACATATAAAATTCGCTCCGAGAATCTTCCATGTAATACTGTTCAATTTAAATGAAAATATGTAAAATCATATGTATGACCACCAAACGATGAAATAATTACGTCCCCTATGTATTTGCAGTAAACCATTATCAAATTACACGAATTTGACATATAAGATACGCAATTATCCACCAAAAAAATCGGTATTCAAACCTAAAGGCCACTACAAAAAAAATTAAGATTATTGAAATCGTAAATCACTCGAAAGTGCTATACAAAAGTGTTAAATTCTTATTTAAGCGAAATATGCTTAAGCGAATCTGGAACGATTATCAATTCTGTATTTAAAATATGAAAAGACTATTGAAAAATATGCAGGATGAATAAAATATTTTAAGATCAAATCATTCGTACTTGCCGGCTCGACCGTTACCACTAAGATGACCCACCTTCGTTTCAAAATTTTGCACGTTCTACCTGTTTCGATTTTCAATGCTAAATTTAAAATATGTGACAACCGTTGTTGGAAACCCGGTGACAAACTAAGGAAATAAACGGCATACACTAACTATAGCATTCTATTATAGATTAAATGTTTAAATTACAGGTATCGAATAACGTACCACGTCCTTCAATTACCAACTATACGAGATAAGCCCGTTTCCGAACAGATGACATTCACTCAATCAAGATAGAAGTCACTGCCGATTAATATAGTGAGCATCGAAAACCATTGATAAATAGATAGAATTTAGTGGAGCGGCATAGACTGATATTTGTTAACTTACATTCCGTTACAAGATGTAGAACGTTCGCCTAGCTTGCGAGATGTGCAGGTGGAAGCCCGGCGTTTTTAAGATTTTTTTTTAACTTTTTGCCTCCCTTTGTGGTAGTTTTCACTTCTGTCGTGCAGTCTTACTCGCAAATCGTAATTTTTTAAAATTTTACGTCGAAAGGCCATTTTTCCGACATTTTCAAATCAGAGAAGCATTTAGAGAGTTTGGCCTGGAAATCTCTTGTCGAATTGTTATCTTGGTGTTTTAGATCTTCGCAACTTTTTCGGCGTTAGAACGTGACAACTTATTCAAATAAATGCACCGCCAAAAAATACTCGCCATTTTCCGCATGAATTATTGCGTGTTTCGTTTAAGGCAAATTTTATAATAAAATCGAATATATAACGACGGTCGCTCCGGTCCTGTTTTAACAAAGTTCTAACAAGGTTGAAGCTCGTTCTTGATGTGTCGGAACTGTCGCGCCTTAATTAAAATCAGTTACAGTCGAGATGTAGTGTCCAAGCGATAGAAACTACACCATTATGTGATTAACTCCTCAAGAATTTGTCCCATGAGATCCTATTGGAATGCTTAAGCGATCTACTTTATTTTACAAACGGACTATTAGTAACATTATATTACTTCAAATATGAGATGGTTTCAGAAATACTATTTAGGTTGAGGTGATACATTTCATTGACGAAATATGGCTTTATTTTCATTTAAAACCGAGGCAAGAGAGTTTTGTAAGGCAATTCGCCGTATTTTCGTTGCAGTACCCATTTACAACACTTAGTTAAATTTTATTTGGGAATCAAATACTACTGATAGAGATGCAAGGGAGATTAGGCCAGACTACGGGGAGTTTGCTAGAAGCGACTTACCTACTACCCTAACCGGCATGATCTATTTTAACCGTCTTTCCCAATTCGCAATTGTTCTTCAGTGTAGCTTGTAGCATCTGGAATGTTTATACTCTTGTTTTTAAACTGCACCTTTTCCATTTCTTCGCAGTGACACAATATGTGACCCCTTCGTCTTGGCATAACCTGTGTATGATTTTATCTGTCAGTTCTATCATCAAACTAATCTGTTATGTCGAATCGACTATAAATCGAACAGTATTTCTATTATGAATAAGTAGAAATGTTGTCATTGGCCTTTCTCTGACTTTGCACCTGGGTCTACTAATTTTGAGACCCTGTCAATCATTTTTTTTTTTATATTCAAACTGTAGGCCTAGGTACGCAACAGAAGGGTTCTGCATTAAATCAAAGCCTTAAGTGAGCCTTCTCGCACTATATAAGCCGTTTTTGTTTCTGATAAAGACTTGATGCAGGAAAATCAAGCTGAGGTCACTTTATTTAAATTAAGAGCCTAAATTTG
The DNA here is from genome assembly GCA_016904865.1 of Pissodes strobi. NCBI lineage: Eukaryota > Metazoa > Arthropoda > Insecta > Coleoptera > Curculionidae > Pissodes > Pissodes strobi. The sequence continues at coordinate 44,249 of MU183139.1, forward strand.
TGTCTTTTCGGGTATTCTAGGAACTACGCTATTTTTGGTATATGTCAATTCGATCTCTAAATATATAAGGCTTTAAGGTAAAATTAATCTTTATGCAGATGACACAATATTGATTTATTCTGATAGTTCTGCGATTAACATAAGAGAAAATATAAAACATGACCTATATTTAATAAAATCACTGGCTTAATTCTCATAAACTATCTTTGAATGTTAAAAAATCTTCATATATGTTTTTTCATAGCAAATCAATTGAAGAGAGGACACCTATCCTTTTTGGAAAGAATGCCTCTTTGTTGTATTCTGATGTAATTAAATACTTAGGGTTATATGTTGATGAAACTCTATCCTGGGAACGACATTTAAAAACATCAAGAAGTAGATTGTTATTGACTCCAATAGGCATATTAAGGCGACTTAGTTATACTTTTCCCAAATACTTACTCAGGTCAGTGTACTTTTCTCTTGTACATTGCCACCTGCAATATCTTACAATTCTATGGTATCCTACTTACAAGAAATTTCTTGAACCCTTACAAATTCTACAAAATAGAGCAATAAAAAATGTATATGGTCTTCCTCTTAGGTATGGTAGTAAACGTCTCTATGTAAATTTTAATATATTTCCCATTGCCAATATTTATAAAT
>MU183139.1:45296-136412 GCA_016904865.1 Pissodes strobi
TATATATATATATATATACAGTGTGGCCCAAATTGGGTATACATGTATGGGTATCTTCTAAACTATATGAGATAGAAAAATGGTTAAATGGGGAAAGTTGTAGGCCATTCAATTCCCAACTCAACGCCATTTTGGTAACGATTTTCTCTCTTTTCGTTTTTGAGATATTTTGAAAAAATCAAAAAGTTGTATTTTCGAAAAAGCGCTGTACTTTTTTTATTTAAACATATTTTTAAAATCTGTAAAAATACTGTTAGGACAACTTTTTACGCTCGATGCACCCATGTAATCAGTTTTTAGTTCTGACGTTTCGGTTCTGAGAAACCATCATCAACTTCGTTTTTTCTTATGGCAGCCATTTTGTTTTTTAGCACATTTAAAAAGAACATGTTTTTTCCTTTCTTATGATGTATAACACTTTATAAAAATAATTTATTTTTATGTCAAAAAACGACAAAATTAATTTTTAACTGAGTTGGCCATGACTGCGGAGGCCATTTGCCGTAATAAATGATAGTGTTGCTATGGTGATTCACCGGCATTTAAGTCATTTTACTGAAAACTGACATTATTCAGTCAAAACTCTATTTAGTAGTTTTTGTAAAAATTTTCGTAAATTTTGATTTCTAAAAATGGCCACGCGATATGCCAGTGAAGAAAAATATGACATATTAGAATGTTATATTAAATGTAATAGAAATACAAATCTTGCCACCGCCGCCTATTTGGACCTGTATCCTGAAAGGCAACAGCCAAGATTATTCGCGAGGCTTGACCTTAACTTATGGAAGCTTTGAAGTACCAACGGCAAAGAAATATCAGAAGGACAATCAAGCTCGTGACGATGTCATTAAAGGACATTTTAATCCGAATACGACGACGTCGACGAGAGTACATGCAAGGGAAATACTTATATCAAGATCTATTATCCAAAGAGTCCTTAAAGAAAATAAATATCGTCCTTATAAACCTATTATTGTTCAAGTTTTAAAGGAAACAGACTACCCAAGGCGATTATGATTTTCAAACTGGTTTGTAAACCAATGTCATGAAAACCCCAATTTCAGTATGAAGATTATTTGGACCGACGAAACGTTTTTGAGCAACTGCGAGGCATTCATTATGGTGAATATCCATTTTTGGGTCACTGAAAATCTTCACCAAGTGGCAGGCCACAAATAGGATTTGGCCTTAATGTGTGGTGTGGTGTGTACGGTAATTCTACACAAGCCGCAAAATATTTATAATGTCAAATAGTATAATTTGATTTTAGATAATCAACTTATAGGACCATTCATTTACAATTAAACATTGACCGGCCAAAGATATTTAAACCTCTTAGAAGGCCAGATATTACCGGCCGTGAGAGCTTTAGTTTCTAGAGAACAAGAGCTAAATGGTGAACTATGGTTGCAACAGGACGGGTGCCCCGCACATAATACTCAAGGAGTACAAAACTTATTAGCGGAAGAATTTAACAATAATGTTATATCAAACCGGGGTCCTGTAAATTGGCCAGCTAGGTCCCCGGATATTACACCCCTCGGTTTTTATCTTTGGGCAAAGTTTACAGAATAAATATAAGTTGCCTCACTCACTGTCGGAACTTTAATGCATTGAGATCACAGGCGTGCCCCAGAATACCATTTTGTATCAACTTTCGATTTTGCGAAAAGTATACACTTTTCGGTTTTCGGATACTTCCGGTTCAACCGGAAGTTGACGACAGGTGGATTACGAAAATGTGAAGTAAAATAGGTACAACTTTTCACTCATTTAAATTCTACAGCCCCTTATAGTTACAAAAGTTTCAAATTTCAACTGTCTACGTTTCAAAAACAGCTAGTGATGAATAATAGGGGAAAGTACATAGTTCCTGTGTAGCATTTTCAAATTTTGGTATGAACAAATGCTACCGCTTTGCTTGGTTTATATTTATTTTTATTTACAAACACAATTTAGTTTGGATTATTCCAATATAAGTACAGTGTATGACGTACATTACCTTGTTCTTTCTTGAAAGGTAATTGAATACACTTTCTATATGCATGTTTACGTGTCAGTAGGATGTACTAGTTACTTCTGATATGATAATAAGTTCGAGGCTTATTTTTATCCCTTTCTGAGCTGTAGGTACTCGACTAGGTTGGGAAACCTCTTTTAAATATTCTTGTTGTGCAATCCAATTTGCTAGGCTATTCACTTCATTGATTTAATCATAGATAAACCAATTATCTATGCTTTAACCTATATAATTACTAAAATAGAGTAACTTTCGTTCTTAAAATTTTTTAAAAATTGAAATCGCCTAGGAAGTAATGGCTGTATTGATTTTTTTTATAATCATATATATTTCACTAAAATGATGCTACACTATTGTTATAATCAATTGCTAGTACTGTAACGATTTAAGTTCCTGATGTCTATTGGAAATCTACTAAGTTGCCGGCTAGTATAGATTGATCGCGAATTCTACTTTCTTGCTAGTAAGTATTTCTCAGTTCTCAAAGAAACTGAAAAATTACTTGATAGACGTTAAGAACTGCAGAATCTCGTTTCTTGCCGGAAATAAAAGATGTCTTTAAAAACAGATTTACAATAATTTTATTCAAATAATTACAATAAAAGTGAACAATTTAAATAGCAACGTGAATAAACAAATTTCTTTTAGAGTTTGAGAAATTACATTAATAAGTTAGAATTTAGACTGAAAAAAAAACAATTAAAATATCAATAATTGAAATTAGTTATAACTCAAAGATTCTGGTTCTTACAGCGATATTCAGGTTTGCAAATAATTCCATTAGCTAAATTAGACGTTCAACCCTGGATGGACACACTTCTCTTCGCCTCGTTCCTTTTTCTCTAATTGGCTGTTATTTGTTAGGTCTTTATGGGTAAGGATAACACCAGAGGATTAAAAAAACGTCTTGTACAGCTGATACGTCTAATGCTGCAATGGTACACTCGGTTGATGCTTGACTATCAATCCAAGCTCTTCGGCCAATTTTAGTGAGAATATGCAAACAGAAAAACTTGTTTTAGACCGGAATATTGATTGATATCAAAAGATGCAATAAAAATAATGAAGAGTAATTTAAACAATGTTAGCAAAAAAATTCAAACTCTATCACTTAAGAATCAAATCTATGATCAAAAATACAAGATTCGTAAATGAAGATTTAAACTATGATAACATATAGAAGAATCGTAAATGAAGGATTACACTATGATCAAAGATACAAGATTCATCAACGAATCTGATACTCAATTATACTATAAAATCTGGCTTAAGCACACCTTTAAATAAGTGCAAAATAAATGAAAAGTTTATGTAAGAGAAAAGTTCTAAAAATAAATAAAATACTAGTCAAAAATTGATAGAAAATTATGATTACTTCACAATTGTAAATTAATAATTATGCAAATTCTTCCCAAGTCAAGTTTATGCATAAAGAAAACTGTACGTGCCAAGATCATACTACAAAGCTGAACGACATTTCACCAAATGCCAATTCTTCTCAGATCGCTAGTCAAGGTGAGCATTACGAGAGTCACAAGCAAAATAAACAAAACAAATTTAGTTTATCAGTTTAGCGTGCTAGGTTTACACAGTGAAAAAAGTATAAATTCACTGTCGACTGTCGGTAGAGAGAAGAAATAAAAATCCAAGGTGAGTTCTCAAAGAAATCCAATGTTATATTTCATAAATTAGAAATAAGAAAAGGGACAACTCACCTTAGACCTTTAGAAAGTAGGATTTCCTAAATCCTCCACCGGCAGTAAACTGAAGGTCTATTGGCTACCCATCCGTTTCTTCCCAAAATTTGGCACAACCTTTGTTAAGGAATTAACGTTTAAAAGTGGTTTAACGGTGGAACCAGGAATTAGTTAAAAACATAAAAGACCAACAGAAATCTGTAATAAAGTGGGGTTAGTTAGAAAATTTCCTTGCTAACTTCAACTACGCAGTTAAATATTCCTATAAAAGTTAACGAAATTCACGATAAATATATCAAACTATATTCAGTAAAGGGACCAATAAGATCAGTTACTCAACAATATCTTATAAAAAGTGCCTAGATGGCCAAGATGAATGAAGAATCCAATTTATAAATCTAGATATTAGAAATTTAAGTAAAAATATTGTTGACTAGATCATAGCCTCGATAATCCCTATATAATTTGAAAAATTGACACTCCTAAAATAGAGAAATAAATTCGATAACTTAAAACGAAATGTGTAAAAATCAAATCACATCCGACAAAAATAAAAATTGGCTCCCAACTCGCGTCGAAAAGAATAGGAGAGAGACTATCAACCAAAATTACGATATTACTATCGCCCTCTATCCAAAGGCTAGTATAATAAAAATATTTTTATAGAAAACGATGTAGAAATAATACGCCTGCAATTCTAATGACAGCTCCACCTATGCATAAAAGATCTAACTTCTAGCGAAATCTCACCTAATGGCCGAAACCAAGTCGCATGTAGATATTTGCATAAAAATCACTGTGCAATACAGAAATTTAAAAATATGAAAAACCATGATGATGATGTCCTTACCATTATTGTGAGTTTAAAACTGGAAACCTAAGAAAAAATTCTTGTTGGAAGAGTAGTTTTTACTTGCATATTTTCAATAGCACACATGCTACCACGCTATGGCTCATTCATTGTAAAAATCTGCATTGTAATGTCAGTAGTAAACTACAAAAAGTAATAAATTTATCCTAAACTAGCATAACACATACATGTGTTTCTCTGACTGTTTCCAAGAATACAAGATTTACTCAAAAAATTTTATACAAAATATCGATAATTTCGCGTATAAAAATACTGATAGTTTTCGTATATGTTGATATTCAATATCAAATATTTAATATCGTGTATATTCTCCCAATCAAATATTGATTAAACTGTGATACTGCGAAATATCCAATTCAAAATTTATAAATTCGTGATTGGCAGAATTTAAAGTGGCCATCATTCCCGTCTATAAAAATTCTGCTTATTTGAGGTTTTCAATTTGATGAAGTGCAGTTTTTGCAATAATGGTGTACGAGCATTTTCAAGTATAATTAAAAAATCTCTAGGGTTTGTTCACACACTTTGCTTTAAAGATTTAAACTTGATCAAATTTAAATATGATACATTTTAAACTAGTGTTTTTGAGATCACCTAGAGTCAATAGATATATTTTACTTCAAAATTTGCATGGAATATGAGCATGAAAAACAATCAAATATTTTTTGCTTCAAACGTCAGTAAATCCGTCATTACTCGACTGTGTAGGCGGCCGGGAAGTTTCGTTTTACTTTTCACTTCTCCGTCGGCGGAGGTAAAAGTGTTGTCATAGCAACATAGATACGATACAAACAGACAACAAAATAAGCGTCAATAACTCAAGATTTATGAAATTACAATTTGTATTTATCACTTAATTTGTGACTGCATTTCTAAAAATCACTAATTTAGGAACAAATTGGTTATTATTTAATCGAACTTACTCAATAACTGCTTATCAATACGGAATTAATACGCAATCGGAGACGCAATCTTAAAAATAGTATATTATTTTATATGAAGGAAAAGTAACTTTTCCTCCAAATAAAATATGCTGTTTTTTCTTCAAATGTCGACGTATTGATAAGCAGTTATTGAGTAAGTTCGATTAAGTAATAACCAATGTGTTCCTAAATTAGTGATTTTTAGAAATGCAGTCACAAATTGAGTGATAAATACAAATTGTAGTTTAATAAATCTTGAGTTGTTGACGCTTATTTTGTTATCTGTTTGTATTGTATCTATGTTGCTATGACAACACTTTTACCTCCGCCGGCGGAAAAGTGAAAAGTAAAGCTCCGGCGGAGGAAAAACGAAACTTCACGGCCGCCTACACAGTCGAGTAATGACGGATTTACTGACGTTTGAAGAAAAAATAATTATTGTTGACAGTGTCCACTGACAGCTTTATGTTACATTACTATAGCAACAACCTGTGCCTATTCACCGACACCGGGCTAAGCCGCCTTGCGAACCCCCTTATCTTTAATAATAATTAGATGTTATTACTATTAAAAAGGTATGCTTTTGCATTAAGTTGTCGACATTTGAAGAAAAAACAGCATATTTTATTTGGAGGAAAAGTTAGTTTTCATGGCTTGCTCTCTATTACCAGCCTCACTCCGTTCGGCTGTTAAACACGAGCGCGCCATGAAAAGTATCACTTTTCCTCCATATAAAATAATATACTGTTATTCTAATTCGTCTACAGGTCACATACCCTGCAATTCGAATTGCAGTTTTTTTAAGAAACTCCCTTACTCGTAAGCTATCGTACGGTATCAATTGCAGATAATATCAGTGATACCATTTTGGTACTATCATTGGTTCCTCCTAAACTCATACCAGGAAATAGCTTTTTAAAGTTAGGATAGGAAAGCAAAGCGTGAACGTAGAGTTTTGCTCTAGTTTAAGCTATTTGGCTTCAAGGAGTACGAAAAGTGATGAATTTCTCAGATGTCAATATCTCAAAAACAAAATAATTTAGATATATGGTCAGTTATGTATAGAATCTTTAGTAGAATTTAAAAAATTCTATTATACAGCATGTTCAATTAGGAAATAACTTGGTCTCGTTTGCCACTTTTTTTTGAACCACATCGTACATACCATATTAATTTAAAAACATAGTATAAACGACCTTGTACAACATACAGATAACATATTTAAAATTACTTTAACCCTGTTGGTGCATTCCTGTAAGCCTGCTTCAATGCTTCTCTTGTATCACTATGTATTTAAATGAAATAATTCAATGATTTTTAAAAAATATAAAACACTGACTGATAATTTCGAAAAAAATATGATCCGTGGCTTCTTAATATCTGATTTGCAGAAACTTATCATTATGATTCCACTGCCCCTACAGCGTTGCAATTATAAAAGGGAAACCAAAGGAACTAATTATCGTTTTAAATGCCAACAGGATTTAAACTACCTATTGCTTGGAATAATACTGGGACATACTTGGGACATTAGCGATAGACTTATGATAAATCTATGCGCTTAAAGTCTCTATATTTCTAACTTGCAATAATAATTATTGTTTTCTGCAATTTTCGTTTTTATTGCTTGGAGTGGAACATTCTTTATATTTCAGTAATTCATTAGTCCCAAAATTTTAATAATAAACATGTCCTTTTAAAATATCCGTAATGCTCTTAAATAATTCAGTTCCTAAATAATACAATATTAAATATATACCACAAAAATTTTAGTCCTAAATACTTCTGAATTTTTAACTTCTAATGCATGATATATATAACAACTTTCGAGACCTATAGACTAACTTTCCGTGTTCAATAGTTTGTGTCAAAAGTTTTCGTTCAACTCGGGGCGAATATTTTATACGCTGTATTATTCGACATCGACCAGCGTTTTTGTATCGGTATAATTTACAGTAGATTTTCTGAACTGAAGTTGTTTTTATTTATTGAGAGCTTACTTTGTTTTTCAGTAAATTTTACTAGTCCAAGGGTCATAAATTGAATAAATAAATAATGTGGGTTTTTAATATTATGCCATGCCATTATTATCTTCTAATTTTGTTTTCATTTCAGAGTGAATAAAGTTAAATGAAAAATTTAAAGTTAAGTAATTATACCAGAACGAGCTGTCGTCGAAGCGTGGAAGTTATGTCCAAATGTCGGAGTGTGAGGGGGAGTATTCTCTTGGAAAACCTTTTGATAACTCGTCGTCAATATTGCGTCTCTCTTATATTCTAGTCTCCGATGCAGTATAGGCTGTTGGAAAGACTTCAATTATTTTTGTGAACAACAATATAAATTCGGAGGTTTTTCAGAGGGATATCCTATCGAAAATGCTGCTGAAGAAGTTTGAAATCTCTACACATTTCAAGAGGATGGAGCGCCTTTTTATGGCAGTGGCACACACATTAAGAGCTCTTTCACATTTCATTAAGAAATTAATAGGGGCTCCGAGGGACAAAATTAAAATATTAGGAAGAAGTGGAATATATGAAATTGGATGCATGGATTGTAACCAAAAGTATGTTCGGCAACCTATAAGATCTATACAAATGAGATTCAAGGAACACACAGCTCATTTGAAATATGGCAGAACAGAAAAATCAATTGTTGCCGAGCATGCTTTTGATAATAATCATAGAATAACAATTAAACATTTAAAATTTATTCATAATACAGTTAAAATTAATTCATAATATGAAAACTGATAGGAGAATATGAAAGTATGTAAATTATTAAATGTAAGAATAGTTTAAATAGTGATAGAGGGCCTATTCCGTATAGTCCATTTAATTGGTTGATCAAGCGTGACTAGTGGTATTCCAAGATAGGTCCCTTTGGTTCCGCTTGATTAAGCAAACATTTAGTATAAAAGCGAGTTAGGTAGAGTTTTAAATTTAGTTTTAATCATCTCCTGATGATGCTAATATGCTTAGCAATAATTCTGTTTCGGTATTGTAGATAAAACTCCGTATTAGCAAGTGTTTCCAGTTGTACGAAAAACTGGTGCGGTCTTGCATTGGGCGGGCCAAATCCTGGGAATATCTGTCGTGGAAGTATCTGTAAAATAGGTGCGATCCAGATTTCGGGTCACTGACGAGATGCACAGCTCTCTTCTGATTGGAATCCAGCAGATTTAGGGTGTGCTTTGGTGCGGCACCCCAGATGTGTGAGCAATATTCTAAGCACGGTCGTATTTGCGCTTTGTAGAGCAAGAGCAAATGTTGCGGTGTGTACAGTTTTTCGTTGCGAAATAGAGCACCAAGCTTCTGGGAGGCTGATTTTGCGATGTTAGTAACGTGGTCATGCCAGGACATATTGCTGTTCACCGAGACACCCAGCAGTCCGATTCACGAGGATGAAGGAATGGTCGATCCTGCCATGATGATGTCAGGGCCTGCCGTATTGGCCCTCTTGGCAAACGTGGCTGCTTGGTTCTTTGCTGCATTTAACTGGACCAAATTTCTGTCGCCCCATATTTGAACTTTCTCCAGGTCTTGATTAATTGCTGTAATCTGATCCTGTCTGCGGTGATAAGTCTCAGTCGCTGGTAAAGGTTTTTCTGATCTAAAGTGGGAGACAAGGGTACTGTGATCTGCAAAACTGTAAAGAGGATTATCCGTTTCAGCAGGTCATTAATATAGATCAGGAACAGAGTTGGTGAAAATATTGCACCTTAAGGCACGCCCGCGTTAATAGTGAATGTATCTGAGATGTATGTGTCCATCAACTGCAACGTGCAGAGATTGGTTCTTAGGGAAACGGGCAAGCAAGCCGCAGAGAGAAGCTGGCACTCCGAAGGACGGCAGTTTGTTGAGCACTCCGTCATGCCAAACTCTGTCGAATGCCTTCAAAATATTTACTTGTCAAGCTTGTCGACAGAGACATTGTCATTCCATCAAAGCGTGGTTTCCACGTCTGGCTTTAATTTGTTAAATGTTTAAATTATGTGAACCTTTCTTATAATGTAGAGTGTTTTTTAAATTTTGATGTGACCGTTGTCGTTTTGATGTTGTTTGTGCCTCTTGTGGATGTGTTCTTTTGTTCCAACTGACAAGTAGTACTGATGATGGCAAGGCCGAAAGCGCTCTGTTACGCTGATTAGACGTCCTTTTGGATTAATTTTTTGCATGGAATACAAAAGTTTTTCATTTAGTACGTTTCGTACATGCACACAGCCTTCACTATTCATTTATTCAAAATATCCACCGCAATCGCTCGAAACTCTCCGTAGTTCTCAATTGCCCTACTCCATGTTTGAGTGACATAGGCCAATATATTTCCTGTCGATCTCTCTTTGCGAAAGTCGTATTGATTATCGCTGATTTTGCTTTTGTTTTTGAGGTACTTGAGTAGTTGCTGATTGACTACACGTTCCATGATTTTGGAGATTATTGGAAGCAAGGCAATTGGGCGATAATTTGAGGGCGTGGACTTCTTGCCTTTTGTTGGAACAGTTTGCACTCGAGCGACTTTCCAAGAAGATGTGTAAATCTCTTTTTCCTAAAAAAGATAAGAAAGTCTGAAAAAAGCGGGTGTTTGTTCGTTGGCGCAGTTCACGATTACGTCCGGTCTTGATGCCTATTGCGTCTCTAGTTCTTAAAGGATTTTACGAATATCACGGTGATGAAACTTGACTTCTGCCATGGTAGTGTTGATGTTCGATATGGTGGGGAGAGCCTTGCCTTGGGAGACGTCTAAGGTAGAATGCGATGAAAACATTTTCGCGAGCATGTATGCTTTTTCCTTGACTGTAGTCGCCGTGATGCCACGTTCGTCTGTCAAATGTGGGAGCGACATTTCTGTAAAGTTATTACTTACTGTCTTTGCTACCGACCAGAAATTCTTGGAGCCACTGGGACATTGCAAAAGTTTATTTCTGGTACTTTGATTGTGTTTGTGTTTAGCCTCATCAATACACGTTTGAATTAGTTTCTCGTTTTGACAAAATACCTGCGATTTTCAGCGGTCTGATTTTGCTGCCAGTACTTGTATGCTTGCTATTTTCTGTACGTAGAAAGAAAGCTCTTTCGCATCTTCTGTCGAGCCGGGGCATTTCTTTTGACCGGAACTTGATGGAATACGGGATGTGTGCTTCCATTTCTAAGAAAGTTACTTGCGTGATCTCTTCGCAGCAGACAGACGGGTTGTCAGTGCCAAAGCGGACGTCGAGCCAATGAAAATCTAGGTAGAACTGCCTTAGATCGTCCCAGCTTGCAGAATTGTAATGTGAGATTTTGCGAGGCAATGGTGGGTCGTTCTGTAGAAGTGGCAATTCACAAACCGTTTTAATAAGTTTATGGTCGGAAGTACCTAATGGTGGTCCAACTGTAATTGTGTACTGGTCAGGATTGGTGGTTGGAAAAAGATCCAGGAGGGTGGCGAATTCGCCCCTCTCTGAGATACAAGTTGGTTCATCTACAAGTGGAGTAAGCTGATGGCAAATTCTTCAGCTTCTCTACCTTCGTTGTCGGTCTTGTTGTGATCTTTGCGCTAGTTGGTGTTGTGGGCATTGAAGTCACCCGTAACGATTATTTCTGAATTTTGGTAATCGATCTGTACTGAGTCAAAAGTGGTACCTAGTGTTGTAAAAAAGCTTTGGTAGGCTCTATCGCTCGGAGGCCGATAGTGATAACATTTAAATTTGGTAAATCCCTTGGCGATGAACTTGAGCCACATGACCTCAAGGTTGTTCGGTTCGAGTATTTCCTCCCGGTGACATGAAGGGTCGCTTCGGACAAAGAGGCATATTCCGAACTTATGTCTAAATCGGGTATGTAGGTCGTAACCAGGCTAGTGGTAGTTTACTGTTGTTGTTTTAGAACATACTTGTGTTTCTGTATGTGTGGTCTATTTGCTTGTCGATATTGGTGTGCCGAATTTATGTTTGTATTTACGCCTCTTATGTTGCAGAAATCTATTCTAAATTGGTTCGGTATTTTTGCTGTCTGTCAAATGCGGAAAGAAGGGCTCCCAGGGCCACCCAGCGGCCGCCTGCTCATACATCTCGGGAAAACAGTAAGGTTTCAGCAAGAACAATGTCCCGATTATATTGAATCCAATAATTCGCCTCCAAACAGTCCAGCAATCTGGTCGACTATTGCGCAAGGGGACCATTACAAAATATATATAATATATTATAATATAAAACACTAAATCTCTTACGGTTTGATTATATGCTGATCTGGTCGTGGCAGCTCTCCAGCTCCCTTCCAGAAGAAAACTTCTACAGTCAACAATCACAAAGGACTCTACAGTCGAAGAAGGTAGGAGAGTAGGTAAGACTCTTCACATAATAAAAGGAATTTCCTCGGTTGAAGAAGACTCTTCAGGTAAGCGGAAAAACTTCACGTAGTTGAAGAAACATACTTCCTTAGTTGTGGAAGGAGGGAAGTTAAGGCTCTTCACGTAGTCGAAAAAAACTTGTTGAACATCAATATATTTAAGGTTTCTATTTACAACTCAAGGCAAGGAACATTTACAGGCAAGAGAAAATAAAACAAAATACAAAAAAGCATCAGAAATATCAATCTTTTACTTGTGTTAGGTTTTTCAAAATCTGTTGACGCCGAGATCAATTAGCTGTGTCAAAAGGTCGATGAGAGAGAACCTCTGCAAAGAAATTAGAAACGAATTAGCAATTGCGTCTCATGAAATAAACAAAATCACCTCACCTGGGATAAAATTGTGAAAATTTTCATCAATAGAGCTGTATCTAGACACCAAATCAATAATACCCAAGAGGCAACTCAAAGATATGGCTTTGAACTCCAAATCGGCCGGATACTAAATCTCAAGCGAAATGTATATTTCAAAAAACTTTCTAACACGGCACTAACACTGTCACCACTATAACTTACTTTTGAAAGGCGAACCCATTTGATATTTTCCTGATCAAAATGATAAAGATCAGACAACGCATAAGCTCCATAGGATATCGCCTTTCCAAAATTTAATCCAGCTAATCCTTATAAACCACATGCGTACTGGCCATAGTTTTTCCGTTAACTTCTGAAATAATCACTCAAAAAATGCCTCGGCCACGGAGGATAGATATTTAATTAGTTTTGCCAATATATCACTAAACGCGTGCTCATAGTTTTATACATCGTAGTGCTTTTGGGGGTTACTTCGAAGTCCCAGTTGATGCTGCATCTGTGTCTACTTATATACACACATTCTAATCCAGTCCAAATTCTCCGGACAATCTGCTCTCCGTAGCAATGACGTTAAACGAGAACTCAGATCATGTTTTGTGACTTTTCTCCATCCAACTAACTTTTACTGCCACAGCGATAGGTATGCCCATATTCAAAATTAAACGGCAACAAGCGGTCGAAAAAGCAAATATTTATAAATCGGTGCTCGATATCAACTGTTCAGAGCAGCAAAATTTTAATAACAATAATAATAATAATAATAATAATAATAATAATAATAATAAACATCCTTTATTTCCAAAGACATGTACATGTATGGAATGCGTCATATGTGCACTATAATAGTTGTACAGTGGTAAACTTACAATTTATTTGAAAACACTCCAATTAGAAGTGCATATAAAACGTGTATACACAGAAAAAAAAACAAACACACAAGGGTTAACAAACAAACATGGGTTAACCAAAATCATTTAAAAAACTATCGAGCTCATAACATTCTTTCTCTATTAAGAGACATTTGAGATGCCTTTTAAAAGTAGTCATATTAGGTGCATTCTTTGTAGAAATAGGCAGTCTATTAAAAAGCTTTAAACCCAGGTGTTGTGGAGAGTCTTTACTTACATTGCACTTTACTGATCGAAATTCATTTCTCTTGCGTGTGAAATGGTCATGGACACTATTATTACAAGCAAATTGGGATTTGTTCTCAAAAATATATTTGCAGATTTCATAAACGAATATGCAAGTCAGTGTAAGTATACCAAGAAATCTAAATTTACCGCGACATGATTCAGTTGGTTTCATGCCCAACATATATCGAACAACCCTTTTTTTGTTACAAAGATAACTTTGGCGGCACTAGATGCTCCCCAGAAACAGATTCCATAGTGCAGCCTTGAACTCACATAGGCATTATACACATTGAGCATTGAGACAGGACAGTTTTTAAATTTCGCATCATAAAACACAAACTACTGAGCCTGGCACTCAGCACCCCACACTGCCTTCTCCAGTTTAAATTTTCGTCTATAATCAAACCCAAAAATTTGGTTGTGGCAGAACATGATATTGAACTGTCCCCAACTTTGATTGAAATATCTAAGTTGTTTTGGTTTTGTGCAGTATGGAACCTCATATAAGTGGTTTTAGAGATGTTCAAACGCAGAAAATTGTCACTAAATCAGTTAAAGGCCGTTCTTAGCTAATCTTTTCATGAGTAAATTTGAAAATTAAATAAGCCAAGAGTTCGTATATTTTCCAAGGGTATGGTACAGGTATGTGGATGACATTTTCGCGATATTCGACACAAAAACCGCTAATATTGAAGATTTTGTAACAAAACTAAACAAACGTTTCCCCACCATCAAATTCACTTATGAAGTCGAGAACAATGGCCAACTACCTTTCTTGGATACTTTAGTGATTAGGAACGATAATAACGCATTAGAATTTGATATTTACAGAAAAAATACTGCTACTAACCGATATATTCCTAATGATTGCTTCCACTGCGACCAACATAAAATGGCCAGCTTTAATTTTTTAGTATACCGTATGATTAACTTTCCTCTTAGCAGAGAAAGATTTAATAAGAAAAAGGAAAGAATTAGGAATATAGCGGAAGTTAATGGTTTCAATACTAACTTAATAAACAGACTAATTAATAGGCATTTGTTTAGAAAGACCATTCGTGATTCCACTTCTTTCGTTAATCAGGATGAAAATACAAAATATATTTCGATACCGTATAATCCTCAGTATACTAGAGGACTCCAGAAAGTTTCTAAGGAAGTAGGTTTAAAATTAGTATATTAGACTCAGTTTAACTTTAAGAAAATATTAGGTGGTCTAAAGGACAAAATTGAAATGTTAGAAAAAAGTGGAATATATGAAATTGGATGTATGGATTGTAACCAAAAATATGTTGGGCAAACTAGACGATCTATACAGACCAGATTCAAAGAACATATAGCTCATTTAAAGTATGGTAGAACAGAAAAGTCAAGTATTGCCGAGCATGCTTTTGATATTAATCATAGAATAACAATAAAAAATTTAAAATTAATTCATAATATAACTGATAAGAGATTATTAGACGCATATGAAAGTATGGAAATTATTAAATGTAAGAATAGTTTAAATAGAGATAGAGGGCCTGTTCTGTATAGTTCATTGTATTGGTTAAACCAGCGTGACTAGTGGGATTCCAGGATTGGTCCTTTTTAGTTCCGCTTGATTGAGCAAATAGTAGTATAAAAGGGAGTTAGGTAGATTTTAATTTAAGTTTTAATCATCTCCTGATGTTGCTAACATGGTTAGCGAAACGCGCGTCGAGTGCAAAAATTCTGCTTCGGTATTGTGGGTAAAGCTCAGTTTTAGTTTTAATTCTAAGAGTAGCTCGATCTAATTCAAAATTAATCTTTGCTTATATCAGCATAATTTAAGATGCTTAGTTTGAGATAGCAATAGGCTTAATTAAATGAAAATAATTAAAATGAAATAAATATATTATGCCTATTTATAACATATATTAATAATATATTTATATCTAATATGTGCATTTGAGGATTAGATTTAATTTGCTTATAATGTAGCCTCCATATTAGGTCATGACAAAGAAAATTCTACTACTATAATATTCTTTGGTCTGAAGTAGTCATTAAAGTATGACCTTTTTAGATAATTCAATTGGATGCCGTATTATTTCTGATCTAATTACTTTCATACAGATTTACGTTCTTTTTTCTTGTTATAAATCTTGTAATGCTTCCAGTATTTTTTTTAATATCATGCTCTAATGAACTCAAAATTAACAAGTTTGAATGGAGCATAGCTTACAGCAATGCCTTTAGGTATAAGTAATACTTTCTTCTTGTTTGGCGGTGAAAAAATAATAATTTTGGGCGCTATCCCTAGTAAAGTGGGTGATGTTGGTTCCTGGATCAAAAATGCTTTTAGTTTGTCCACCATATTCCCAATGGAGTCACTGCATAATCGTTTAAAGTCCCAGTATTTGTGTGTCGTTTTAAATATTTTATCGAAGGGGGGAATGGAAGCAGAGCAAATATAGCTTTTCATAATATTTAATTACACAACGATTACTCAATGTGGGTAAAAACAAGCTAATAATAGGCGCCTGTAAAGGTGTTTTACTAATGAAACGTGAGACACATTGTCTGATATATAGTTATCAAAATAATGCTGTAGAAATATTATATACTCTTGTGGCAGATCCATCTTTTTGTACCAAATAACTCCCTTTTACGCTACCTGAGCTTAAGATGTATTCTGGATAGGACCTCTGCGGATCAGCTTCTAGGGTGTAAATTTGAGCAAGTCCAATTAAGTCGTCCTAACAAAGTTGAAAAATGAGCAGCAAAAAGGATAGGATACCAGCTTAGTTTAAATGTAGGTTTATTTAAGCCAGTATGAGCTTGCGCGAAGTGTTGGGTAAAGCTATTTCGATTTGTTTGGGTTAGATTGGGCTCTCGTTTTTTGCATGGTAAAGAGAGCTGGTAGTCATGGGGTAATTGTTTAATTTTGATTTTCGCTTTTTCTTTTTGCTACCAAAATATTAAATAATTTACTGCTTAGTTAAATACCAGTCATACTATATTATAACTAGGGTTGCCAACTTTCAAAAAGCCATTTGCGGGTTTTGGGGCTTGAAAATCCGGGACAGCTTTGCGCCATTCCGGGACGCAGTTATTTATTGAAAGGACACCGTAGTCGTACCTTTTTTTCATCGTAAGGACTTTGTTTTCAACTCAGCACTTTCAGCACGGAGCTGCATTACGTTACTATGCGATGTTACGAACGATCTCAGGTTGAGGTTCTCAACCTGTTAATTTTTTAGATGACGTCCCAGACTGATTTTGGCGTTTTTCCCCAGAAACAACATAAATTGACTATTTTTACGTAATTGTTAGACGTTTTTTTATACTTGCGTAAACCTAATAGTAATCAAATGTCTTGCGGTACAGTGGATGGATTAAAAAATTAGAAAATATTCAGTTTCTTCTAATATTTCACTGTGCGCAAGAGTCTCTGTTCGCTTTGCTCGCTCCGGGAGCGCATCCAAAGAAAACTAACCCGAAATAATCCAAGGCATGCTCAAAATGAAAAAAAAAACTGACAGAAATTTTTGTCTTTTGCGCACCCCTCGATAAGATTAGATTTCTACAGTATCAATTCAGTTTTTTTAAATTATTTTGGCCATGCCTTGGGTTAGTATTGTTTAGTTGCGTTTCCGGAGAGAGCAAAGCGAGCGGAGGGCCATGCGTGAAGTTAACAGTACTCTTTTAAATTCCCGCCTCTACTATTGAATAATTGAATATTTCCTATATTTATACACTTTTTCAACACACCCAGCACCCCTATTCGCTACACTGTCCCTCAATACAGTTGATTACTATTAGGCAAATAAAAGACGTCTAAAAATGACGTAAAAACACTCAACTTATGTGTTTCTGCGGAAAAAAACGACAAAACCGATCTGACACGTTATTAACCTTGCTTTAGCTATTTATAACGATACATCTGAATAGGAACATCGATGGACAGTCACAATTCATAAGATTTAATAAGTGCATTGAAAATATATTGAGAATTCGCGCTTCGCGTGATTAATAATACTTTTGCGTATTTATTTTTGTTTTGAATTCTATGTTTTGTCATTTCCGGGGCAATCAGCGTCCCGCAAGTGATGCCTGCGGGAAGGTGGTTTATAACTCCAAATCCGGGATGTCCCGGAAAATCCGGGACAATTGGCAACCCTAATTATAACGTGCTTTGTTAAATAAAGGTACTGAATTTACCAAATAGTGTTATTATAATTATTTTAATTGTTAAATCAAATTGCAGTAATTAGCTGTGAATATTATAATATTAACACAGCAATTGACTAAACATTTAATATCAAAATTAAAATATTCAAAAGTACTCTAAAATTAAAAATGCATCTGCTACAATTTTTACGGTTTAATTATCCACGGCGATGCCATTGGTCAAATACTAACATATCAAATGAAAAGAGATAAAAATGGCGCGATATTCAAGTTTAAACGGCGAGGAATAGGAAGTTGAGAGATTACTATTCGAATTACCATAAGCTAGTGTATAGCAACGAGTGTAGAGCAATAGTAATCTTGCCATGTGTAATCTACGCCGAACTATTTGGGATTTTAATGAAACCTCTGTTCACAATAATTCAGTACTTATCCTAGTTGGGATGAATGAATTTCCGTGGACAGAAAAAGAAACTCGGTAATCTAATAAAAGATGGTGTTAGGGTCGCTAAAATAGGTGATTGTATTGCTAATCATGCGGTTTAGTCGCTATGCAAGAGTCGGTGGATTATTCAAAACCGTTGTTTTGTTATTATAGAAAAAGTTTTTAAATGTAAGTGTGTCAAGATCAACACATCACTTCTGTGGTCTGGAAAAAACAGGTAAGTAATTTAAAAATAATTTGTATTTCCGATTTGGCATCATTATTGTGATAAAGATATCCACCACAAACAGATCATAACCTTACTTTCAGAGCATGTTTAAGGCACAATTTTGTATATTCCGTCACTTCCGTGGACATCACTTCTGCGGACTCTCTGTGTCCACGGAAGTGATCAATGTCCATAGAAGTGACTAATCTTCTAATAATCTTTGTAGTTTAACAAATGAAAAATTTATTTCAGATTTGTAATAATGCCGAAAGCAAATAATAAAAAGCCGTGCAGAAAAGGGAAAGAAGCAGATGAAAAAGTGAAGAAAAGGAGAGAACAGAAAAAATTGAATATGAGAAGAGCCAGGGAAAAATTAAAAAGTGATCACGTAAAGCATGAAGAGGTAAAGAAAAAGGACACAGAGAAAGGTGCCGAAAAAAGAAAGAAGCGAGTTTAGTACTGGGAATTAAAGATTTAACTCGGCGTGAAATGAAAGATTTAAGAAAAAAGTGGAGAGAAAGAGCAAAGCGACACAGATCAGCCAAAAAAGAGAGAGAAAACTATGCTAAGTTTATTAAAGACATTTCACCCCCACCGACTCCTGATCCTGAGTTTCAGTTATTACATAATAATAATGAGCAGATCCCCTCTACAAGCAGAATTGAGTGTGGAAGAAAGAGAATTAAAAAAAATCGTGAGAAGTGGAGAAGAGAGAAAAAAAAACTTATTGAAAATTTAAAAAAATTACGAACCAAAAAAATAAGTACAAAAGTAAATAAGCTAAAACAACATCTAATGAGTACACCTGGGAAAAATGTTGAGGTCATTTTAGAAAACCAATATGTTACCCCTCAAATAAAAAGAAATCTGCTGTTTGGTGAGGTGGTAAAACAACAGATAAAAAAATAACTTTTTACAAGAAAATTCTCCGAAACATAGAATGAAAATGTTTTCAACTGTTTTAAAAGGTCCGTTGATTAATAAATTTAAATCTAGTCACCGGTTAAGTTTCTTAACATCAAAAAGTCTTGCGTTTTTGAAATATTCCAATAAGAAACAACAAAATTTGAAGGTTATAAGGGCCAAAGACGCAGTAAAGAAGTTTTTAGAAGATGGTGATGCTAGCCGCTTAACAGCTGGAAAAAAGAAACAATCACAAGAAACAAGACTAAGAAGCAAATAAGGTTCCTAAACGACTCGTTAAAAAATCTTTATTCCAAGTTTATTAAAAATAGCAAATTTAAACGAATGAGCTTCTCTACATTTTGCAAGCTAAGGCCTTTTTCGTTTCATTCTCCTAAAGTAGTAGAACGGTATACCTGTCTCTGTAAGATACATACAAATATGTCACTGATAGTGTCACGATTGAAACAAGAAAAAATTATAAACGAAACTAATCTAAAAGAAATTTTGCAATCCATGTGTTGCACAGAGCAGCTCAATGAAGAATGTTTGGAAAGAAAATATGAATCATGTAAAAATAAAGCTATTGCAAATGGGCTATGAAAACTGGGTCACAAAAAAAACAAACATTGTAGTTGAAGGTCAAGAAAACTTGTGTCTAAAGACAGTGAAAGAAAATAAGTTTTGTTCAAAACACGAAGCTGTACTAGAGCTTAACAAACAAATACCACATTTTATGCAACATTACACCAACGTTATGCACCACTTTCAGAAAATGAATATAATTAAAAAAAAATCTTAAAACTGATGAAGCCGTTATACACATGGATTTCTCAGAAAATTATACTTGTAAGCGAAGAAATCCAATCTGCCCACTTTGGCGGATCTAAACCGCAGATATCGATACATACTGTGGTCTTATATCACAAAGGTGAAACGCTGTGTTTTGGAACCTTTTCAAAGAATTTAAGACCTGGCCCAGCGGCGATTTGTGCCCACTTAAAATCAATAGTAAAAGCAACTAAAGAAGTAATACCCCATTTACATGCTATTTATTTTGTAAGCGATGGACCTTCTAGCCAATATAAAAACAAGAAAATGTTCCAACTTGCCATCCGATATTTAGTACCACAGTTCCTGGTTGAGATATTGCACTGGAATTATAGCGCCAGTGGTCACGGCAAGGGTGCGCCAGATGGGGTGGGTGGTTGTATTAAGAGAACGGCAGACTCTTTGGTTGCAAGGGGAAAAGATGTGCTTACGTTTGAAGTATTAATTGAAGAGCTGACGCTAAACTGTCCTGGAATTAAAATTATTGCGATTGATGACCGTAAATTTTCTAACATAGAAAAAACTTTGGATAGCGTAAATGTTAAACCCTTTAAAGGCACTATGGGAATACATCAGCTTAGTTGGTCAAATGAAAATGCCACTGCTCTGTATGCCAGAAGACTAAGTTGTTTTAGATGCGATCCAGGCGAAGTTTGTATGTATTACAGTATTGGCACAATTACTATCGATAATTATGCAACTATCCTTTTTTTAATCATTTAATATATAATAAAAGCTACCCATATACCCGAACATAACACTTTGCTAAGCTTCTTACCTAGATTTCACTTCTATGCTATTTCCTTATCTAATTGTCTAGCTACTTCTGAGCCTACCGTTACGTCGCAGACAAAACTTCTAGTTTCTGATTTATATAGCTTTTTCAGTGATGAGTCAGAAGATGAAACAAATGGAGTACGTCCCACCGTTCCATCCAGATGTGTCAAAGTAAACGACTATGTCATTGCAAAAGTTTCTGGGGCCAAATGCGAAAAGAACTATATAGCTATTGTTGTATCCATCGAAAAAGAAGATTTTCGGTTAAGATTGTTACGAAAGTCTGGTAACAAATTCGTGTTTCCGGATAAAGAGGACAAAGCGTATATTGATAAAGCCGATGTTCTGAAGGTTCTTAGTCAGCCGATTGTGAACAACAGGGATCAATATACATTTGAAGAAAATGAAATATTTGCGTTAACAATTAGTTTTAAGTAATATATTTCGTTTTCCAACATTTTTTTAACAAAATTTTGTTCTAATATGTTCATTAAATTAAAAGTTTAGTTGTTTTTTACAAATATCGCAATATTTTTTTAGCTAGTCTGCACTTATATATCACTTCCATGTTCCATGGAATAACTTTGTCACTTCAGTGGATATTAGTCAAAAATGTATAATTATAAGATATAATTCTTATTTTTCTGCTTTCTTAACTCAGTTTTGGTGGTGTCATTTCCGTGGACAGGTATTTTGAAAATTAAGAAAAAAAACTAGTATTTTCTATTCATTGATCTCGCCCATAAAACTGCTTTTGTTGTAATGATGCAGAAGAATCATTTGCATTACAAAAAACAATTACTTAAAAAAAAATTATTTTATTTTACTTTCACGTTTTAGAACGAATTTTCGGTATTTACTCAATTAAAAAGTATGTAGTTTTTGGTATTAAAAGTCTTAAGCTTATATATCTGATCACAGTAATATGTTCAGAGTGGCAAATTGCTTTGACATTGCAACATAGCTTTATCCACATTACCGAAACACAATTTTCGCACCTGACGCGCTCTCTTGGTGATGCTCATGAAAACTGTATTTCGATATTGTGGATTAAACTGTGTTGTAGTGCAGTTTGCTAACGGTTTTTAAAACGCGCGTTTCGCTGAGTTAGCATCATCAGGAGACCAGAGGTTTTGATCATCTCTTGATGATGCTCATAGAAATTGTATTTCGGTATTGTGGGTTAGACTTTGTTGTAGGGTATTTTGCTAAAGGTTTCAAACTCTGGTTACTTGGCCAAATAATAAAATTAAAATTCTGGTTCAAAGCTACAAAGAATAACTGACGAAATCGCAGCGCTTCCCTACAAGACATAAGCAGCATAATCGCGAGCCCCAGCGAGCTAAGAATAATAATCAGCAAAGCCAGACCATACAAACTCGCAGCTCCAGACGGAATAGTAATGAAGGAAGCGAAGCATCTCCCGAATAAAGCAATAGTGCGCTGAACTACATCATCAACGCCTCGATCGGACTTCAATAGTTCCCGAAACCATGGAAAGTGGCCAGGATAGTGGTAATTTTCAAGCCTGGCAAGGACAGGAGCCAAACATCAGCTTACCGGCCCATCTTCTTACTCCCACCTTAGGAAAGATCTTCAAAAGTGTGCTGAACAAAATGATTAACCAGGAGTTACATACATTTGTAATAAAAGTCATAAGCTTATATATCTGATCACAGTAATACGTTCAGAGTGTTAATTTGCTTGTCCATTGCAACATAGTTTTATCCACATTACCGAGACACAATTTTCGCACTCGACGCGCATTTTCCTGAATTAGTAGGATCAGGAAACCAGAAGTTTTAATCATCTCATGAAAATTGATGAGCTAAGGATAATAATCAGCAAAGCCAAACCATACAAACTCGCAGGTCCAGACGGAATAGTAATGAAGAAAGCGTAGCACCTCTCGAATAAGGCAATAGTTCAGCTGACCTACATCATCAACGCCTCAATCAAACTTCAATAGTTCACGAAACCATGGAAAGTGGCCAGGATAATCGTAATTTTCAAGCCTGGCAAGGACAGGAGCCAAACATCAGCTTACCGGCCCATCTTGTTGCTCCCACCGTAGAAAAGATCTTCAAAAGGGTGCTGAACAAAAGGATGAACCAGGAGCTCCAGACACTTGTGATAAAAGTCATAAGGTAGTGTGACTTCCCTATTTAATAGTATATAGCAATATAGCCAATGAGTGCGTCGTAGTAATATGAAATTTGACAACAAGATATTGCTTAAAGCCGTTCAGTTTTAGACTTCTAAATTGGTTTCTTGAATTCTAATATCGATGGATCTGATCGACTATAAAAAGATACTAATATATTTTTGGAATGATTGTGTGCATCTACGGCGCTCACGGTATGAAAGCGTTTATTAGATTTTACGTTTGAATTATGGAGTAGGGCTTTCGGTGTAAGCGTGAAAAATAATAATAATGATATTCGAATTATAGAATTATTGAGCAGAGCAGTGTGAGCAAAGCGGGAAATTTCCGGAGCGAATTTGTAAAGATGTCACGTAGCCGGCCTTTTCGAGACGTTTTGGTTAAAACATTCGGAAACAAAATAATATCCTGCCTAACAACGACATTTTTTATCTCTGTGATTTTTCTTTTAAAAGCTTTAATAATTATAATAATAATCTTTATATGTCAAGGAGACTTATTGTTTGGATGATGACAATCAACAATTAATTAATGTACAGACAGAGATCATAAACGGTATAGGGTCGAAAAATGTGAAGGTAATTTTTAATGTATTTAAATATATTTTCAAATATATAGGGTGAAATTTACCATTTAGCTCATATTTCGGCGTGTTCAATAATTTTTTCATCCTGAAGGAAAAAAAATATATTTTCCTGGCAAAATTTAACTAAACCCGCTCTAAGTTCATCTTTTAAACAACGAAAAGTGACTGCAGTGACTTAAAAAAATCGTTTCATAGAGGATAACACTTCTTCTGCCAGTATGACATACTGCAAGAGTTCTTTTGTTAAAAAGTTTACAATTTACGTAAAGATTTGCTTATATTTAACCGATTGAAAAGATTTTGACCTGAGATGCATTTAATTAGATTATTTTCTGAGGAAATTTTCCTAGATAATTTGTATTTGTATGTATCATGGCAAACTTACCATTTTTCGTTTATTATACAAAGTATGGTTAGCGTTATTTTTAAATAACTATGAATAGTATATTATTTTATATGGAGGAAAAGTAATACTTTTCATGGCGCGCTCGTGTTTAACAGCCGAACGGAGTGAGGCTGGTAATAGAGAGCAAGCCATGAAAAGTAACTTTTCCTCCAAATAAAATATGCTGTTTTTTCTTCAAATGTCGACAAATTAATGCAAAAAGTTTCTTTTTAATAGTAATAATAATTATTATTAAAGATAAGTGGGTTCGCAAGGTGGCTTAGACCGGTGCGGTGTCGGTGAATAGGCTCAGGTTGTTGCTATAGTAATGTAACATAAAGCTGTCAGTGGACACTGTCAACAATAATTATATTTTTAAAATTGCATCTTCGATTGCGTTTTAATTCCGTATTGATAAGCAGTTATTGAGTAAGTTCGATTAAATAATAACCAATTTGTTCCTAAATTAGTGATTTTTAGAAATGCAGTCACACATTGAGTGATAAATACAAATTTTAGTTTAATAACTCTTGAGTTGTTGACGCTTATTTTGATGTTTGTTTGTATTGTATCTATGTTGCTATGATAACACTTTTACCTCCGCCGGCGGAAAAGTGAAAAGTAAAGCTCCGGCGGAGGAAAAACGAAACTTCACTGCCGCCTACACAGTCGAGTAATGACGGATTTACTGACGTTTGAAGAAAAAATTATTTACTCTAGGGACAGACTCATTGCGACTTGAAGGAATCAGCATTACTTCCATCTAGCAAATTTAATCACGGAATTTACATTTACTTGCTATAGAGAGAGTATGTTTGATGCAGACAACAGCTTAAAATAGAGGCGGCAATAATTATAGAGTTATCCATTTGTATTATGAGGGTATATACCAAAAAATTATATATATAACAGATATAATAACAGGTTATATTAGCTACCTGGTAATCTAACTGTAATTTCTAAAATTTGAAGGATGAAGGAAAAAGCGCCCTTGTAAGCAATGTTCTAAATATTTCCAGTTGTACGACGAACTAGTGCGCTCTTGTCATCTGTTGTGACTCACTACAAGCATTGTTGGACAATACTTGTAAGATAAGTAGATCTCGACAACACATCTGCGATGTTCCGCGGTTAATGCGGTACTCCAGATGTGTTAGCACTATTCTAAGCGCGGTCTTATTTGCGCTTTGTAGAGTAAGAATTGTTGCTGCATTGTGTACCGGGTGGCCAACTTAGAATGCGAGGTACTGTATCTGGGAAACTATCCATCGTAGAGACTTGCGGCAAAAAATTTAATTACTAAAACGGTCAAGAGGTAAACCTGGAAAATATTTTCAAGTCTCTAGGGGGCGTAACTGCAATCTTGAATCTAAAAAATTCATGTTTCCGTGAATTTCGCTATATTAACCTAATAAAAAAATTCCACATATTTGAAGTCGAGGATAATGTAAAACTTTTTTGTTTAATGCTTTTTGCTATATCTCTAAAAATAAAGTGGTGGGGGTATTTAGATTTTTTTTTTAAGTAACACCCTGTATCTGCGAAACGGCTAAGCCGATTTTAACAAATTTGGATTAGTTCAAAGGAGCGATTCTTGGGCTACAAATGTTGCATTATTTAAAGTTTCGTTAGTTTCACATGTAGCCGCTAGAGGGCTATTTTCGACATTTTGACAGAAATGGTTAATTTTCTCAAAAAAATTAAATGCATTGATACGATTTTTTTCCCATGAAAAAAAGTAGCTAAATAATGGCTAAACAAGCTCGCGAAAACCGCATCTCGATATCGTGTTCCTAACCCAAAATATAGGCAAAAAAAATTATTACGTACGAAAATCCCTTAATTTTTTTTTTACTATTTTTATCTCGAATTTTCTCTTTTATAAAAGTTGTGGCCTTGAAAAGGACCGATTAAAAAAAGGAAGGTTCTTAGTGCCCTCGCAAATGCTCGAAATGCTGACCATCACGCTCTATGCATTGCTGAAGCATCTCATGGGTAGACAATTAATAGAAGAAGGCCATGGAAAGAAAACAAATGAAAATATAAATAATTCTTTCTTAATTTGTCAATAGTTATCAATAGTTTCGCTTTATTTTGAGCAATTTCTGTGTTAACAAAATGCGTTTCACGAATGATGAAGCTGTTGATACGCTTGCGGTTTATTTGGATGTCTTCAAAATACCTCAGTAGCTAAAAGAGTTTACGCGGCCCGTTATCCAAATCGACGTCGTTGCGATGCGAGAGTTTTTCCCCGACTAGTGGCGAGCTTACGAGCCAATGGTAGTTTTCGGCATGCGTCTCAACGGCAAAAAATTGGAAGAAAACAAGAAGATATCAACTACGTACTGGGGTATATTGAAGGAAATCCTCATGTTAGCACAAGAGCGTTATCGCTTGAGTTGAACATAGCACGAACAACGGTTCAAAATATCTTGAAGGACCATAGGCAAGTTTTAATGGCTATCACAATATAGGTATTTGTTGAAACTTTTTTTTAATTACTTTTAGAATGCATCCATATCATGTAGTTCTACATCAGACTTTGAATGAGGAAGATTTTGATCGCAGGTTGGACTATTGCAATTGGATGTTAGGTAGAGAATTTTTATTTCAAATTCTTTGGACCTATGAAGCCACTTTTAATAGTGATGGGAGAGTCAATCTGCACAATATGCACTATTGGTCTGCAGAAAAGACGCATTGGATGCGTGAAATTCAGCACCAAGAACGTTGGAGTTTAAGTGTGTGGTGTGGCGTACTGGAAGGCAAAATTATTGGGCCATATTTTTTCGAGCAACCCCTAAATGGCAATGTCTTTCTTGAATTTTTGGCCAATCAATTACCGTTGTTGTTGGTGAGCCTCTGGACACGAGGCAAAACTTGTTTTTGCAGTTGGATAGTTATACAGCACATTTTGCTATTAATGTGCGAGAGCATATCGATGCATTATTTCAACAGCGGTGGTTTGGAAGAGGAAGTCTGTTTCCATGGCCTAGCTAACCCAGACTTAACTTGTTTGGATTTTTATTTATGGAGGCGGTTAAAGGACATCGTCTTCCAGACTCAACCGACGACCAGAGAAGATTTGAAAAACCGGATTCGTACTGCAATACGAACCATGCCGAGGGCCGAAATTGAAACTGCAGTTTTGTCTACTCATGAGAGGCTTCAGCAATTCATAGAGCATGATGGACCGCATTTTGAGCATTTGCGGGGGCACTAAGAAACTTCCTTTTTTAAATCGGCCCTTTTCAGGACCACAACTTTTATAAAAGAGAAAATTCGAGATAAACATAGTAAAAAAAAAGTAATAAATTTTTTTGCCTATATTTTGGGTTAGAAACAAGATATCGAGATGCGGTTTTCGCGAGCTTGTTTAGCCATTATTTAGCTACTTTTTCATAGGAAACAATCATATCAATTCATTTAATTTTTTTGGGAAAATTAACCATTTCTGTCGGAATGTCGAAAATAGACCTCTAGCGGCGACAGGTGAAACTAACGAAACTTTAAATAATACAACATTTGTAGTCCAAGAATAGCTCCTTTGAGCTAACCCAAGTTTGCTAAAATCGGCTTAGCCGTTCCGCAGATACAGGGTGTTATTTAAAAAAAAACTTTGAATACCCCCCCACCACTTTATTTTTAGAGATACAGCAAAAAGCATTAAACAAAAAAGTTTTACATTAGCCTCAACTTCAATTATGTGGAATTTTTTTATTAGGTTAATACAGCGGAATTCACAGAAACATCACTTTTTTAGATTCAAGATTGCAGTTACGCCGCCTTGTGGTCATTTTAGAGAAATGAAAATATTTTCCAGGTTTTTCTCTTGACCGTTTCATTTATTAAATTTTTTGCCGCAAGTCTCTACGATGGATAGTTTCCCAGATACAGTACCTCGCATTCTTAGTTGGCCACCCTGTCCAGTTTTTTTTGTCGCGAAACACCGCACCAAGCTTCTACAAGGCTAATTTTCTGATATTAGCAACGTGGTCATGTCCGAACATATTGCTGTTGATCGAGACACCTAGTAGTCAGATTGACGAGGATGAAGGAATGGTCGATCCTGTTATAACAAAATATCAGGGCCCACCGTATTTGCTTACTTGGTAAACGTGGCTGCTTGGGTTTTTGCTACATTGAACTGGACCACGTTCCTGTCACTCTAAGTTCGACCTTTCTTCAGATCCTGATTAACTGTTGTAATATGTTCCTGTCTGCGATGATAAGTTTCAGTCGCTGGTAAAGATTTTTCTGATATAAACTAGGAGACAAGCGTACTGTGATCTGCAAATCTCTAAATAGGATTATAGGTTTGTGTCAGCGGGTCATTAATATACATAGAGTTGGTGAGTGTATTGAGCCCTGAGGCACGCCCGCATTTATGGTGAAAGTGTCTGAGATGTGTCCTTCAATTGCAATGTGCAGAGATCAGTTCCTAAGGAAACTGGCCAGCCAGTTGCAGAAAGACGATGGCTGTCTGAAGGACGGCAGTTTGTTGAGCAATACACAATGCCAAACTCTGTCTAATGCCTTCGGCATATCCAACGCAATCGCTCGAAATTTCCCGTACTCTCAATGGCTTTACTCCATATATGAGTGCTATAGGCCAATATATCTCCTATTGAGAGTTCTTTGCGAAAGCCGTTTTGATTATCGTTAATTATTATGTTGGTCGCGAAATACTTGAGTAGTTACTAATTGACTACACGATCCATGACTTTGGAGAATATTGGAAGCAGGTCAATTGGACACTAGCGTCTTCAGACTGCGGTCTGATTCGATCTTTTCCGGTGACCTTCGGCGACTGGCCGAATGTCGGCAATAATTAAGTTATTTCGCCTGGCCCTCCGCTCGCTTCGCTCGCTACGGGGGCTCAACAAACAGAAACTAACTAAGTGCTAACTAGTGCTTCGGTCTCGACGAGACTAGTCTCGGTCTCGTCTCGTCTCGTCTCGTCTCGTCTCGAAATTCGAGACCGATACCGAGACGAGACTAGGAATTATAACTCGAGACCGAGACCGAGACTTCAAGGTTCGAGACCGAGAGTCTCGTCACGTCAATCTCGATAGTCTCGGGTCTCGAGTGTTGAAATAAAAATAATTTATAAGTAGGATAGTACGAAAATAATCGTTTATTTATTTTTAAATTATAGGTAAGGGACAAAAAATAAAAAATATTTAAGTGCACGAAAATCAAAGAAATCTAGGAAACCGGGTGGCCAACTAAGAATGGCACTCGGCTATATCTCGAAAAGTAATTAGCGTAAAATCTTACGGTAAAAAAAATCATGAGTAAAGCGGCCAAGAGAAAATGTTGGAAATTATTTTTAAGTTTCCAAAATGGCCGCCAGGGGGATACTAGCCATCTTAAATTTTAAAATCCGCTTTTTGCTAACATTTCTTAAATTAACATTGCCATTTTAAAACCGAGAGAAATTTGATTCTTAACGTCAAAATGGCTAAATGGATCTTAATAAGCTTGGGGTCGCTGAAAGGGGCATTTCCTTAGGCTATCAACCGTGCCTTGAGGGGTGATTGCCTAGCCGGTAGAGGGCATTTTCTGACATAACCGCAAATAAATCGGGTTTTCTCAAAAACTATACCACTTTTTTAAAATAAATGACAGCCAAATGAGAGCCTAATACGTCGGCGAAAACCGCATATCGATATCTCTTACCTAACCTAAAATATAAGTAAAAGAAATCAAAGCTGGAAGTAAAATAGGATTTTGGGTAATTTTTTCGGAAGACCCGTTGTTTTTAAATCCTAATTACCACCCCATATAATAATTTACTGCTAAAATACCAAATTATATTTAAAATCTCAATAATAAATAATATTCAGTCAATATGAGTGAATATTGCCCTTCTGGCCACACAAAATTCGTTTTTTTTATGTAACTAAATAGGCTAGGGGCAACAGTTACATTATCGTTGCGTTGAAAATAAGCACGAACTTTCTACGGGTGGTAAATTCATATATTTTTTACAAATAAGGCCATCAAAATATCTCATACCGGGTGGCTAACTAAGAATGGCCGGCTATATTTCAAAAACTAGTTATCATAGCGCTTTGAGTAAAACCGGTTAAGGGAAAATGCTGAAAACTATTTTTGAGTTTCCAAAATGCTCGCTAGAGGGTGCAACAGTCAAAAATAACTGTAAAATTAAGATTTTCGTATTTCGCCTGAATAAGAAGTTTCGAAAGTATCTGCATTTTAATTCTTACACATAACATCTCCTGATACTTCTTGTTTGCAGAACGAAAACTAATATTTGTTATTATTGATAATATTATTTTATTGTTGCAAATTTGTTTTTATTGTTTTTTAATTAAAATATTTGTTAAAAGTCATTCAATGATTGAAGTTCGAATTTTTTGAAAACCAGGCGGTTTATCGATATCAAACAAGTAATTCCTTTTTTCCTTAAAAATAACCCGTTTATTAGATTTCTTATTCAAAATCGTGATAAAGTTTTAAAAACATCGAAGCATCGTTGCCATCCCTAATTATCATTGCATTGAAAATAAGCACGAAACATATCAAACACTTCTACAGAAGCAAAATTCATATTTTTTTCAACTAAAGTCCCAGAAATATCCCACACACTACAAATAGCTGCAATCTTAATATGATTGTCATTTAGGTATCGCCATTCTTTAATAAGTTCGAATTTTGTGTGGACACAATAATACTGAATGAATATTAATTATTATTGAGATTTTAAATATTATGTTGGTATTTTAGCAGTAAAATAATATATACCTAGTGTGGTAAAATATTGATAATTAGGATTTAATAGCAACGGGAACACCGAAAAATTGTCCCAAAATCAGATTTTTTTCGAGTTTTAATTTCTTTTACTTATATTTTAGGTTAGGTAAGAGATATCGAGATACGGTTTTCACTGACGTATTAGGCTCTCATTTGGCAGACTTTTGTCCAAAAAAAGTGGTATCGTTGCATTTAAATTTTATGATAAAATCTGATTTATTTGCGGTTTTGTCAGAAAACGCCCTCTACCGGCCAGGAAAGAAATCGCAATCATCCCGCTCAAGGCACGATTGATAGCCTGAGGAAAGCCCTTTTCAACGACTCCAAGCTTATTAAGATCCGTTCAGACATTTTGAAGTTATTGACATTTATTTCCGACAATGTTCAAACACACCCCCACCACTTTCCTTTAAGGGATAGAGCAAATAGTGTTTAACAAAAAAAGAATCGAATTTATCTCGGATTTAAAATGGCAATGCATTCTACTATCATTAATATAAGAAATTTTTTTCAAAAAACGGGTTTTAAAATTTAATATAGTTATTACGCCTCCTGGCGGCCATTTTGGAAACATCAAAATAATTTCCAACATTTTCTCTTGGTCGCTTTACTAATATTTTTTGACCGTAAGTCTTTGAGAAAATTACATGTCGAGATATAGCCGAGTGCCATTCTTAGTTGGCCACCCGGTACGTATCTAAAGTACAATTTACTAGTTGCCTACCTGTATTTATGAGTAACAGAAAAAAATATTTTCAAAACATGTCTTATATAGTTTATAACAATTTCAAATTCAACCACCGGGGATTTACCTAAAACCTATAGACTAGCCAGAGGAGCGTTACTATGCAGTTTTTTTTTTATTTTAATATGTTTTAAGTTTATTTTTTCTTTTAAAAAAGTAATTTGACTTACATAGGTAGGTATGTTTTTAAGTAAAATTAATCCTTTCAAACAGAGTCTTTCACTTGCAGCCAATACCCCATAACCATTCTGCAATCTGCCAGGTTTATTTACAATCGTTTATATTTTTTGCTCAGGAATGCGCCTCATCAAAGGGTTCGTAGAATTGCTTTCGAAAATATAAAATATTATGTAGAGTAGACTATTCTGACTACAGTGACTACTTTACTCTCTGATATATTTTTTATTTGCCAACCTCCCTTCCAATTTTGTTACCTGCATAAAGATTTTTTTTGGTTTTTTCAGATAAATAATTTTAATAACCTCACAATTATTAAAATTATTTGTCTGAAAAAACCCAAAAAATCTAATTATTATTCATTAACGTGGTAATATCCCAAAATAGGTCTAATTTATAATACCGATTGTTGGGATTTTTTTTTTGAAGTGCAAAAGAAAATTAATTTTTTTTGAAGTACACGAGACTCTCGGCGATACCGAGACCAAGGCCGAGACCACAAAATATCTAGTCTCGGCGATACCGAGACGAGACTCGAAGACTCTAGACTTTGCGAGACCGAGACCTCAATAGTCTCGTCTCGTCTCGGCGAGACCGAAGCACTAGTGCTAACCAAAACTAACCCAAGACATACCTAAAATTAAGAAAATAGTATATTATTTTATATGGAGGAAAAGTGATACTTTTCATGGCGCGCTCGTGTTTAACAGCCGAACGGAGTGAGGCTGGTAATAGAGAGCAAGCCATGAAAAGTAACTTTTCCTCCACATAAAATATGCTGTTTTTTCTTCAAATGTCGACAAATTAATGCAAAAACATCTCTTTTTAATAGTAATAATATCTAATTATTATTAAAGATAAATGGGTTCGCAAGGCGGCTTAGACCACGGTCGTAGGTGGCCTTGGTTAGACTGGTGTCGGTGAATATAATGTAACATAAAGCTGTCAGTGGACACTGTCAACAATAATTATTTTAGATTGCGTTTCCGATTGCGTTTTAATTCCGTATTGATAAGCAGTTATTGAGTAAGTTCGATTAAATAATAACCAATTTGTTCCTAAATTAGTCATTTTTAGAAATGCAGGCACAAATTGAGTGATAAATACAAATTGTAGTTTAATAAATCTTGAGTTGTTGACGCTTATTTTGTTGTCTGTTTGTATTGTATCTATGTTGCTATGACAACACTTTTACCTCCGCCGGCGGAAAAGTGAAAAGTAAACCTCCGGCGGAGGAAAAACGAAACTTCACGGCCGCCTACACAGTCGAGTAATGACGGATTTACTGACGTTTGAAGAAAAAAAACTTTTTAACAACATAACCTAAAAAAGAATTAAAAACGCAGCTTGACACTGACGGGGCTCGAACTAGCAACCTTCGCATCACAAATACACTATCTAACCACTGACCTATCGGACGGTTGGAAGGGATCCAGTATACCGCGAATACATGGATAATTCTGCCGATCTGGCAAACGTCGGGTCGCGTCGTGGAACTGAACAGAAAAGTTCATAACAGCTGTCAGAAGACGCTACTCAATAGTTTGAGGGCGTGGTTTTCTTGTCTTTTTTGGAATAGGTTGTACTCGAGGCGTGGATGAAACCTCTATTCACATGTATTGTTTTGCCGTGTGAATAGTAGTGAGTTATTTTAATTGCTCTGTTTGTATTGTGGTAAATATCATTAATCATAATGTGTCTTATTTAATGTTTTTAAATACGTATTTCATAAATTATTAGCGCTGTACATGAAGAAATGTATTCATTAGTAAGATTTAAGGTTTAGTAATAAATAATTCACTTTATCATTATAAAGCACACCTTACACTCACTTATTCCAGCTAATATTTGATCCACCATCTGCACTGCTTCTTCCTAGGTGCAGCGCTTTGTTTAGCCGTGACGGTACGTTCGTCTGTTATAAGTGGGAGAGGCGTTTTTGCAAAGTTATTACTTACTGTTTTTGTTACCGACCAGAATTTTCTGGAGCCACTGGGGCATCGCAAAAGTTTATTTCTGATCCTTCAATTGTGTTTGTTCCTCGTTTCGCAATTTCAACAACGCCATTTCTACCAGGCTTACTAACACACGTTAACATCCGTTTCTCGCTTCGGCAAAATAACTACGACTCTCAGCGGTCTGATTTTGCTGCCCCACTACTTGTAGGCCTACTATTTCCTACCCACAGTTCTTTCACATTTTCTGTCGATAACTTAATGGAATTTGGGTGTTTGCCTCCATTCCTGAGAAGATTACTTGCGTAATCTCTTCGCCACAGACTTGTGTGACAATTGTGGATCCTTCTGTAAGGAGACGGCGGCAAAGTCGCCCCTCTCTAAGATTCTAGTTGGTTTCGTCTACAAGTTGGCATATGGCAAATGCTTCTGCTTCTATACTTTTCAGTTTTTTATTTTTAGAAGAGTCAGCCAATTTTGCATATGAGCGTGAACAATTGTGCAACGTGCTCTTCACAGTTCCACATTTACTACTGAGAGAGAGGAAAATAATATGGCATAATTAGGTATTGTAATTGAATTAAAAAAAATAATAATAATCAGCTCTGACTGGACATTCCCGGTTTACTAAGTTTTCGGTTGGACATACCCCGATTTATCCGTATGTACCATGTTCATATGTACCATTTTAAAACAAGGTTGTATAATGTAACGCTTACGATTTCTAATGCTTTGAATAAAGCATGGAATAAGTATTATTGCTGACAAATGGCATATCTAACTCATTTTCTATAAAAAAGGGGACATTATCTGTTATCACGTAACACCCTCCACTTGGTTATTATTTAAATAATTACAGGATTAGAAGGAGTAATAACTAGGAAGTGATAGTTATATCTATATAGAAGATAATGTTTACAATAATTCCCGGTTTACTAAGTTTTCGGTTGGACATACCCTGATTCCTCCGTATGTACCATGTTCATATGTACCACTTTAAAACAAGGTTGTATAATGTAACGCTTACGATTTCTAACGCTTTGAATAAAGCATGGGATAAGTATTATAGCTAACAAATGGCATATCTAACTCATTTTGTATAAAAAGGGGACATTCTCTGTTATCACGTAACACCCTCCATTTGGTAATTATTTAAATAATTACAGGATTGCAAGGAGTAATGACTAGGAAGTGATAGTTATATCTATATAGAAGGTAATTTTTACAATAATAGTACTTTTAAGGAGAAATCGTAGTAGAAGTAGTAGGACTCAAGAAATTTAACAATTGCGCAGCCACGTGATGACCACTATACGAGGGTGCGGCTTGTTAATCGGTAGCAAATCCCATTAAGAGTGGCAACGCTCCAAGACTGGACTGAATTCTACAGGCAGCAATTTTATGAGTCGCGAAATTGTGTTAGACTGGTTCTTGTCTATATTAAATACCATTTTTTAGAGAGAAGAGTTAAGTTGGCACAACTGTTGTAGATAAAACAAAATTGCTTCTAAAAGGCACATCATCCCAACATACTAAAATAAAAAGTCAGTCATTCAATACATCGAAGTCGTACTCAAAGATATGCAAGAGCTAAGGGAGGAGCCAGTTTAATTGGTAAAGCTGCGTTGGTCGTAAAAAAAACGCCTTTAAAACTGCAATGTGGAATCTAATAAAAGCATTCTGGTTTATATAGTATATATAATGCGGTTCTATTTTTAGCGAGGTATAATAAATATCGACAAAACGAAAAAAATGGAGATAACAGCAGGCCTCCCGCAGAAATTTGCTTAAGAGGTATAAAAAATAAATTAATAGGGAATATAAATCGATGCTGCTCGATAGCAGCACTGGGAAATGATCCCAGACGTGAAAATCCTGATGAAAGACAATTTTTGGCCACAAGATGATTATTTCATGGTACTGGGACATGGAAGGTTCAGAACTTACGCGGAAAGAATGGCGAAAATAGCAACAAACCATTGAAGTAAGTAAAGAACACACGATTGGGCGTACATTTTCAGATGACTCCGTTGAGAAATTAAAAGAGATGCATGTAACGAAAGTTTCGGATGAACATCCTCACCAGTGATTATCTAATATGGGGTTTGGAACCTTCGGCGAAATGCACTGCAACGCAATAATTTTATCCACAATGCCAAAACATAATTTTTGCCTTTGACGCGCGTTGCGCTAACCGTATTAGCAACATCAAGAGATGATTAAGTTTTAATCATCTCCTGATGCTAACACGGTTAGCGAAACGCGCCTTGAGAGAAAAAATGCTGTTTCGACATTGTGAATAAAACTGTTGTGGTGAGGTGGTGAGGTTCCTAGCAAAAAGCATATCGGAAGAAAAAAGAAAAACGGCTCAAATAGCACGCCAGAAAATAGGTTTTCTGTTGAGTTGATGAAAGTCCGACTCATCACAATGAGTGATGTTTTTAAATAGATTTGTGGCAAAAGAACTGAGTTAAACAATAAACGTTACAATTTGAATTAAATGTTGGATCATTTTGAGCATTTAACCGACGACTTAGAGGTAGTTCATCTTACATATAGGTAATAGGGTTAAATAATTGGCAGTTCAATCAAAGCCGAAGACACACTTTCATGCTAGTTAGGTTCTAGTAATTAAAATTACTTATATGGTGCATATTTGTTTTCTTTTTAACAAGTGAATGATGTCAGCATGTGGTATGCCTAACCACACACCTAACTTATCTGCTTACCGAAAGATGTTTACTTGCAGGTCACGTGACTATAACATTTTTTCCATATTTGCCTAATTTCAAAAACGCCATTCCTACCAGTCCTACCAACAGTTTCCACCTGGCTTTCCTGCTACGTAAAAATAATGCGCATATTTAAGTGCATTACAATTGACGGCAAACAATAGACAATAACCTCCCCTCAAGTAAAATCACTTCTAATGGTGCTGCTCTAATCCACGACATCTGAGTCCTGGATTTAAATTCAGCTGTACATTAATATTTCGTTTAAGCCACTTTACCGACTACGCTCATCCAATAGCTTTTAAATCATTGTTGTTAAAGGACTTAATTCTGGATATAAATAACCGCTAAAATAAAAAAGGAAAATGCTTCTGTGGGACCTAAACTATAAAAAAAGCCCATTAGTGTCGTGAACTTTTTATTACTCTATTTTTTTGGCTAGAGCCGACAAGTCGGCACCGTTGCCCTAGTTAGTAAATCTGCTAGAAAGTATACATTCGGGGTTTCTTAAGAGGGCCAAACAGTGGGGTAAAATATGGCGAAAATGTGGATTATCCGATGAAGGATAGCTTTTGGCAGCAAATTTAACAAACCGGATTTTAGAGGCCGTGGATAATAATTAGGAATAGGTATGTGTAGATTTCGTAGACTAATTAGGTTCACAGTCCTGTCTGCTTTGACAAATTGGCAAAGAGGAAGTAAATAATGTAGTGTGAAATGAGATATTAGGAATACACATTTTCATGCTTAAAAATGCATCCTGGAGTAAACATAATACTTTCTCAGTTGTTTCAAGCTTTCTTATACAATTCTGGTGTTCTCTATATTTTACTAGCAAAAATATTTGTTTTAGTACAAAAATCAAGACCCATGAATATTTTTTTCACTTTAATGCCAACCTTTGTTGATCGATTTTGAACTTGAAAAGTTCTTTTTC
This sequence comes from Pissodes strobi, assembly GCA_016904865.1. Taxonomy (NCBI): domain Eukaryota; kingdom Metazoa; phylum Arthropoda; class Insecta; order Coleoptera; family Curculionidae; genus Pissodes; species Pissodes strobi. Next base: position 82,428 of record MU183139.1, read on the forward strand.
TTTACCTTTAAGGATTCAATTATTTACCTTCATTATTGCCTAAGATGAATACGCAAGTATAGCAATTCGTAAACTAGAGTGTTTCGCACGTCGATATTCGCAGGGGATGTAAAAACTTACTAGGGCAATAACCAGAATTATTCTAAAAATTCCTAAACCAATGGACATGGTTCTGATCATTTTATCAGGTTTATCTGAATACTGGTTTAACTTATGCTGGGCCACATTTACGTTGTCTATGTTCAGCTTTGGTACATGGGGATGCTCAGAAAGATATCAGTCATATAGGATTTTAATAGGGTGGCTCCTGTACGTTCCGTTCTTGTACGTATCAACATATATCGAATGAATCCCAGCACCTCTGATGCATGATACAAAGAATAACAGGTATGATATTCCCGAGTGCCCAATTTGGTCGAGTTCGCGCATTACGTCACAATGAGAGTTATCTGAAATAGTTGCCATAAGAACTGTTATACTGATTATATTTAATTGACGATTATTAGACATTTGAATAAAAACGCTATTAATATATCACTGTTTTGGGTTTATGAAAGGTATTTTATTATTTTGATTTGTTAATAAACTAAATACATAATCAATATACATCAAAATTGAGAAATAATGTTCAATATATGGAATGCACATAATAAGAGATAGCATGCATAGAAATGTTATAAATAAGAAACAAATCTTTAGCAACGAAGATTTTATCAAAAGAAATTTATAGAATAATTTAAATTCTTGTTAATTGACATTTCAGCAGAGTTGCTACTATATACACTTTATTATAGATGATTATAGCAGGGAACATAAAGAAATATTAGGTATTATAATAGATATATAGTTGATATTATAAGGGAAGGTATAGTGGATTGGTTTTGTTTCACAGATGGAAAGATCTACTTATTTATCACCTCATATCGGAATTGTATTTATTTAAAAATGACAAAAAAATAAAACAAGGCTTTTTAGACAAACTTTTTATTTATTTTTTTTATAACATTTATTTAATACAACTCAATATTACAATACAATAAATATATAAATCCCTAATCAGTGCTTTAAGCTCTAGCCTCGAACATACTAATTACAACTTTTGTGTCGAAGAGATTCTAACTAATATTTAGATACCACTTAAATAGTTTTATAAAAACATTATAATTTATTTATTTATTTATTCTTGTATCAACAAGTTTTACAAAGCCAATAATAGATACAATCAAACTAAAAACTAAACCTACAAACTAGGAACATATCCTTATATCTAGTTCTCCTTTTATTTGTTTTTTAAACAATTCAACTGAAATACAATACTACAATACCTATTAAAATTATTACACAGCCTTATCAATGGAGAATCTTTATAAAGATTAGTTCTAGGTGCATACATAAATAACAAATTTGTACCGTATCGTATTTGCCTGACCAACTCTAAAAAGGATTCTTTTTAAAAACTCCTTACTATCAATGTAAACATTTATCAATTTATAAAGAAAATAATTAATAAGATTTCTAATATTTTCCAGTACTCTACTGTATGATTTACATGCTTGCACATACATTTAAGCCTATATTTGTATTAGTCATTATTTTGCAAATGTTATTTTGGGACCTACTTAGTGTTATATTTACGTACATCACAACAACAATGTTAATATTAGAAATTTGTTTTGTCAGTATTGATTTTTAATTTCTTGTAAAACCAGTTCAGATACAACTTTAGGTCATCATTTACAAGCCTATTTAATGCATTAACTTCCCCACCTGTGTATACCAAAGCTGTATCATCAGCAAAAGTAAAGTACGGTGCCATAAGTCCTGCACATCTTAAATTAAATACATATAGTGAAAAGATTAATGGCCCCAGAACCGAGCCCTGCGGCACACCACAATCACTGGGTAAAATATCAGTACTGAAGTCTTTCGCAGATCTACAAAAACAGTTACAAATAATTGTTTATTATCCAATGTTTTATATATGTAATCCACAAAATCCATTGTTGCACTAGCACTGAGCAATGATATCTTCCACAAACTTCTTCGATTCTCTCTTCGAAAGCCTCTCCTGTCTTTTTACCTGGTTTACAGATAAATCTTTTGATTTTGGCAGATGAAGACAAGGTACTGCATTGCGCTTTAGACTGGGTCCTTTTTTATGTTCGTATTGCAACAATTCATGTTGCAAATTTATTTCATGGTCTTCTGACTTGAAATATTTTCAACAAATTCTCGACGTTTTAGTATTAAAATGGTCTTTACGGCAACAAGCAGTAACCCATGGTTTTTCAACAATATTGTCTTTGAGAGAAGCATGACATCTTACAGATTTCTCAGCACGTTTTGTCTGATTGTCACTCAGACAACCACCTACAGCACAACGCATTTTTAATATGTGTAGTTTATAACTAACCTTAAAAATGCAAAAAATCACAAATTAATGTTGTCGTGATTACTTGCTCAATAATTAATTGTTTATAATACCTCATATAGCTTTTAAAACAACAAAATAAGTTACTATTGTCCACACAAAGTCACACTAACTAATAGCTCAAAATAGTTTTAATAACCTGATTTGTTTTATGTTTTTTTACACTAAAGAGTCTCCAAATTCAACTTAAATGTCACAACTCTCATAAAATGCTGACAAAACACCACAAAATACACGGCAAAATAAACAAAGCTTAAAATATCATGAAAGTCCCCTTGTAAACCGGTGGATTTTAATGGCGGCAACTCTCATTGTGACGTCGACAGGAGCGAGTCAGCTGATATTGGCGTGCGCAATATCATACCTGTTATTCTTTGTATCATGCCTCTGATGCTTGCTTTGAATACTGGTTGTAGCTTTAGGTTCTAAGGACACCGGCCAGCCAGCTGCAGAAGGACGATGGCTGTCCGAAGGACGGCAGTTTGTTGAGCAATACACAATGCCAAACTTTGTCTAATGCCTTCGGCATATCCAACGCAATCGCTCGAAATTTCCCGTACTCTCAATGGCTTTACTCCATATATGAGTGCTATAGGCCAATATATCTCCTATTGATAGTTCTTTGTGAAAGCCGTTTTGATTATCGTTAATAATTAATGTCGGGAATAATCAAGTTATTTTGCAGGGTACGTTAGTAGGCTGTATTTTTGTCACAATGTCTCAGTCCTCGCTTTTCATGCTGACTGGAAAAGTATCTGAAAACAGTAGCGATCTAAAGTGGTCGCAGATTCCAAATGCAAGTTTTCGACTGGACCCGAAATATTGACAATTTTGTTCCAAAATATGCTATATCGTCACATGAAACGTTAGTACTTGCAGATAAAAAAGCAAAGATTTCTTCGTGCTTACCTGTTTCCTTACAATATTTCCGAAAAGTCTCATAATCACAATAAATCACTGTACATGTCTACGTTTAAATATACTGGGCTAACTAAATAAAAAAAAAAGATTCAAAAAACATCTCCAGGTGGAATCAACGTTTGAAGAAAACTTTTCTAGCTGCGAGAAGTGAATCGGTCGATAAATATATAACTAAAATCAATGGAGGTCTTCAATCAAGGAATATATTCCTTTGAAACCTGTAAAACAGGTGATGAAGTTATGGTCGATGAATATATAACTAAAATCACGGGAGGTCTTCAATCAAGAAATATATTCCTTTGAAACCTGTAAGGCAGGTGATGAAGTTAGGGACTAAGTGAGACTGCGTCGTTTTGATTACTTAAAATACCCAAACTTTAATACAATTATCTGATTATTTGTTTTAGTATCTTAATTGAGTTTATTTGCGCGTATTATCCTGAAATCAGATAAGCATTCTTTCGTAAAGAGTTCAACAAAAATGTATTTTACTTCACAGTTGCTGTATTGTTGATTATTTTTAGTAGCTTTGGCATGTACAATAGCTGGGGCGAACTGCTTTAATACTTCAGTTTTCTATTTTAAAGATTTCGTCAATTTAAGGAACATGGCATTAATTTTTTACAGCCCATCTTAAGGTCGACAGCCACGTTTGGTCAACGGCAAGTTGTTTCGCGAAATTGCACATTCGAATAGAGGTACGATTAGCGATGAGTGCGGGTATGCTGAGTAGATACAAATACAAAGAAACATTTTTCCCTTGTGTAAGAGTACATATTATTTGGTACAGAGTTTTGATTGTAATGATTTAAATGATTTAATTAATTTATGAAGATATAAATAAAGAATAATGTTTCTTTCGGCGGGTAAATATCAAATTATTATCAGGGTTGTATGTTTTAAGTTAGGCTTTAAATTTAAAACGGGGATTTTCGAAGGTCGGTGTCTCCAGTATCTTGTATTTATGTGCTTCACGTGGTATTGAAAACATGTGATCTATCAAGATTCTCACTAAGATTGTGTCAACAAAAAGTTACAGGCACAAAAAGCCTTGTAAAAACAGTTTTTTTATCTGAAAATGGAACGAAGTCTGATGGAATTCAGAGATTTTATGATGACTTTTCGCTAAGCTCTCTGTAAGGCAAGTATCAAAAACCGAGCAAAGTCCAACTGGATATTTAACCCAAATTTGAATTTTAAAAGTTGGCCTGATTTCAGCACCGATCACAAATGATTATAAACCTTAAACGTGCAACGATCAGCAAATTTTATCATATAAATACTCAAGCAAACTATCAGTTCGGCAGACTTTGTCACTCACCCAAACCATTTCCTCGCATGCACACAGGTGCGTAAGATCCTAATAGTCATACGGCCCGCGTATATTTATGCAGCGGTTTAAGGAAGTTTCGTTATATCAACAATCGATTGTATCCCTATCATGTAGTTGCGTATGAGGTGTCAGCTGTCTAGGTAAAGGGGTGGCCGTGAGAACTAGCGGCTACGTTGCGCCGGTCTAAAAGCGTTCCCGACGCGACTGTGTCAGAAGTATTATAATATGTCACTTCACGCGTGTCCCTCCGCTCACTTCGTTCGCTAGGGGGCGCAACCAACAAAAACTAACCAAAACTAACCCAAGGCGTACGCAAAATGAAGAAATAAATCTTTTTACAAGCAAAAAAGTCTTTGAAGGTAAGCATGAATCCCCCACAACAATGTAGAACATATCTACATGTTCTATATTGTTGTGGAGGATTCATGTTTACCTTACAATTTCTTGCCGTTGGCTCCACCAGGAGTTTCAATTTTGGATAAAGTAGAGCCTCTTCGGCTCTGGCTCCAGGGTGTAAACAGCACAAGTGCTAGTTTAGTAACCCTAATGAAGCTGAAAAACCTAAAGGAAACTGGAAAACGGTCGACGTTTCGAGGAACAAATCTGTCCCCGTCGTCGTCAAAAACGAACAAATCTAAAAATGATAATGGTTAGTAAATGTAAATAACTATCGCAAAATTGTCAAGTTTTGAATAGACTTTGACAAGATGAAAATAATAATTTCATTTCGTATAATTACTGGTTTTCAATTTTGTTAAGGTCACTAAACTAGCACTTGTGCTGTTTACGCCCTGGGGCCAGAGCCAAAGAGGCTTTGCTTTGCCCAAGATTGAAGCTACTAGCGGAGCCAAAGGCAAAGGTAAAAAAGGCTAGCAAACTAATGGGGATCGACCCCAAGCCGCCCGCATTATAAGCAAAGACTCTGTCCATCACACCATTGCACCGCTTAAAAAGACTCTGCTGAACCGCAACGACATGGGTGATTCTCGTAACGTCGCGTCACGCGCAGTATTTTGCAGTCGGGAAGGATGTTAGATCGGCGCGACCTATTGCAGTGAGAGCTGAAAACAGAAAACAGATGTTAAGTAATGAAAATTGGACATTGTCAGCTGGGCGTGAGGCGGTGGATTAATTGTCAGCTGGGGGTCCAAATTGGTCAAAAAATGCGAATCATATAAACGATATCAGTAATTTTGAAACTTTGGTGGATGCTAATATTTATAGTAAGATTTACGAAAAAAATTGTCAGCTGCATGTATGGGGGAGGAAAAATTTTCAGCTGGGCGATAAAGGGCGATGAAGGTAGGTGCGCCGAAAGGCAGCGCGTGCGACCTTCTTTGCATTTTCACCCACAAATATGGAGCTTACAATTTTTTTCGTAATTCTCACTATAAATATTAGCATCCACCAAAGTTTCAAAATTCCTGATATCGTTTATATGATTCGCATTTTTTGACCAATTTGGCCCCCATCTGACAATTAATCAACCTCCTCCCGCCCAGCTAACAATACCAAATGTTCATTATTTAACATAACTTTTTCCGCATAAAAGTTTCGTGTTTCCTGAAATGATTTCAGATCACGATTTTTTTCTGTGTTTTCAGTTCTCTCACGGCAATAGCGGATAGTTCGCGTCGGTCTAAATTCGCTCCTGAGGGCCAAATACTACGCGCGACGCGACGTTATGAGAATTATCCATGTCGTTGTGGTTCAGTAGAGTCTTTATAAGTGGTGTAGTGGTGTAATGGACAGAATCTTTGCTTGTCATGCGGGCGGCTGGGGTCTAATTCCCATGGGTTGCAAGACTTTTTTTGTTTGTAAAAAGTTTTATTTCTTCATTTTGGGATAGTTTGGGTTAGTTTTGGCTAGTTTTTGTTGGGTGCGCCCCCGCAGCGACCTAACCGCTAGTTCTAGTGTTCTCACGGCCACCCGGGACCCCCACCGTTACCTAGACAGCTGATACCTCAGTACATGATAGGGGTACAATCGATTGTTGATATAACGAAACTTCCTGAAATCGTTGCATAAACTGTACACGGTCCGTAGGACTAGAACCTGTAACCTTATTTCCTACCTAAACTCGAGTTTCGCAGCACACATGTGTGTGAACTCGGTTTCCTACCTAAGGTAGTAAAGTCAAGTCCATACATTTTTCAAAGCTCTAATAAAGACAATCTCAAAGTGGAATCTGTTAAATAGTTAGATTGCAGTGTAACCGTGTAAACTTTGATTACAATTAGGTCAAAACTATAAAATATATTGTAGGTGAATATTTAAGATTCCAAACCTTAAAAGAATATAAGGGCCATTGTTTCGGCGCATGATCAGCCACGATTTTAGTGGATACATGCAGGTATATAACTTGCCTTAAACGATACGGCGGCGCGGCGCGGCGGTGGAGGCGGCGCGGCGCGTGGTATGGAAATCCGCTCAAGTGGCAAAAGAATATATAGAAGAAATCTATTAGTAATAAAGTTAAAGTGACTGATAAAATTTTTGATCCAGAGGTCATACATGTTTAAACATTGTTGCTAGTACACATTTGTCGTCAACAACAGTAGAAGACACACAAAAAATGCCAGTGTTCAATAACTGCACAAATTGCACTATAAACACATCATTACAGAAAAAAGTAATTTCTTATCCAGAAGTTACGAATTTTTTTCATTAGTGTTATACAAATTCATGTTTAATTTTAAATACACTCGTTAAAAAATATTTCCTCTATTAGTTAATTGCGAGGTTAATTGTAAACACAACAAATTGTGCAACTGGAAATTTTTAGCCTGATTTACTACATACAATCTATATTTACCTAACAGCCACATCTAAAATGCAAAAAATTCCTACAAATGTTTGCTAAAAGCAACAGAAAAAAAATTGGGATAATACACTCATGGACAAAATTATCTATTATTAAAAAAATTTCATATTTATTTTTTGTAAAAATAAATTCTGATGAATCAAATCATTTAAACACTATGTACTACGAAATAGCTATTTATGAGATAAGTGTGAAAAGTACTCGTTTAAGGCATGAGTATGAAAATTCATACGAGTGCCTTAAACGAAAGAAGAATGAAGAATATTATAGTACACTAGATTTTTTCTACGAGCATAATAGTGAACATTGGCTTTTTTTAAATTACTTCTGTATATTTACCTGAATTTGTCGTTTTGATTATCATAACAATTAGATCATCATGGTGATCAAATTGTTTTTTTATGTCAGTAAAGTTGACAAACCGTATGTAATTCGAAAAATTCTGCCTCAAAAAGTTATTTCCAAGAACCTAATGGAGATAATGGACTCTTCAGACATAGAAAATAGTGATTTAGCTTCATCAGACGTAGATAATCTGCGAGAATAGCCATGAACTCGCTTCTACCGGCCCGGTCAAGGATCCAATATGAAAATGAATATACCTAAACGTTTCGAAAAGGGGTGTAGTGGAAATAAAATAAAGGATCTCACCGAGACTGCCTTACTGGCGTATTTCCAGCAGAAGTCTACACAACAAAAGTCTTCATCCCTTTCGAGTCATTATTCCATGTTAAGGACAATGCTATCGAAAGAGAAAAACATTGATATAAGCAGGTACAATAATTTAATATATTTTTTGAAAAGAAGAGCGGAAGGTTATAAGGCGAAGAAATCTAAAGTTTTTTCCAAAGAAAATATCAAATTTTTTTTAACAAGGGCCAACGACGACGATTTATTGCTCATGAATGTCACACTAATCATTGGAATCGCAGGAGGGTGTAGGAGAGACGAGCTGTGTCGAATGACTACTGAAGGCGTCACAGACAAAGGTGACATTTACTTAATTGAAATACCTGTTACTAAAACGAAAACCTGTCGAGAATTTGTTATTAGTGGTGGTTCAATTGAAGAAATTAATTTAGTGGAGATTGTTCAAAAGTATGAGCGTCTGCGTCCTGTAGGCATTACCAAAAATCGATTCTTTTTCCAATATAGAAAAGGCGTATCCATAACACTGCTCATAGGCATAAATACTTTTGGAGCTATGCCGAAAAACAGCTACTTTCCTTGGATTTGCCTGACCCGTCTAGCTATACAGGACATTGCTTTCGGCGATCATCTGCTTCGCAGACTCAGGTCAGATATTTTGACTCTAAAACGACATGGGGGTTAGAAGTCGGCCACTGTAGCCGAGGGATATGTGGAAAACTCCATGGAGAATAAACAAAAAACAGCCTTGAAGATACTAGGAGAAAAAGAGGTTACCTGTACACAGCCTAATGAAGATGTTTTGACTATGAATACTTCGATCGGTAGTTCAGTGTCCTACCAACAATTTCCGTCGGAGATTAATTTAACTAACGGTACAAATTGCGTGGTAAACTTTTTTAAGCCATGATATCTTATATTACTGTGTTTGTAAAGTTCTGTGGGGTCTGGTGTCGTATAAGCACTGTCGATTTTAAAGATTTTTTTGGTTTCAATGGAAAGATTACATCAAATGGAACACATTAATGCAAAAAAATTTGCGGATGAAACACTTTTGACGCCAAAAATTGAAAAAGAAATTTTATAAATGAGTGACATTTAAATGCGAAAACTCTCCCAATATGACGATAATGATGACAATTTACTTGCAATGTTGTCAGACTTGGCTAACCTTCTTGATTTTCAAGTAAGCAAATTGCCAAGTCCAGGAGCATGTTTCATGAAGTAGAATAACAACTTGTGAAAGTAGCTAAACAAGCGCGCACCGCGCGCTTGTTCCCTATATGCCTCAGACTAATGCAAACTAACCAAAGCTAGTCCAGACTAACGTAAACTAACACAAACTAACCCAGATTGACCAAAAGTAACCCATACTAAGCAAAACTAACCCTGGCTGTTTAGCCATACATGTATATACATATAAGTAATAAAAGTTTACTTACGGTACACAGTTGACTCAATTTGTCCATTTCCCAGTAAATATCTTAGACCAAGTACATTTGTCATAAAATGAAATAATTTAAAAAGACATGCGCGCTACGCACGTCAGTAAATCAACCACAGCTGACCCAAAATAACCAACGCTAACCGAAACTAACCAACACTAACCCAAACTAACCAAAACCAACCCACACTAATCCAAACTAACCAAAACTAACCCAGACTAACTCTAATTAACCAAGGTAAAGAGACAAGCGCGCTACGCGCACTTGTCTCTTTGCTATTCCAAATTAAGCAAAACCAAACGAGCCTAACCAAAACTAACCAATACTAACCCAAGTTAACCCAGACTAACCAAAACTAACCCATACTAACCAAAATTAACCCAGACTAACCCTAACTAACCAAAGTAAAAAGATACGCGCGCTATGCGCGCTCATATATTCGCTATCCCAAACTAAGCAAATCCAACCAAGACTGACCAGAACCAACCCATACTAACCAAAGCTAACCTAAACTAACCAAAACTAACCCAAACTAACCCTAATTATTCAAAGTAAAGAGACGAACGCGCTACGCGCGCTTTTCTCTTCGTTATCTCAAACTAAGCAAAACCAGCCCAGACTAACCAAAACTAATCTATACTAACCAAAACTAACCCTAATTAACCAAAGTAGAAACGCGTGCGCGCTTGTCTTCCGTATTCCAGATGAAGCAAAAATAGTCGAAACTGACTTTAATTAGCCAAACAAGCGCATTGAGACGAGCGCGCTACGCTCTTGACCAACCCCGCCCATCACAAAATCAAAATTAACCCAAAGTAACAAAACAAACGTACTACGCGTGATACTCTCTTAAACTAATCCAAATGACCTTTTAAATTTGTATCTATTTCAATAAACTAAATAAATTAGTTTATATATGACTTATTATTAAAAGTGACCCACTTCTAGCGTAACATCTAATTCTAGTAAATCATATATTCGAATTATTGTTATTTTATTAAACAAAGCCATTAAGAATCATTATTTATAAGAAGTTTTCGTCCCACTGTACTTTTGAAACATATTCAACACGAGGCTGTTATATTTTAGAACCAAATAGAAATTACACTTGGCAACATCTACCCGTACTCTAGCCAGCTGAGCCGTGCTAAGCCAAGGCCACCTATACTACACTATACAGGTGGCCTTGGCTAAGCCAACAGTTATGATTTAAGAAATAGTCATGTTGACGTTTATCTCCTAAATATTATATTATCGTTTTAAAGTGCAAAAAACAGTTTTATTTGCAATTTTTAAGAAAAGAAGCTTTATATTATGTTATTATTAACCTTCTGCGACCATACCTCAGGACAAAGTGTACTGGAATTGTGTTTATTAGGAAAAAATGTATGTTAAATTTTAATTTTTATTTTCAATTTATTTTGCGAAAATGTGCTTGATCCGCAAATTTTTTTGCGTTAATCTGTCCCATTTGATGTAATCTTTTCATAGAACCCAAAAAAAGCTTCAAAATCGACGGTGCTTATATGACACCAGAACCGTTCTGTGTTTGTAAGGTTCTAATGAAATTACTTATTTTCAGTTTTTGTCATTTTTTAATTACTCGAAAAATATTTTTCGAAATACGTAAATCTTTTTAGAATTACTTTTCACACTAATGCGAAAAGTAAATCACTTTTCACACTAGTGCATTAAATTGACATTTTTCACACCGAAATGGATGTGAAAAATGTCACTTTTCACACGCTCGTAGAAAAAATATTTTATTTTAAATGTTTTCAGTGAAGAATCTTAAGTTTTTATGAGCAAAATATCTTGAAAAAAAAACAAATGTTATGAAAGTTAAGGATATCTACTTCAACTTAAATGCTCTTTGGGTGGCAAATACTAGTATTTTCATTAAAATAAGAGCATGGTTAGTAGCGAGTATTTCTCCCTAATTACTGCTTGAATCCTTCTAGGCATGCTACTAAGTAGAGTTTGGATATATTCTCGAGGAATAATTGTGTTGCAATCTAATTGTGGCCAATCTAATCTTTGCATCTGGACCTTATCGAGGTAATAAATCACTATGCCAGCTACATTCGGTCGAGAAGTACTGTGCATTAATACGAATCTTTGGTATCCAATATGGCTGACATAGGGTAAAACATGATCTTGTAGAATGTTTTCAATATACAAGTCACTAGTCATTCGTCAAACCACTCATAATTTCAGTACGTCCCTCCCAACTAATACCTCCCCAAAGCATTATACCGTCACCTTTAAAACTAACGCTCTCTATGAGAATGCATCTGGCGATGGCGTACCATTCGCCAACGCTTCTGTAGATATGGTTTCGTCCATCTGACTTCCATAATTAACTCCTAGTCTGCTCCGTGAAGAGAGAATTTTTTCAATTTTCAATATTCCACTGAATATGTGTTCTGGCAAATTCTAATAGACGAGTTTTGTAATTTTGGAGAAGACGTGGAGCTTTGGCGGATCGCCTTGGCTTTAAACCTGCTTCTCTTAATCTTCGTCTCACGATTTTTCAACTCAAATTAATTTGTCTTACATCTAGTAGCACATTTTTGAGATGCGTCGATGTCGATTCATATAGAATTGCGTATCAAAAATAGGCCATCAATTGCTGTTGTATTCTTGACCGATACTTCGTACGAAATTTCCAGTCGCTTGATACTTTTTTAAGATATTCGATACCGTCGATTGCCCTCTCCTGAGATTCGTTCATTGCTTATCTAGAGAAAATTTGCGTGGATTTGACGCATTGGTAATGGTTTTTGAAGTTCGGCTGTGTCGCTGTAAACTTGCCATAAGGGTAACAGCTGACTGACACTTTAAATCAAGTGTTCCTCGTTGTGTTTATAAAAACTGAAGTGATTTTAAACCGTAAAAATGAAAATATTTACTTTATGGATGTGCTTTGTCGCGCATTATTCCATGACTTATATTACTTTAGAATTATTAATAAGAACTTGTAATATATGCACAATTTTAATATGGTGTTATATGAATAAATCTGGAAAGGCATGAAATAAAATCGGCAGGTTTCCATGGAAATAAAAAAATTGTGCCGTGATGACAAAAGTTTGCCCTTGATTTATTTTTTTAATTTCTTGCTACCTATTATCAAAATATGTGCTGCATCAATGCCGAGGCTTTCAATATGTTCGCCGTATATCCTGAATGTTATCAAAATGCACGTCTTGCGGCGCGAGAATATGCTGCCAAATATCCCGAATGAAGGCACTATAACAGGAGAATATTCCGGCAAATGGCAATACGTTTAAGGCAAGCGGGAAGTGTATGACCCATTTTAAGTTCCTATCAGAAGACGTCCGGTAAGGGATGATGATAATATTGTACGCGTACTTGCGTACATAGAGGCAGATCTGCATAAGAGAAATTTGCATAATATGCAATGCAGTGTTCCGAATTTTAAAAGACTAAGCTAAAACCTTATCATATAGTTTTACGCCAGGCTCTATGAGAAAATGATATTGACAGCCGGCTCGACTATTGCTATTGGCAAAAAATACGAAACTTTGCAATTCCTCTTCCTGGCTTCATGGACTGATAATGCAACTTTTAATGGCTCTGGTAGAGTCAATTCACACAATATGCAGAGGCAGTATAAGTCCCACACTACAACACGGTTTTATCCGCAATATCGAAACAGAATTTTTGCACTCGATGCCCCTTTTGCTAGCCATGTAAGCATGATTTAAAAAATCTTGCAATCTACCTAACTCATTATTAGTTTGCTTAATTAAGCGAACCCAAAACGAACCAATCCTCGGATCTTACTAGTGACGCTCGATCAACCAATATAATGAACGATACAGAATAGGTCCTTTATCTTTATTTAAAATTTAAACTATTCTTAAATTTTGTAACTTCCATATTGTCGTATAAGTTACAAACAACTCCTTATTACATGCACAAAGTGCATCAAAAAACACATAAGTGGAGTGTAAAGATGTGATGCGGAATTTTAGCACACATAATTATTAGACCGATTATTAACATTGAAAACGTTTCTGTTTTCCTAGTATAGGGCCTCAAATAGTGAAATAGTGCATGATACATTTGCCACATTCATGACGTCATACGCGTGAGAGGTCGTGTTAGTTTGTTTATTTAAACTTAAATTTGATTATAACGTATCGGAATCGGTTCAAATGACTAAAATAAATTGGAACTAACTGAAACTAACCGAAAGCTTATTGAACGACTAATCAAAAGCACCAAAGGCTAAAATGTATCAGAACAGATTACAAAAATTAAAGTAAGTTAAAACTAACCAAAAACATTAAATTTGATTATAACGTATCGGAACCGGTTCAAATAACTAAAATAAATTGGAACTAACTGAAACTAACCGAAAGCTTATTGAACGACTAACCAAAAGCACCATAGGCTAAAACGTATCGGAACAGATTACAAAAATTAAAGTAAGTTAAAACTATACAAAACAAACCGAATTTTGGCGACTAATGAAAACAAACGACAAACATTAAATTTGATTATGACGTATCTAACGGCTCACTAACCAAAAGTAACCAAGGCACCAAAACGGGTTAAAACATATCGAAATAGATTAAAAATATCGAAGTAAGTTAAAAATAACCGAAATTAACCGAATTTTGGTGACTAACCAAAAACACTTTAATTGTTTATAACGTATCGGAACTGGTTAAAATCATTAAAATAAGTTAAAATTAACAGAAATTAACCGACAGTAGATTGAACGACTAACCAAAACTAACCAAAAACACCAGAAAGGGCTAAAACATATCGGAACATGTTAAAGATATTAAGGTAAGTTGAAACTAAGTTTAATTAACCGAATTTTGGCGACTAAACAAAATTAACCAACACATTAAAATTGGTTATAACGTATCGGATCCAGGTCAAATGACTAAATTAAATTAAAATTAACCGAGAGCTAATTGAATGACTAACCAAAACTAACCAAAACTAATCAAAAGTAACCATAAACACTGTTGCAGTTTCCAATTTATTGCAGTTTATTTATTAGTTTTATTTATCCTACATTGTTTATTGTCACTAACGCGTTTAAAAATTAACGTTCCTATCACCTTTTCCACCCTTCGCAAATCCAGGTGCGCTACCTATGTTTTTAAGTCAAGCTGTCAAACGGTCCGGTAGTTCACATGTAATTTAGTAAGTAAATATCGTCTATTGTCTGGCAAGTCGAGACAAATATCATGTTTTAATTTATGGTCCTAATATTTGTAACAATAGTAATAGTAGTTGAATTTGTGGTAATTTCAACAAAATTGCTATTAATGTATTCTATGGTCTTGTTCATTGTACAATAAAAGTGGAGTTATCGAAGGTAGACTTTTATTTAAGATCCCATTTGAAGAACTGGCAAAGTGACTTCAAAACAAACACCAAAAAGGGCTAAAACGTATCGGAACTGATTAAAAGTATTAAAATAAGTACCTAACCCAAATTAACCGAATTTTGGCGACTATACTCTATTTCGAAATGGTGCGGAGTAATAAAACCTACTTGTAAATGCAAAACGCTAACAGAGTGGTCAAATAAATTTTTGTGATTTCTAAATATTTAGCCACAGCTGTTATAGCCTGCTGTATTATATTTTAACCATTCCACCCTGTTTTGTATGGTAATCCCGCTGCAAACAATAGGCTTTATTAGCAAAGGGGCCATTTTCTACCTGCAGTAGCGTACGTTTGGGTATTTAATTTAAAATACCTGTTTTACCTAAGTACTTTTATTTATTCACTTATTTATGTATATTCAAAAACATTTAGTATTACTGTAACATTTTATCACATATAATATTTATATAATAAGGTATAAGAATTGCGATTTTGTGTAAACAGTTATGTAGAGAACTATGGTATATCATTTTCGTCGTCAGAAAAATCCGTTGAATCTTCGTCATGTTCCAAGGATATAATTAAAGGCTCTACAATTAGGTCAATTAAATGGTCTAGTTTCCACATTTTTTCTTCTTCTTTTATAACATGCTCAATACACTTACTCCATTTTTCAGAATCGACATTTTTTAAAGATTCCTCAAAGATAATTTTAACATCTTTCATTTTAAACGTCGTGTTTCTCCTTGCTACATAACTTTTTACTTGGGCCCAAACAAGTTCAATGGGATTTAATTCGCAATGATACGGAGGCAGACGAAGAATAGTAATATTTCGTTTCTGTGCAATTTTGTCAACTACATACTCGGTGAAACGAGCTTTATTTGAGGACACTATGGACAACAGTTCCTTTTTCACCATACTTTCATCAAATGGTATGTTATTCTGTCTAAACCACTGAATAATATCCGCTTTTCTCCATGAATTAGTTGGTATTCTGTCAACTTTTCTGGAATGATAACTCGCATTGTCCATCACTATCACAGAAATAGGTGGAATGAGATCTAACATTTGTTCAAAATATTCTTCGAACACATCGCCATTCATGTCTTCATGGTAATCGCCAGAATGATTTGACTCAAACATTAACAAACCGCCCTCAACAAAACCATCAACACTTCCAAGGTGTGTAATAATCAGTCGCTTTCCTTTCCCAGATGGTGGTTTTAGTCCGGTGGACCAGCCTTCTAAGAATGCTTGACGAAAACTTGAAATATTTTTGTCTTGCCAAATCTTCCCAACCGTATATCCTTCATTAAGCCATGTTTCGTCCAGATAATAAATCTTTCTATTCTCACTTCGAAACTGCTTTATCTGTCTTAAGCAATGTCTCCTCCAGCAAATAATTTCATCTTTTTCGATTAGGAGCGATTTTCTGCTTTGTTTTTCCAGCTGAAATTCATTTGTTTTAAAATTGTCCACAATTTCTTCCTGCTTATCGTTGGAGACATATTTTGGTCTTGCTTCAAGGCTCCTAAAATTTTGTCGATGGTTGGTATTTCCTTATTAAAATAAAAGGAATGTACTGTTCTTCTAATTATAAGTTTGTAGTCTTCATCGATAGGCACCGTCTTTCTTCCTGAAGGTGGTATAGGTGGTTTTACAGCTCCACTTTTTCGTTCACACCTTAATTTATATATCGACGTTTTTGAAACACCCGTCATTTGCGAACACATTTCCACCACAGTATCAACGCTATACAGAGGATTTTGATGTTTAAGGGCGTCATATACACTAAGAATAATATTCTTTTCGTTAACAGAAAATGGACATTTGCTCGCTCGTTTCACTGGAGAGAAAACTGAATTAGCCATTTTAATTGAAACTATGAAATGAAACAAACACACTGTGTCTTCTTCGGAAGAACAAATATAACTGAAAAATTACAATTACTTAAACTTTAGGGTATGCATACAAAAAATCGTCAAATTTGAATGTTTACAATAGTAATAAAAAAACCTAAGTGTGATAAATATAATGCTGGGAAAGTCCGAGTATTAGGACAGGTAAACGTTTAAAATATGTACTTATATGTACGTAATTATGTACGCCTATGTATCAGCCATCAGAAAATGATTTATTACTTCTCATCATTTCGAAATAGAGTATAACTATAATTAATCAAAAACGTTTAAATTGGTTATATCGTATCGGAACCGGTTCAATTGACTTAAATAAATAGGAACTGACTGAAAGCAACCGAATGTTGATTGAATGACTAACCAAAGCTAACCAAAAGTAACTAAAAGCACCAAAATGGGCTAAAACGTATCGAAATAGATTGAAGTAAGTTAAAACTAATCCAAATAAACCGAATTTTGGTGACTAACCAAAAACACTAAAAGTTGTTATAGCGTATCAGAACTGGTTCAAATGACTAAAATTACTTAAAACTAACTGAAATTAGCCGATAGTTGATTGAACGACTAACCGAAACTAACCAAATGTAACGAAAAACACTAAAATGAGCTAAAACACATCGGAACAGATTAAAAATATTATGGCAAGTTGAAACGATCTTAAATTAACAGACTTTAGCCGACAAAGAAAAATTAACCAAACACACTAAAATTGGTTATAATGTATTGGAACTAAAATAAATTAAAAGTAACTAACACTAGTCGACAGCTGATTAAATGACTAACCAAAACTAATCACAAGTAATCAAAAGCACCAAAATGGGCTAAAACGTATCGGAATAGGTTGCAGAAATTAAAGTAAGTCAAAACTAACCAAAACGAACCGAATTTTGACGACTAACCAAAACTATCCAAAAGGATTAATTTTGATTATAACGTAAAGGAGTCGGTTCAGAGACTAAAATAAATTGAAACTAACTGAAACTAACCGAAAAATGATTGAACGACTAACCGAAGGTAACAACAAATATCCAAAAGCGCCAAAACGGGCTAAAACAAATCGGGATGGTCATTTTTTAAAGCTTTATATCTGCACCTTTTATATTAATTTATTTTTTAATTATGATAATGTATAATATTAATGTTATAAATGCACTTCTTTAATTATATATATTATGAAGTTTCGTGTTTGTATTTTTACTTTTTTAAACTCTGCTTTTAAAAACTGTTTGAGTTGCAACACAAATCACATTTTTGCGTTTTTATTCACCATTTTCAATGTCCCTCCGGGTTGCATCTTTGCGAAGGCCTGTGAATTTTTTAATATAGATGGTTATTAAAAAAATGACGATTCTTACTTATTTTTTTAGAAAATGACTTGCTTGTCCATTTAGCAGATGTTCCAATTGACCTATTTGCAACATTGCAAAACAAACTGCCCCTTCCAATCTAGCTCCAAGTGAAACTAGTATCATCCACAAAGAGACAGACTTTACCGGTAATGTCCAGATAAGAAATCCGTTGATAAACAGCAGATATAAAGTTTAGATTGGACTGAATTCGAATTTTTCATTAGGATTTGTTACTAAAATGTACATATTGTTATTCATTCCTATTATTTAATAATAAGTCAATACGTTCATATCAAAAAATTTACCTATGTCATTACCCACGTTTCTGAGAAAACAGCCATTTTCTTGACTATAGGAATTATCTTATTATCTATAGCTATTGTCATGAGAGGAAAAATTATTTTATGAACTTTTTTCTCTAGTTGGCTGGCGTAAACCACGATTCTCTCTTATGACTTTGTAGAAAGGTTTCAATAGAAAAATTGATTAAAAATATACCCTCCAAAATTGGTGCCAATATGTCTATTTAATTATATATTACAAAAGCATCTTCTTCTAGTCGTAACATTGTCTTCAATCTCGTCGTGTCAGGTAATGTTTATATATAAATGTCATATTGTGTCGTATTAAACTTATATTAAAATATATAGCAATTAAATTTATTTATTTACCCTTCAAAATAATCAGCTACTGAAATACTAGGGGATACTTCTACGAAAGTTAAGCAATGTTGAATATGATACAGAAATGACATTTTTCCCTTTTTGCCGATTATCTGTTATTTTTTTATTTTCACCGGACTAGGTTTTTCCACATTTTCAAAGGATTGCATAATTTACACATTTTGAGATTGTTAAGAGGCCTAATTTGAAGTTTTAATTCGAATATTTTATTTTCAGGTAAGATCATATGTAGGACGATAAAATCCACACATTAATCTGCATAGGTAAGTTTGATTTTGAGAAGGGGTGCTTAGGGAAGGGAAGGATTTCGCTATTAAAGTCACCCGAAAGATCTGCGACTCCTATGAAATATTCCAAACCTACAAAAACTAACCAAAGACATGAACAAGATCCAGAAAAAAAATTTCATTCATGAACAGTACAGCAATTGAACCACACACATCATCTAATGACCATTCATACAAATGAATTGATAAAGGTAGCATATAAAATACATCGGGAAATCATATCATGTAAAACTGGTTGACGTCTCTGCTTAGTGCTTCTTCCAATGCGTGAATAGACACGCGAAAGCTTGTAATCGTTAATTCATCGGGTCTCTAGATCTTTCTGCGTGCTTGTATTAAATCAAATACCACGTAGCCAACGGTGGGCCACTGGTGGTAATTGAGAGTTGATGTTCACATTAGTCCGGCTTTGGTAGTTTTCATTAGTTTGTTTGGTATGTCTTCTTTAGTCACGATCATTCAAACTCCCCAAAATTATCAAAATGTGTGTTTTTTCGTGCTCCTCAAACTCAATTATTCGTATTTTAAGGGATTTTGACAAATTTAACTCATCAATATTTTTGAGTTAGTTTTTAACTTTACTTGCCCATATTTTGAAAATTTTCGATATATAGGTAACATGATCAATATTAAAAAATAGCTGGTGAAAACTTACCATTGTTTGAATATATTTGTATTATTCTACTATCAGAAAAATGAGCTTCACATACTTTCGTCTTGTTTGTGGACTCAAGAGGTGTAGCTTTTTTTTAGCCATTTTCGTTGTAAACTTACGTCCTTTGGGAAACCGAAAACACGAACAAAAACTGATAAACTGTGCTGTACCAATACCCGCCTTTGTTGGCGGTACACAAACGCAAAACAACAGGTCGTTACGTCCTAAATAAAGAGTTTTACGTATTTAAAAATAGGCCTAACAACATAAATTGTATCAGTATTGTAAAAGTTTCACGCTCTTAGAAGGTCTTAAATAGTTCTGATTTCAGTAAAATGTAAGAAAGCAGCACTAATTACCATTTACAGTAGCCATTAAGTGTCGGCAAATTTGCAAACTAATAGATAGTTTTGTTTGCGCTGTAGCCGGCTCTATTAGGAAAGGACAGTAGGCTCTCGATAATTGGCGGGTGTTGGGACCAGCGGTTTGGCTGCTGTAAATGTTAATTAGTGTTATTTTCTTGTTTTTTTTTCTGAAATCAGAATTATTTATGAGCTTTTAATTGCGTGAAACTTGTATCTAATATTATTTCGTTGTATATTTAGGTATTCAATTTATATTATTAGACGTTTTAAATATATATGTAAAGGCAAGGTGAATGTCTATATTTTAATGGTATAGATACATAATATGAATAATGTTTCTAATACATATGTACGTATGTATGTATTTGGAGAGATGGTTAATAATAATGCACGGAATTTAAAACGTATTTAAATAAGTACGTTTTAGATTTCGAAATGGGAACAAGTCAATACTTGTTGTCGCTGATCATCGAGCGTTAGATTATCGAGAGTCCATTGTATTATTTTAGAAAAGCTCACGAACATGGTAGTAGTATTAGATAACTAAATTACGAAATACCACATTATAAAAAGAGGAAAGAACATCTTATGAAAATATATTTTTATAATACTGTAATGTAAGAGATATATCCTTTATATACGGGCATCCTAATATTCGCTACTATCGAAATATTATGGCAAAGTTGTAATCAATTGCGCTTCGATCACAATTATTCTTCCACCCGCAAGCCACTTCCTATATTTTCGCTCCAAATAACAAAGCCCTACATGCATGACAAGCAGAAATAAAATTGTCCGCAGTTTACCCTATTATATCATTATTAACAACATTTGATACTACAATGATAAAACCTGAAAGGTAATATCATACTTAATTGGGGGTTCTAGGATGGGTTAAGAACAGGATTTTTATGATTTCGACCAACAGTCAATAATGTTGTAACTATTTAATATACTTTTGGAATATTACCTTGATAAAACCATATATTAACTTTTATTGATATGACTCACTCAAACTAGATAATTACACCATTTTGGGAAAATAATTTAGGACACCATTCATTGGTCACTCGTGGGAGAATATTACAGGCGTTCTGCATAAAAGCATGCCGCCGAAGGCTCAACGCGAACAAATGTGGCGACACTGCAGAATTTCTTCGATCAATATAATGTACCAAAATAAATAGCGTGTCATTATTTAGGGTAAATTGCCTCAATAATAAAGCGTATTTCATTTCAGATTAGGATATGAAATGAACTGTATAAATAAAATTCTTATTATTGGAACCTTATTTTTTAAATATCAGGTCGATCCTATAATTTCTTCCTTAAAACAAATTTATCAAGAAATTTTTCATTAAAGTTCGTAATTTATCGCCTCAACTCTTTTCCAATGGAAGGAATTCCTAGCGCAGTTAAACGAGCCATTTTATCAGAGTCTACACTCTATAGAATACAGTAGCCACCTCAAAATAACAATAACAACAAACAAAAACGACTCACCTGCTACAAACAAGACAAGTCAAATAACTAATAATTGTCTTTTCTAATTAACTATATAAAATGCGTGCACTTCTATTTGTAAAAACCCGCACGGACTGTTAGGAATGCAGCTAAATACCGAAAGAATGTTCCCTATTAAAATTAAACAGCTCATTTCTGCAAATTGACAGCTCTATCATTCTTTAGATTGAGAAGAACAGCTGTGCACGAATAATAGCAGTCCAGATAAGGGCATTCAAATATCGTCGCGAGCAAATTATATTAAGTTTACTGGCCAACTGTAGTTCGTCTTGGGTTGGCAGTGTATGCTTGAGAGGCGATGGCCTATAATAGTTACATTCCAGGCCGCAAATGGAGTGTTTTAATTTGACATTATTATTTTAAGGAATCGTTAATTACTTAGTGTAAGGATAAGCAATAATTAGTCAAGTACCTTGTTGAAAGTTTTTGTGGTTCTGCAGCTCTGCAGTTCTTATGTACCATCCGCCACTGCCACCATTGTTATCGATCAGATATGTCAAGGCAGTGATAGCGACGCAGAAACTTTAGCAATTATTAATCAATTCAATCATTATAGCGAAAAAAATTGGTCAGGGAATTAAACACGCTTCCTGGTCGTCCACCTCATGAGAATACTGTGATAATTCATTGTGGTTCAATGAATGCTTCAAAAAATAATTCGGATGTGGCAAGCAGTTTTGGTCGGTATAAACATTTCATTTTAAATTATTTATGAACACAAAGGTAGGGGTGGTAATTAGCTTTTTAATTCATCACTTTAATTACCAGACTGTATTAAGAAAGGTTGGTAGGATTTTATTCATAGGGTGTGAATTGAAACATGCATTATATTTTTTGGTATTACTTATTTTAATAATGCAGGATTTAATATGCCTTAAAAATATGATCAATATATAAGATGTTTTCTAACCCTTCCATGCATTCATCCTTTCAGACATAAAACTAAATAATTTAAATTAGGTTAACTATTAGTACACATCTAATAAAATTCTTAATTATTTAAATTTAACATGAACTTCTTCCTTTTTCGAATTTAATCAACTTTCTTCTAATTGAACTAACTGCGTTTCAGTTCACGCAAAACACCTTGTTACTTTGATTCTTCAGTAATTCTCTCAACTTAGCTTCACCAGGCCAGGGATATAAGACTTCGAAACTTGATTTAAACCTTAAGTACAGGAACAAATTTATCTAACTATAATTTTTCATCAACGGGAGAGGCGCTACCGCGTTTCTGCCTTGAAGAAATGTGTAAAAAGGCCCAAAAGAAACCCGAAATCCATGTTTGAAAATGGGAATCAGAGTACACGAAATATTTTCTAAATATCTGAGCAAAAAAAATTAGAATAGTCCAATATCTTGATCTCAACAGAGCTAACATGAGGTAGATGTGTTACAGGTGAAAAATTGTACTGCACTATCTAAAATCTAATTTTTCTAGAAGGGGAGAGAAAAGCGGAAACCGCGTTTGCGCGGGGCGATCCCATTAATCGCAATTAAGAGGGTAAAAACTGCTCTTTCTTTATTTGACATTATGTTGTTTACATAACATTGACGGAGACAAATATATACTAAATTGAAAACGATTGATAACGTTTTCCTTGACGGAGTGACAATTAGCTAGATTTCAGCGATTGAAGAAGTAAATGAATTACAATGCTTCAAATACACAAATTGATATTAATTTATATGGGGTGAAATAAGCATATTCGGATTATAATTATGGCTCAATCATGCTACGAACATACAGGGTGTTATCGCCCAACTATATGGTAAAAAAAGACAAGTATACACACTTGATGGGGTGTTTCCCCAACAAGTTTCAAAACTTTTATTGTGAAATCATGGTTGAGGAAATAATATAATTTACCGATTTAAAAGCCAAAAAGAAATGGATAACGGTGGAGACAACCGAGATTTATGTTGTAATTGGTTTTCTAATAACTGCCGGTGCGCTGAAAGCTAACAGGGTACGGATTAATTTTCCGCAGTCTAAAAAACTTATATTATAGAACGATATTTACCACACCAATGTCAGGCAGTAGATTTATTGAAAGGTCTGACGATCTTACAAGATTTGCTCATAGGCAAAATGACAAATTGACCTCCATAAGAGAAATTAGTTGAATGTTTGGGTTAGCTCGTAGCTTTTTGCGTGAAATGTCATTTAAGGGTATATATAAAATTGAAACCAGCCAAATATGCTATAAAATCCACCAAACTCCAAGTTTATACAGGCGAAGAGGGTAACATTCGGAAAAAAACAAGGCAAAAGAGATATTCTAGACTTGGTAGAAGGTATTACGTCGGATATTTTTGATGTGTAAACCTCTTACGCGGTGGTATGAAAGTAAATCTCGGCAAATGGGACGGAAATGTGCAAGCGGATTGGGACCGAAAAGTGTAATCGGCTGTGACATCATAACCATGCGCAGTGATTTTACAAGGGCTGCTCAAATATTTGTGCATGTCGATATAGTATATGTAAACGCATCAATGTTTCGGGTACAAGCAGACTCGCTCATTTTTTTTCCCAGCGTGTCGCTCGCTAAAGAACTCTACGCACACGATTTATTGTTTTGCGAACTAGAAAATAAAGCCCCTATTCCATCTGTCCTCTTGTTTAGTCCAAGTAGAGAGGAGAACATTCCTATGTCTTCTGTTTTTATAACACGAATTTCGTTATCTGATAGCTATGTTTCATTCGTCCTTGGCAAGCAGGCGATTTCAAGCAAAGCATTTAACAAGTAACACTTCTAGATTTTTTAAAATCTTATTTATGTAATATTGTAGATCACCGCAATGATATAAAAACTAACATACTTAAATATGCCCTCTATGACTCATTTAGAAATTTACGATAGATGCAAAGAAATAAGTCAGGAAGAAGATGTTCAATTATTGTACTAACCCTATTATATCATGCCTAACAACATATGCATCTACAATGATCAAACCTGAAAAGTAATAACATATTTCACTGATGGTTCTATACGTGGGTTAGGAGCAGGAGATTTGTGATGTCGACCAGCAGTAACCCCTGTCAATGAACTTACATTGATAAAACCCTAATTTAACCATTGACATTGACTCGCTCCTAACTAGATAATTACATCATTTTAGGAAAATAATGGTTAATGTATTATACACTGTTGATTTAGAATACCCCTGTTAACGAACAATATGTACATGTTATTAGCGGTTCAGTTAAACAATTCCAATTCCTACATTTACTATTTAAACTTGGTCATAATCGCCGTAGTATTCAGCGAGTCGAATAAACATGGTTCAAATGGAATTAACTTCCATCGATGAACAATATTAATTCCATGTATTTTAATTATTTCCCAGGACTGGTTTTGCAAGCATACTCTAAATTTAATTAATTGGTCCGAATTTGGGAAGTTTGTGTATTTTTATGATTCTGCAC
This sequence comes from Pissodes strobi, assembly GCA_016904865.1. Taxonomy (NCBI): domain Eukaryota; kingdom Metazoa; phylum Arthropoda; class Insecta; order Coleoptera; family Curculionidae; genus Pissodes; species Pissodes strobi. The sequence continues at coordinate 107,623 of MU183139.1, forward strand.
TATTCTGGTACTCCGCTGAATTTAGTGCCTATAACTACAAACCAACTTAATTTGAACCCGTTGATATTTGAAAAGCCGGAGGTAGTATGGGATATTTTAATTGCCTTAACAAACTAATAATTATCGATTGAAGTATGAAAACCGAATTAATTTCAGTGTCTTAAATTATATAAAAATATAACGTCTCACTTTCTTTGCAGAAATAACTAAAATAGGGAATACGCTATTTAAGATATACATTTATATTCACTATTCTCAAATGATGATAATGATAATATCATTTTGTTATAGGTTATATGTGTTATAACTTATCACTAATCCTGGATAGAAGATTAAAAGACACAAACTAAAATCTATAAATTCGAGCTCTTTTGTTTCACTTAATAACACCTTCTAAATTGTTTTATTTAAATTTATTGAAAGGAACTATAGAAATGGAGCGCCAGGAACTTCAAAGCCAGATTTAGCACCGCTCAAACATATTTCTGAAAATAACTAGTCTAATCTAGTCAATTTACTGCTTTTACTATTGATCATATGGATATTCCCGCTGCTGGTTCCTGTCCGATTTGACAGACATGTTGCTGAGGGAGGCCCAAATATTAATTGGACATATACATACACATTCCAATCAAATTTGATAATAGTATATTGTGTAACTAGGAGGAAAAGCAAAACATTCCTGGACGACTGTGGTAGTGGCTGAACGAGGCGCAGCCGAGGCCAGCAACACAGGAGTCCAGGAATGTGCTTTTCCTACAAGTTGCACATACTATTTTTTATCCGATCGAAATTAATTAGAATACTTACTGATATAAATAAAACCAAATATCACTCTAAATAAAAACGGTGATTTAAATTTCAACTCAACATATTATCAAGTTTTGAATCGAGCGAGCTTGAATTTTATTACGTAGCTACGGAAACTACAGCTACATGTTACTTTTGATAGATGTCAGATGTAACAAACAAGGCATTTGAATATGACGGAAGTGTTACATTCCCGGCCTAGGACGGGAATGTTATTCCCGGACAGTTATTTTCTATTCTTGTACAGTTATTGCATGTTGCCAAGCTACGAATACAATATACTGGAATCATGACTTTTGCGGTGAGAAAACACATCGGAAATGTGTCGTTTTTCGTCCGATCAGATAAAAAAGATTTTGCGAGAAGATATGCTATAACTCGTTAGTACTTCTTCAAAGGAAGGATGAACAAGCTAGAATGCCTAACTGCCAAAACGAGAACTTTGGAAAATTGAAAACTTATTAGTTTTAGGCACTTAAGCTTCTAGCTTGTCTACTGCTTACACCATAATTTGCTAAGGGGCCGAATTGTCACATGCTTTACCAGCAATAGAACTAACCCACACGTGTGAAATTTAGGCCTGATAGTCCGCTCAGGGCTATTAGAAATATAGTCCCCACCATTTATGAAGTTAAATTCTAAAATGAATGATATGAACTAAAATAAATGACATGAGCCTAGGTTTTCTGTAGGGATAGTGCTAATGATACTTATAAGTTCCATTACGGCATAATAACTAAAAAGTAGACTCTTAGGCTTCCTAGGATTCTCAATTGCGCAAAGCCACGACCCTCTTCTGCAACCAACTAGTTTAATGACCATTGCATCAAACTATATAACATTAAATAATATCTGTGGAATAAAGCAAAACACCAGTTCTTGCCTCATAAGATTGTCTCTACTCGTTTGTACAACAGCCACATGTTGCGACAAACTGCCATACCTATATCCAATGTTGGAAGGCATTGAACACATCGTGTATCAGCAGTTATATCCAAGAATATGGTTTAAACCTGAGCATATTTAAATTTTTAGGGAATCAGTAAGGAATCAATGTTCAAAAAGTTTTAAAAAAACTATCGAATCGTTCAATTAAAATGTAATTAGTATCTACGTTGGTCAAATCAATTTCAGTTATTCCTAGCAATTAATAAGTTTTTTATTCATATGATTTCATAATATATTAGGGCATGACTCACAAATCCTTTTGTGTTATCTACAGGATGTCCGAAAATTTCGTGTGAATTATTTAAAGGATAATTCTACTATTGAAGTGTTCAGACTATAGTTTCACTTTCACAGCTCCGATTCTAAGTAATCTCGATATACTAATAATATTCTCGAATTCTTGAAGTAGTTTTCTGATAAATAAATATGTCTGTAGTTTCAAGTTTTCTTCTGTTAAAAATATCTAATTGATATTAACTTTTTTTATGTTTGGCAGACTATACCACTCAACGAGCGATGCGTGTGCGGAGAAGATGGTGGACGTTGGACTTGAACCGATGTAGGTTGTAGTTTTCAGGAAATACATTACTCGGAAATCCATTCCAGAGCGAGGCAGTCCTCCAGACAAGGGAGACCGGAAGAGCGACGTCCTAGGTGTTAGCAACTGTTTCTATTTGGCACAACCCTGGGCGTAAACAAAAGTGCCGAACATTTTCCGTAATAGTATCGATCGATAGGAAAGAGATAGGACCGCCAATTTTCTTCGATGTTCAAGGCTATCAAGGTCTTTAGTCAACACTGGGTCATCCACAAGACGGACAGCTCTCCGCTGTATGGAGTCCAACATCTTGAGCAAGTGTTTGGGTGCCGAGCTCCACACATGGGAACGGTATTAAAGAGATGGTCTCATCTCGGCCTTAAGAGCTGATGAGGTGTATACAATTTAACATTGAAAATGTTTTTTTATCCGATCGGACGAAAAACTACACCTTTCCGACGTGTTTTCTCACTGCAAAAGTCATGATTCCAGTATATTGTAGTCGTTGCTTCGTAACATATAATAGCTGTACAAGAATAGAAAATACCTGTCCGGAAATATAACATTCCCGTCCTAGAGCGGGAATGTAACATTTGTGTCCTATTCAAACGCCTTGTTTGCCAGATCTGAGGTCTAGTAACATTTAGCTGTAGTTTCCGTAGCTAAGTCATAAACTTCAAGCTCGCTCGATTTAAAACTTGATATTACGTTAAGTTTAAATTTAAAACACAGTTTTAATTTAGAGTAATACTTGGCTCTATTTTATAAGTAGGTATTCTAATTAATTTCGATCGGATAAAAAATAATATGTGCAACTCGTAGGAAAAGCACATTCCTGGACTCCTGTGTTGCTGGCCTCGGCTGCGCCTCGTTCAGCAACTACCACAGTCGTCCAGGAATGTTTTGCTTTTCCTCCTAGTTACGCAATATCCTATTGCTTTCTTATTATGGGGTATCAAATCACGAAAAAGTGCATGCTACATTTGACACATCACGTAATATACATGAGAAATCGTGTTAGTCTGTTTCTGAAGACGGAATCGGTTCAAATCACAAAAATAAATTAAGGCTAACTGAAACTAACTGAAAGTTGATTGAACGACTAACCCAAACTAACTAAAAGTAACCAAAAACACAAGAAGGGTTAATACGAATAGGAACAAATTAAAAAAATAAAAGGAAGTTATAACTAACTAAAAGTAACCGAAATTTGGCGAATAACCAAAACTAACCATAAAAATTTAAATTGGTTATAACATATCGGATCCGGTTCAAATTACTAAAATAAATTTGAACTAACTGAAACTAACCGAACGTTGATTCAACTACTAACCAAAAGGTCGAAAAAGGGCTTAAACGTATCGGAACTGATTAAAAATATTAAAGTAAGTTAAAACTAACCAAAACGAACCGAATTTTGGCGACTAACCAAAACTACCCAAAAACATTAAATCCGATTTTAACGTATCGGCGCCGATTGAAATGACTAAAATTAAAACTAACTGAAATTAACTGAATATTGATTGAACGACTACCCAATAACCTAACACGACTAACCCAATCTAAATTGACGAAAAGCACCAAATATGGCTAAAACGTATCGAAACAGTTTAAAAATATTATAGTAAGTTAAAGATAACACAAATTAACCGAATTTTGGCGACTAACCAAAATTAACCAAAAACATTAAAATTGGTTATAACATATCGGAAAGTTGATTGAATGACTAACCAAAACGAATCAAAAGTATCCAAAAGCATCGAAACGAGCTAAAATGTATCGAAATAGGATACATAAATTAAAGTAAGTTAAAACTAACCAAAACGAACCGAATTTTGGCGACTAACGAAAACTAACCAGAAATATTATATATGACAGTAACGTATCGGAGCCGGTTCAGATGAATACTTTGGTTTCTTGACAGTGAGTTTCCAAGGTCGCATCACGAGACAGAAAATTTTAGTGAACGTCACTAGAACACGCTCAAAGAAGGAAAAAAAAATGAGACTAAGTGAAAATAACCGAAAGTTGATTGGACGACTTACCAAAACTAACCAAATCTATTAAAATTGATTATAATGTATCGGAACTGACTCAAATGACTAAAATAATTTGAGACTAAGTTAAACTAACCGAAAGTTAATTGAACGACTAACCAAAACTTATCAAATCCATAAAAATTGATTATAACGTATCGGAACCGGACTAAGGGAAACTAACCGAAAGTTGAAACGACACCTAACCAAAAATAATAAAATCCATTAAAATTGATTATAACGTATCGTAATCGGTTCAAATGACTAAAATAAGTTGATATTAAGTGAATCTAATCGAAAGTTGATTAGCAGACTAACCGAAACTAACCAAATCTATTATAGTTGATTATGACTTGGACGACTAACCAGAACTAATCAAATCTATGAAAATTGATTATATTTTATCGGATCCAGCTCAAATAAGTAAAATAAGTTGATACTAAGTGGAACTAACTGAAAGTTGATTAGACGACTAACCAAAACTAACCAAATCTATTAAAATTGATTTTAACGTTCCCGAATCGTCTCAAATTACTAAAATAGGTTGAGACTAAGTGAAACTAAACGAAAGTTGATTCGACGACTAGCCAAAAATAACCAAATCCATTAAAATTTATTTTAACAAACCGTAACCGGTCCAAATTGCTAAAATAAGTTGATACTAAGTGAAATGAACCGAAAGTTGATTAGACGACTAACCAAAACTAACCAAATTTATTAAAATTGGTAATAACGGATAGGAACCAACTCAAATGAATGAAAATAATATAGTTTGATACTAAGTGAAACTAACAGAAAGTTGATTGAACGACTAACCCTAACTAACCAAATCCATTAAAATTAATTAAAATAACTAAAATAAGTTAAGACTAAGGTAAACTATCAGAAAGTTGATTGGACGACTAACCAAAAGTAACCAAATCTATTAAAATTGATTATATTGAAACGAAACCGGCTCAAATAAGTAAAAAAAGTTGCGACTAAGAGAAACTAACTGAAAAATGATTAGACGACTAACCAAACCTGATCAAATCTAATAAAATTAATTATAACGTATTGGAACCGACTCAAATGATTAAAATAAGGTGATACTAAGTGAAACTAACCGCGTTTGATCGCAGATTAAGAGACAAATCGAATGCAGATTTTACAGCCACCACTAATGTTGTAAATAGTAAAAACGAACGAATCTTGAGGTAATATATATTTATAATTCGGTAAACTAAACTTGCGTAATCTGCTAAAAGTTATTTTTTATATTAGATTGTGTTAAGGGTGGGTGAGGGTGACTTTTAGTTTCTCACGACAGACTAGTCGTGTTTCATATCGTTAGATCGAGGAATGTGAGACGTAATCTAACCTGATCTCACACAAACTTCTATCAACTATATGTTTCCACACAATTATGAGTTTTCTCAGATCTCAAAAAATGTAATAAGCATTGCATTCTGCTTCGGAATTTTCAATGATTTTGATATGGTTAGAATTGTTTGTTATAATGCCTTGCTTCCTTCTGCTTTGAATTAAAATGCAATTTAATTATAATTTTTGTTTAGCTTCCCGTCACACCCTAGAATATTTGTATCCAAAAAATATGCTAGAAAATGACCTTTAGGGTAAAATTCTCGTTTCATAACAAGTCTCTCTGATTTAAAAGACTAGAATAACCTTATGTTCGCACAGGTTTTATCCTAGCTTCTTTAAAATATTATTTAGTTATTAGAAACATTTACATTTTGCGGAATCTTTTTGAAATTCTTCAAAATTTTAATTATTTGTTATCCCTTCTTTAAGTATTTTTTTTTACTACTAATATGATAAATCACCATTATTTACTCCATTCCTCAAATGAGAAGTAACATTTCTCACCCTAGGTAAATAATAATATTAAAAAAACCTAGGTCAATAATGAAACGGAAACGGAAAATATCAAAATGTCAAACTTGTTAGTTTGACAACTAGTTGTCATTTCGGATTATTTGAAAAATGAGTAGGAAGTGATTAATTTCAAAATCTAATCAAATCAAATAATGATAAGGATTGTATCAGTGCTATTAGTAAAAAATTTATATACAGTATGACTCACTTTTCTCGACTCCCCATAATATTCTTATTAATAATGCGATTTTATCAAAATTTAGATGGAGAGAAGGTACTTTGTATGTATGGAGCTGTCAGGAGATTATTAGCGTTTTTTGGCGAGTAACCACGGTTAACTACAAGTAATACTGAAGTAAGTGCCAAGCGGGCACCCCACCACAAATTGTACTGTCTGCTTCTGTCTTCGCCAAAATACCGTAGTTAGATCTTGCATTGCTAGAAAAGAATATATATATTTTGCATATTTATTTGAAAATGATCAGTTTGATCAGTGCAGAACGTTTACTCATATTTTTAATGACAGAATGGTGGCCTCTGGAGATAAGCAAACTAATGGTATTTTTTCGATGAATATGTTCAGGATACTTTATGCTGCCCAAATCCCATTTGGGGCACATTTGTCTAGGAATTCCGATGCGTATGAGGCTTCTATAGAAGAATTTCATGAACTTATAATTTACAAACTTGTTCAGAATGGAAAACAAACATTTCACATGTTTAACGTTTCAAAATTAATCCGCCATGACTTCATCAAACCGCGAGTACCACACCTTGTCACGTACGTAAGTTGTAGTAAATCGTAGTTGAAAAATGATGTGACGTCACGAGACTTCCCCTCACTTACCACAATTAAATTAATCCTCGTGAAAACAAAGTAGTATCCTGTAGTATGCCGTGGTTAATTGTAGTTAGCTCGCGAAAAAACGCTTCTTGTTACGATATCTGTCAGTTAGACAACTGAACTTCCAGGCTACTTGATATTTCGAACTATTTGCAAAATAAGTAAAAAATGTCTAATATAAAAATCAAATCGAATCAAATATGGTAATATATCAGTGTTAGTAGTAAAAAAAATTCTATATATACCTCGGTTGAGAAGGCCATTATTAACCTCACACATTATATCCTTCGGCGCTCCGCGCCTCAGGATATAAAAGTTCTCGGTAAATAATGGCTTACTTCTCAACCTAGGTATATAATATACTATTATTATCATTAGAAAGCTACTTTTTCGTATTTAAAATAAAAGCAGCTGCAAAATGTTAGGATATTGCAAATAATTGCAACTGCACTTCCAAACATCGTTCCGAAAGGAGTTATGAAAGCTCGAAGAGTCTAAAAGAAGTAGAGCAGGAACAGCTTATGTTTCTATTCCTAAGCTCTCGTATTTTGACTTAACCGTCGAGCTGGCATGCCTTATTTCAGAATAGAATCAGGCGCGCTTTTTTTTGATGGTAGTGGCACCATAAATAAAACGGAGTTTTATCCACAATACCGAAAACATAATTAGTGTACTCGACGCGCGTTTCGCTAACCATGTCAGCATCATCAGGAAATGATTAAAAACTGTTTTTAATTAATAATTATTCTGTTTCGGTATAGTGGCACACACAAAAGGGAGATCCTATGGTGCTCGACGAGCGGTGTGTGTGCGAAGATGTTGATTGACACGGTTCTTGAATACTTGTAGGTTTAATTAGGGGGAAACAGATGTCCTGGGAGTGAGTTCCACAGTGATGCAGTGCGCCAGACAAAGGCGTATATAGAAATTAATTTTCGGGGGACCACATAGAAATAGATAGGCCGCAGGCGCCGGAAAATTATTGGAGTGCCAGGCCCAATTTTCACCCAAGTCGTTGAAAAAAAAGTCGTGGAGCCTCTTGTGAACAATTTACGAGACCCACCCGAAAAATGTGTGGGAACTACGCCCAAACTTTGTTAATAGTAATAATTATTATTACCATTGTTACTCTTTTATTAAGCAGGAAATATAATTTGTTCAATATTAATACAAAGAACAAAACAAACAAGAAATAGTGCACACAGTGTATGGCACACGAGGCGCCACAGAAGTGAAGTCGGCGGTGCTTCGGGTGATTCGGATCGCTTCGGCTCTCCGTATGCGCGAGGTATACGCAATATAATATATTGCTAGGCACTGACGACTACGTACAACACAGTTTAGAGCTTCGGACCTGCGCATATGTGCCCGAAGTCAGAAGCAGTATAATATTTCACTTCACACATGGCTTTTCACTCGCTTCTCACGCTCCGGGGGCGCAAACTAACAAAACTATCACAAACTAACCTAAATTTAAAGAAGAAAAAAACATAAGCTTAAAAAAAGATAAAAAAAACATGTCCTGGCACCGACGGGAATCGAACACGGACCACCCATATCACAAGCATAGGGCCCAATTTACTACCAGACCTGTTGAAAGCAGTTCACTGGTGTACTTATACGCGGGCGGTTTACGCCAATAGTCGGTAGTATAGATTTCGGTTAGACTCTAGTAAAATTACCTATTTTTACATTTATGTTAGTTTAGTGATTAATCGTTAAAATAATATATTAATAAGCATTATTTTTGAATTAAATTGGATTGACATTTTAAAATGACAATAAGAACAAGTTAAGTCAAACTTAAATTATATAAAAAAGAAATTATGTGTGCAGTTCACACGCTGTAAAAGTGAAACCAAGTGGTCAGCCATTCAAGTACTAACAACACCCGCGTTGCGTAACTGCAGTGATCGGACGAGACCTACTTTTTACTTTTTACTCTTAGCAAAACTGTAACAACTGTATAACTGTATTCTATCTCATTTTTGCGCATAGATCTCTTTTTACTATCGCTCTTGAGTTTCATTGTGTCTTCATTCACTCACGTGCTAACGAAGTTTTCACTTAAAAAAATGCCTCTATCTTCGTTTGCTGATTAGGTTTGTCCGGAACATTTGGGACAATTAGTTTTGATAACATAATAGGCCTTGTACATGCATCGCATCTTATTGTCGTGTTTTTATCGTTGAATTACATAGACGATTTTACTTCTCTATTCTTGAGAGGTAAAAACTGTGCCGGTAATTTTCCCCCTTTTTTATGTTTGTAAAAAAATTATTTTAAAATATTTTAGTAAGATTTGGACAAAATAATGCTGGTATACCAGTTGTCGGCTGTTAGATTTCATTTGACAATTTTGATGGGATTAATAAGTCCTTTGACAATTTCTGCGGGTGTATTTTCTAGTTTATATGGCCACTCCGGTTGCTGGCAGCAATATATTTTTACATTACTTAAGTAATGCGCTTTAGCGTCGCATATTATTATGACGAACATTTTTACGCCACATTTGGCAGGTTTATTTGGTATGTACTGCCTTGCCTTGTTATTGCAAATCCTTCCTCAGTGTCCCACATTTCTTCAATATTGCAATTATTATTTTTAATAGTGCGTAGGAAAAATAATAATCCAAGAAGGGCCGTAATCTAATTTTTCGTAGTATTTCTTGCATCACTAGCTTTTTAGTATCATACTTTTTTTTAATTTAATGTAAATATATTCACAATATCTTTAATCATATATGTATCAATAATCGATTTCAACGCAGAAACTTAAAATGCACGTCCTTTAGCGATTTGTTTCAGTTGAAGAATAATTTTTAACAGATTATTGGTTATTGCTTTGAAAGTTGTTGATACATTGGTCTTACATCATTTTATGGTTTTGTCCTTGCAAAATAAGCAAATATTATCTGGAATTAGTTCAGCGTTCTACTCAGATCCTAAATTTTCAGTTTACGTGTACCCATGTTCAGGATTAAAATCATCACCGCTTTGTGTCACAATTTCCTCCCCTTGAGATATGTCTTCATCTTCAATGTGGAGTTCATCTCCTGATGAAAATTCCTCAAGATATATTAACAACTCTTCACCCGCTAAGTATTTTATGACCCTACAGTTAGTTTTATATCTATATTATGCAGTATGTCCCAAATTGGTGATTAATGTATTTCAGTCAAGAAGGTTAAATTGGGAAAGTTTTAGAGAATTGGATGCTAATATCAAATCTAGTTTCATAACTTTTTATCCTTTATCGTTTTCAAAATTTAACATTTATTGATAAAAAATTATCATTTTTCCCAAAGCAATTTTTCTCCTCCGGATCCAGGATTTTGGTCAGCAAATTCTTTAAAATTTTCCCCATTTAATCTTCTACCTCCTATAATTTCCGAGATCTTAATATAGGCATCACTAATTTGGGATACCCTGTATATTATAATAATAAAATAACATATATTATTACAACAAAATAACACGAAAGCGCCAGCGCGTTCCTCAAGGTTTAATAATGAAAATGGGATGATGCAGCTTGAAGAAAAGCATTCAAGAATGTGATGAGTATAAGTGGAAGGGATTGCAAGATTTATTTTTTGCCGCTGATACTAAATTTCTAGTTTCTTCTTGCCGTTTTATAATTATTGTGTAACACGTAGCTCCTTCCATTAATAATGGGCGCAAATCCGACAAAAAATTGTTCACATTCATGTTTTTTACATCACTAAACACGGCAAACTAAAACAACCTTTTTAAAAAAAAATGTTAAATTGGAGAGATAAATGTTCCCCTGCAGCTCGCATGCTCGCAATTAGATAGATAAATGGTCTACATGAATTTTTCGGTCAGTTAGCAGATACCATTCGATTTATACGATGGATGCTTATTCACCAATCTATCTACTAAAAAAATTATATAATTTTTTGTCCTGATAAATCGCATACACATGATGCGGCTAATGATTCGAATTCTGGAAAATGGAAAATAAATTTTTCTCGGTATCGGTTGAAAAATATAGGCTATGAAAATTTAAAATATTCCAATAAAAATAATATACTTGCGACAAATACCGTACAAAATTGCAATTCTTGATTTAGAAACGACGCATGGTACTGTGGAACCTAACTAGAGTTCCAATTTTCTCACTCGAGTAACTATTAAATTATTAACAAAAATATCTCATAATTTAATATATTATTTTTTTCGAATCAAAATCATTTTACTGAAATAGAAGAACTATACGCTTATTGTAATTATTGAGCGTCATATTTGTCAGTCATTCAAAATTACACACAAAAATAAAGCTTCTGCCTAGACATTATTGGTGTAGTGAATTATTGATATATTACAAAAGTGTATTGTTTATGCTGGGCTTGTCAACATTATGTAACCCTATGTAAAAATCAACGCTTGAAGTAAAAACCAAAATAAAAAGCCCCCTCAATCTGCCTAGCCGAGTTTTTGCTGCGTTTAATCTGGTTTTCTGTTTAAGTCTGCAACATATGGGAAACTATATTATTATTGATTTCTCAGAAAATTTCACTCTTGATAAAGTTGGTGCATAAACAGAAACTAACATAGGCAATATTATATTTGAGGTACTATACACAGGGTGCGCAAAATTTATGATAATGTGCCAGTGTAAAATAAAAAATTTTGGCAATCGACATTTAGAGACGGCCAGATTAAAAGGCTTAAAAATATGAACAGAAAACATTAATAAACTTTTCCTATACGAGTTGTAGTTTCCTCTGAGAAAATCTAGGTTAAAAATGCAAAATATCCGGTTTTTCCATCATATGGTCAAACGATGGACCCAACATCGGTCCCCACTCCCCATACTATAATCATATCATCAATTTTGGCATGTATAGGCACGAAATATTTGCCATATGTTTTAGAGTTAAACCATGTGATGAACGTAGAATTTAACGTGGAACGGAATATTCATTTCATATTTATTTTAAGTGAAAATTATAGTCTGCGATAATGGAGGCTGGTATCATTGCTGTCGTGGTGGTATTATCTGGTACAAAAGTACTCCTTTAACTAAACCCATATTCATTTAAGCACTTTTTGTTTTTATGATTATTGGTTCGAATGATATGGGTACCAAAATAATTTCAAGATATTATGTAAGTAAACATGAAATAACATAATATAAGAGTGATATAATAAAAATATTCGTATTCATTCCCAAAATTCAGATAAAATGAATTTATATAATATATTATTTACTATACCAACGTTTCGTACTCAAAGTAAGCGGATAGTGCAACAATTTCTTGTTTAATGTATTATAAAGCTTAGAAATATATAATGCATTTAACGAATTTACACGACACAATACCCAATCACTTTATGTATGAGACCAAATAAAATCACGCTTTACTGACAAAGTTTAAAATATCCCTTGATACGGGTCAGGAATATCGACAAGAACCCGGCCAATATTTCCCACATAGGTTTGTCTCTACTCGTTTGCACAACAGCCACACGTTGCGACAAACTGCCACGTGTCCAATGTTGGAGGACATTTGACACAACATGTATCAGCAGTTATATCCACGGAAATGGATTAAACATGATAATTTAAAAATTTTTGGGGAATCAGTAAGGAATCAATGTTCGAAAAGTTTCTAAAAGCTATCGAATAGTTCAATTAAAATGTAATTAGTATCTACGTTGGTCAAATCAATTTCAGTTTCCTGCAATTAATAAGTTTTTTATTCATATGATTTCATAATATAATATGGCATGACTCACAAATCTTTTGTTTTATAAACAGGGGGTCCGAAAATTTTGTTTGAATTATTTAAGGGATCATTAACTCTGTGCGTGAAGTGTTTACACTATACTATACTTAAACATCTCCGGTCCTAAGTAATCTCCATATACTAATAATATTCTCAAATTCTCGAGGTTGTCTTCTGATAAATAAATATGTCTGTAGTTTGAAGCTTTCTTCTGCTAAAAATATCTATTTATATTAATACTAACTTTCTTTTATGTTTGGCACACACACAAAAGGAAAATCCTATACCACCCATCGAGCGGTGCGTGTGCGGAGAAGATGGTGGACTTTTGACTTGAAGCGTTGTAGATTGAAGTTTTCAGGAAATATATTACAAGGAAGTCCATTCCAGAGCGAGGTAGTCCTCCAGACAAAGGAGTCAAGAAACAGCGTCGTCCTAGGTGTTCGCCACAGAATCGTATGTTGATGAGCAGCTTGTGTCTGACGGGTGTTTCTGTTTGGTACAACTCTGGGGGAATCATAAGTGCCAGCTCGTTTGTATCGTATCGATAGTAATGAGATGCTCGTTCCAACACCTTCCATAGTAGTATCGATAGTAATGAGATGAGGTCCGCCACTTTTCTTCGATGTTCAATGCTATCAAGGTATTTAGTCAACTCTGGGTCATCCACAAGACGGACTGCTCTCCGCTGCATGGAGTCCAACATCATGAGCAAGTGTTTGGGTGCCGAGCTCCACACATAGGAACAGTCTTCCAAAGATAATCTTATCTGGGCCTTATAGAGCAGTAAGAGCTGATGAGGTGTATACAACTTTTTTGCTCCATAGATTGCTCCTAGCTTTTGTGCTGCTGCCTTGGCGATTTTGGTGACTTGATTACGCCAAGACAACTTTAATTGAATAAATTAGGCTTTTGGTAAGGTTGGAATTGTTTGCTTTAATTTCTTGCTTCTTTCTGATTTGAATTAAAATGCAACTTAATTATAAGTTTTGTTTAGCTTCCCCTCGCACCCTAAAATATTTGTATCTAAGAAATATGCTAGAAAATGGCCTTCAGCGCAAAATTCTCATTTCATAATAAGTCTCTCTGGTTTAAAAGACTAGAATAACCTTATATTTGCAGAGGTTTTATCCTAGGTTCTTTAAAATACTATTTAATTATTAGGAACATTTTACATTATGCGGAATCTTTTTCAAATCCTTCAATTTTTTAATTATTTGGCATCTTCCTTCTTTAAGTATATTTTATTATCATTAGAAGGCTACTTTTTCATATCTGAGAAATATATGGTATAAATCCTTTTTCTCAGTTTTCACTTAATTCTATGGATTTTATTACGCATGCCGTTGTGATAGGGTGGAGACTGGCCAGCCGAACTAGGAATGCTTTCGGCTGGCTGTTCCCATTATTTTGAGAGACAAGAGCCTTTACTTTGTCTCCCGTGCTTTCCCATGAGCGTTGTGATCTTGGCACTGCTGGTAGTCATGTTGTCAGTTTGTTTGGTTTGCACTTAATCTTACCTTAATATGTACCTATGTGGTATTTTTAATCATGCCGTAAAATAATTCCGAATTATGCAAAAAGGGCTTTTCCAGACTATCAAATTTAAGAACCCGCGTAAAAAGAAATCATCCAGGTATGTATTTTGCAAGTTGTTCGTCTCAAACGTATCTTTTCAAATTTCTATAATAATCATTTAGATAAAGCAGCTGAAATTGCGTTTAAAAACAATTTAGAGTCACTGTATTTTGCAAGGAATGTTCCAAAGTGTTTATAAAGTATGCAGCAATTTTCATAATGGTAAGTATAATAACCAGTACTAATTGAAAGAAATTACTATATAGAATAATAATTGTATAATGGAAGTGCAGTTTGAATTGACTTGATATTAGATTTTGGTGCCGCAAAAGATGCAAAGATAATATTCGACAGCTGGCAGTTATGCTTTCCAGATATGGTGTTGAAACACATAGTTTAATGCACTAAATAGGTATTTTTTAACAAGTGCGGAAAGTGTTACTTTCCCGCACGCAATTGTATTTTGACTCGAACGACGCGAAATGAAGTTCGAACAAGCAGTCGAGTACGAAAAAGGAAATTTCCGCATCATTTAGGAACAATGTTTTTCTACGACCATGGTGAACAATACGAAAATTATAAAAAATTATTTTTAATACTTTAATAATTAATTATTCAAGGACAAAGAGTAACAAACAAATAATAACGTAATTATTATTATTATTTCTTTAATAATGAAAGAACAATTATTGCCATTTTGTAAATTAACTCTTAAAAGCCCAAATTATTTTTTTTTATTTTTTTTATATTTTTTTGAGTTTTTTTAAGCAAAGAGGTTCTAATGAAACTACTTAAACATATATTTTCAAGATTTTTATTACAAACTCGCAAAAAAAGGGTGTTACATATATGTAACGCTAGGCTTTAGCGCTACCTAATAGTAAGATAATAATAGAAATAACGAACATAAAATTACTTGGTATGAAAGCCTATATTACATGTCAGACAAAGCCCAATATCGCATTTTTTGCACATAGTTCTAGTACTTGCTGTACAGAGTTCCATAGCACACCTTCTTCTTTTATTGTCTGGTATATAAACAAGTAGATGGTCATTTCGGTCGTACCTAATTTCGTCATTTATTCTGCTACCTTGTTTACTACCTAAAAAAGATGATGGTCTTCCAGCCCCTTTAGAGACACTGCCATATTTTTTTAGGGAAGTATTCACGATTTCTCGTCTAAATTGAAGTTGAGTGATGGAGTGTCCTGCTTTTTTATGTAAAATCCATGCATTTTGAATTGACACGTCAATCAACCAAGTAAATAAATTCCACCACCATTTTTTTGAACGAATACCTATACGACACCTTCCTATGTTTTCGTCCATCAAGTCGGTTCCTCCCATTGACGAATTATATTTTCCAACTAGATTGTGGCACAGAGATAACTTTTTTTTCTTTTTACGAATATCTTCTAACTTGAGAAACTGGTTCTACACCGTAGCAAGTTGAGGCCACGGTAACAATATTATTATCTGCCCATCTTACAAATAAAATTCCAGTTGTTCTATCGAGAATGAAATGGTACTCCCCACGGGTTGATTTTTTTTGAAGAGTTGCCTTGGAGGGAAGTGGTATTGCCTTTGGAATGCGGCTTTCCCTTACGGTTCCTGTACACCAGTATCCTTCGTCTCTTAAATCTTTTAACAGGTAAATACTTGTAAATAAGTTATCTACATATAATTTATATGGTAGTCGATTCTTCCCTTCAGGCATTTCTCTTAGCATCATTTTTAGTGGTGCAGTACATTTGCCATATAATATCCCATCAGACGCATTCGACCTTGGATTTTTTCCCTGATATAAATCAAAGTTTATCAGGTAGCCATCTAATGGCTAGTGGTTCAGGCACCACATCTTGTACCCAAACCGAATGGGTTTTCCCCTGATAAACTGTTTACATGAGTGCCTGCCGTAGTATTTTACCATAGACTCGTCGTAATTGATGTCTTGTTCAGGTAAAAAATGATTTAAAAAAACCTTCTTTTAACTTATCCATAAGCGGTCGAATTTTCCACCCTTTGTCATTTTGATCCGGTTGGGTATTGTCAGCAAGCGATTTCTTCTCATAGAATTAATTACTAATGGATTTCCCATATCGGATTGAGAATCCCAATAAAACCGTTTTCCAGGTTTTTCGTTGTAACCGCTCAAAATAAATATACCTATAGCACATTTGAGTTCTTCAATGGTAAATTTTGGATCCTGATTAATCTTAAACGATGCATATTTTGTTGATTCAGTAAGCAAATACTCAAAGATGTCATTGGTCCAAAATAATTCAAACATTTAAAGCGGAGAAAAATCAACAAATTTGGAATAGTCCGGGGTTATAAAATTTGTTTCGACATTTTCAAATTTACCTCTGGTCCATTTGTGATGAAGTATCTCTTTTTGAATAGATTTACGTTCCAGAACTGGCAATGACGGCGTGTCATCGGATAAACCATCAATCCTTACATTGTTACTTAGCTTTATTTCAGCTCCAGCGAGCAATTGTCGAGGCGGCAAATGATTCAAATCTTCCTCTGTATCCTCATCCCCAGATTCCTCATCTGTCAGAGCGTTTACGTCAGGTGGTTCAGTGTAAATTGCGTCCACATCCAAGTCCTCAGCGTACGCGATATCCAATGCCTCTTGTAGTGAAAATCCTCTCCTAAAAAAATATGTAAGTTTTTAAACCGGAAATATTTCCATCATACGCCAATCGCCACAAACAAATTGACAATCATAACAACTCACATATACATAAACATACAACAAAAATGAGATATAGAAGGACATACAAAAAATAGGCAATGAAAATGCCTAGCGTTATATATATGTAACGCTAGATTTTAAAGCCCGCCCCTGCAAGCCCAAAAAATATTCATTACATTATTGACTTAAAAAACATCAATACACTCATTTTAGATTACACTTCAAACGAAATATATCAAATTACTGTAATATAATAGTATATTATTTTATATGGAGGAAAAGTGATACTTTTCATGGCGCGCTCGTGTTTAACAGCCGAACGGAGTTTAGATGCGACGCATATTCTGGTGTGTGTGGAGTTTCTTACAATTATTAGAAGGTTGCTTTTATCTTCTATATCATGAATTGTAATTTTTGTAAGTTCTCCTGGGTGACAGGCTCCGATTAAGCTAAAGATGATCGCTACTTTTATCAATAAATATAATTCATCCAGTGTTTCGCTTATGAACTTAGCGATATCGTCTTTTAGGATTTTTACCCCATTTTCATTGCATCAAGAATCAAAACGTGTGTATTGTTTTTCATGTCTCTCTTTGGATTTGGTAGGCAACAAATTTAAATTGATGTACTGAGTGCGGGAAGGTTAGTAAAAAGCACAAGTGCGAGAAAGTACAACTTTCCACACTCAAATGCGTGCAAGAAACTAACCTAGAAATCAAGGCAGTTTTAGGCTTACTTTATTTATCAGAGGTCTTTTTCATTCAAATGTAAGAGATTTATGGTCACTAGATGCATTGATTTCGTCTGATCACGGGTCTTAATCGCTTTTAGTTTTTGTTGAGGGTTCGGCGATAGAAAAGTTCGAATATAATTCGATAAATTGGCCACTATAAGGCAAGCTATGGATGGTTTCCTGCAACGTTTTAAATCTAGCTAATTCGTAAGCGAATTTGTCACTATAGATGAACTGTTAGAAGCTTTTCGTGGAAGATGCGGGTTTCGTCAATACGGTCCGAATAAACCAGGAAATAGACTGAAAATTTTGGCTCCGGTCGACGCGACGCTTAATCAATTATAATTACTTACTAAGTTCATGTTAGTACATAGCCAGAAGAACCATACAAAGGTAGATAATAGTGTTTTAGCATTTGCAAAAAGACTCATTGAACCGACTTTGGGAACTGACAGAAGGGTGACTTGCGACAATTAGTTTAGTTCAATAATTCCTTTGACCACGGATCATCTGAAAAGCCATAAACTAATATTAACAGGGATCATCAGAAAAAATAAAGAGAAATTCCTTATATTTTACAAGGCCGGCAATGCATGATAAGGCCGAAATAGGTGAATCGACTGATGAAGATTTCAAATCAAGCATAATTACTTTTTACATTGTTACGATATTAAGGCTTGATGTTGCAGACCAACTAAAAGTAAATTATTCAGTGTCTCGAAAAGATGTCGAAAAGATGCAGGTGGTCCCTTACATTATTTTTCCCTACTCAATATTGCTAAAATAAAAAGTTCAATTATGTACGAAGCGAATAAAAAATGTATGAATCGTTGAAAAATTTGAAGTCTTTAGAAAACACTTTTATTTTGCCACATTTAGAAAGACGTCGCGACATAGTTTCCCTCTTATTTATAATTGAAATCACATAAAAGAAGTCGATGGTGAAAGTTTAAATGAGCCGCAAAATGTCGTTGTCCAAGGACGATGTACTTTCTGATCCTGAAAAATAAATTAAAAAACAGAAACCAAGTGCATGAAGTGTCAAAAGCCTATCTGTCGAGAACATACGTCTCAATTCTGCCCAGAATGGAAAAAAATTAAAAAAATGTAACTTTTGAGTTTTTTGTTTTCGTTTTTGCCGTGTACCTAAGGGTTAAAAAGGTAAGCAGTATAACTATTGATTTAGTTTAATAATGACTCTCAGACTATGATTTACCTGTGTGCAATCCGTACTGCTACTGAGTTTTGTAGGGTTCACTAAATTCAGCTCCATTCTTAATTTATATGTATAATATTTATAAAATAAGGCTTTCGATTTATTAGATGGCGACTCTTTTAAGAGCCAAATGGTAAGCAAATTATTCCAGAAAATTGGGTCCAAATTTCCAGTACTTTTTTCAATCAGCATGTCGTGTTAAGAAGAGCCTTAATTGATTAATTAATCAATATGCTCCAATGAATAAGAAAATAAATAATTCGCTACTTAATTGGAAAACGTTAAATGGTATGATTGAAAAGAAAAAACATGTCTTTAATTAAATATTTCTTACCTTCGGCCTCGAGGGATAGAAGTTATCCAGGTCTGCTCTTATCCCTTCTCAGATTTTGATCGATAAATAACTGCGGGTGTTTGCTATATTAAAATTTTGCTTAGATATGAAGGGGCTAACAAATTCGATATGCTAAATATCAGACACGTGGTATAGTTAAACTATTTATACTTGGATCACTATTTTCTTAAGCTAATATACTAGGCACGATCAATATTGCGCATCTTCGCATATATAAACTATTAAAAAGTATTAAAAAATGCTCCCAAATTCTTTTGAATATCTTCAATAACCGTCCAGTGAAATAAGGTTCATCCGTATCATTTGCCGGAAAAATTGTGCAACAATCATTTATCTGGGTCATAAATAAATGCACTCAGCCGATTACCGGCGCGGCATTTTCTCTTTGTCTATTCTCATAAAGAGGAAATTACCATTTGATGGAAATCAATCTCTTATAATTATTTTTATTCTATTGATGTTTATACATAATAATTAATATATTGGTTAGCCTTGTACAGGGTGTCCCAAATTCGAGCCTCATCATTGGAATCTCGGAAACTAGAAGAAATACGAGGTCGGTTAAATGGAGGCAAAGTTGCGCAATTTTATGCTGATCAATATGCCACCCTACAAGTTTAAAAATTCCGAATACTTCCGAAGATTTTTGGAAAAAACCGAATATTCGCGATTTCATTTTTAATTTTTTATGACTCTATTTGAATCGATAAAGCAAAATAAATTTCACATTTTCATTGCTACTTTTTCTTTTCTTCAAGATGGTGGTATCAGATTTTCAAGCCGACGTTTCGTCTTTGAGCTGCCATCATCAACCTTGTTTTTTTAAATACGGCCCTGGTTATTTTATTACGGATTTTAAGAGCTTCTAAGGTCCCAAAATCAGTGATGTATCGCACTTATTCGAAAAATTCATATTAGTGACATTTTCCATAAGAACTCATGTGTTAGAGAGAGACAGAAAATGGAATTTTAATAGGATTAAAAACAATAACCTTTTTTTACGCATTAACGCTTTGCATAAAGAAAGCTTAAAAACTAACATAAGAAGTGGTTAATAAATAATATAATTATTATTAAAGTGTCAACCCTCAAACCATAGGCTCTAGGCTATATTTTTAGCAATTTACCAAGTAAATAGTTGTGTGGGATTAGATTTGGAACAAATAATAAAACAAATTCTCATTATTGTATCGCATACTACTTTCGAAAAAATCATTAAAATGATTTCCTGGTAAGATCTTACCAAAAATCTGGTTTTTGTCTCTCTCTAACACATGAGTTCTTATGAAAAATGCCATTAATATGTGCGATACATCATTGATTCTGGGACCTTAGAAGCTCTTAAAGTCCGTAATAAAAAATCCAGGGCCGTATTTAAAAAAACAAAGTTGATGATGGTAGCTCAAAAACGAAACGTCGGTTTGAAAATCTGATAACACCATCTTGTAGAAAAGAAAAAGTAACAATGAGAATGTGAAATTTATTTTGTTATATATATTCAAATAAAGTTATAAAAAAATAAAAATGAAATCGGGAATATTCGGTTTTTTTCAAAAAATCTTCGGGTGTTCGGAATTTTTAAACTTGTAAGGTGGCATTTTGATCGGCATCAAATCGCACAACTTTGCCTCCATTTAACCGGCCTCGTATCTCTTCTAGTTTCCGAGATCCCAATGATGAGGCTCGAATTTGGGACACCCTGTACACTCAGTACAGGGTTTCTGTTTATATTTTAAACGGGGTACACAGGGTTTATAATAAATAGTTTATATAAAAGTTTAAAGAATGTTTCCGGAATAGCTCGAACCTGTTTAACACACTAGCGGGTTTGAGACACATCTCCGATCATTTGCCGTTTTATTGAGTTGTTGGCGGGTTCCACCACATTTAAAACGAAAAAAGCACCCAAAGTTCGAGTTTGGACACACATTTCCAGCACCGCTTCACAAAAGCCATCAATCAATTTACCGGTGAAAATATTAATTAACTGCCAGCCATTTGCGTTTTGCTTCACGCCTAACTCAAAGCGACCGATAGCCCCATTTTAAAGATTTTATTTTGCTTGTAAATATCCTCTTTGTTCGTGTCATTTGTCGCAATAGCCAAATTTAAATTTTTCAGAAGACACACTATTGCCAGATTTGCTCTTAAGACGATTGTTGCAATTTCGTTTGCAAAACTCATTAGTAAAACTGACCATTGCATGAAATGTAAGGCGCACTTTGTGTCGCTTCCAATAAAAAAATTTGCAAAGTTTAATAACCGAAATTGTTTTTATTGGGCAAATAGTAGGGTAAATTTGGGTTAGTTTTTATTAGGCAAATAGTAGTTTATGTTTCTGCTTCTAGAACAATTTAAACTCAAAAGTCGAATCTTGGGTATTTCTGGCTGAAATTTAGTGGTTTCTCAATTTTTTTTGCTTAAACTACTTTATAATCCAAACTAAACAGACAGCGCATATTTAAAATGTCCTGTAGATTCGCTAATAATTACAACCGGGTGACGCATCTTGCTGATGAAAAATTAAATAAACTACATAATTATTATTAAAATTGAAACCGCAAACGGCAAACTGTGAACTACAAACCACCAAGTACGAACTGTCACCTATGAACTGCTAACGGCCAACTGCCGACTGGGAACTACCAACAGCAAACTGGGAAATATTTAAATACAGTTTCTAATAGTAGATTTCGCATAAAACCATTTATATAGTGTTACTATTAAAATATTTATTAATTAATACACGAAATAAAAAAAAGTATCAGTATGTTTAAACACACATGGATATATAATTTATTTGTATTAAACGTTAACGAAAAATAATACGGTCTGGCAACGCCGCCTTCGAACTAAGTGGCACATATTTAAAATATCTTGTAAATTCACTAGTAACTACAACCGACTAGCTTCTTGTGGCGGGCCACGTCTAACTAAAATTAAAATTGAAACTTAAATTAAGATTAAAGTTATTAAAATTGAAATTGAAACTGCCAACAGCGAAAATTTGAAATACAGTTTTTAATAGTAAAGTCGCAAAAAAATAATTTAAAGAGATCTACTATTAAAATACATATAAATGTAAAATATCGTACGAACATGTTTAATACACACGGATCTATAATTTATCTTTATTAAGCGTTAACTCAAAATAATACAGTTCGGCATTAATTTAAAAACTTCATTAATAATTACCAACCGAGTGGCACTTTCTGAAGGTCCATCTTTGTCTAAAGATGATGTTTTATCATTTTGTATTAAAACTGAAACTGGAAAATTAAAATAATTAAAAGTAAAAGTAAGTAAAATAATTAAATTTGAAATTTAAATTGAAACTGCCAACAGTGAACTGTCAACTGTCAACTATGAAACGTGAACTGCAAACTGCGAGGTGACAATTCTGAACTGCGAACTGCAAACCACCAACTGCGAACTAAGCAAACTGTGTACTGAAAAATGCGAACTGCAAACTGCTAACTGTAAACTTCTACTTGCCAATGGCCAACTATAAACTTCTAACTTTAAACTGCCGACTATGAACTGTAAACGGTGAACTAGATTTAACCAGAGGTTAAAAAATCCCGGATAAATTTAACCTCTGGTTAAATAAAAAGTTAGTGTCATACGATAGCTTATGAAAAACCAATATAGGAAAGTGCATACCGTTTGTTCCATCTTTAGCCGTTTAGATTTTACAAGCTGTCAAACTTGGGAAATGGTTGATTTTCAATTGTCAACATTTCAAAAACCGTTAGAGATAGGTATAGGACATTATTCATGAAATATGTCTAGACTTTTTCGCACAATCCAAATATGGAATAATATACAGGGTGTTCCATTAAAAAATTACCAAGTTAGTATTTTTTACTTACTTTGCGATATTCATTTGTTTTTTTACCTAACATTTTTTGGCGATTTAGGATAAATCCTACAACTTTTGTATTGAAAGTTTTCTTCTATCTTTTATAATAAGCCCAGTAGGCGCTGTCTAAATATAAGGAAAGACCCTGTACTTTTTCGTGGACCATTCAATTTTAAATATTATTTAAACCTCAAATTAACAGCATAAAAATATCAACAGTATTAGCTAAGATCTGGAAGTAATGCTAACATAAAATACGTTTATAATAATGCTAAGAGCTTAAATTGAATTTTTTGTAAAATATTTAAAGTGCCCTAAGGATAAATTTGAATACGATAATGAATACTTATGACTAAGTAGGCTGGTAGATTTAATAATTTATATTAGTTCTACTGGAATACTAATAACTGCAAGTTTGCTAATTTCTACTACACAACACTAATATGCTTGTTTTAATCAATTATCAAAAAATGCTCAACTTCCTATTTAATACATAACTTGGTAAAAAACTACGGGATAATCTTAAATCGAATCTTAAATTTTCTAGCTCCTAGAACTTTGTGTGCTATATTTTTACCTAGCTTCTTAGTTTTATTATTAAATTTCTCACTGACTGATTTGTTAATGTAAAACGTTTTAGAAAATATTAACCAAGATTTGACAATTGTTTAAAACAAAGAATAGAAATATTCACTAATTTTAAAATTTTACAATTAATTTATTTTTATTTGCTGACCAAAATCAATAATCCTGTTTACAGTTTTGCAGATGACAGTACCCTTGTCTCCAAATTTAGGTCAGAAAAACCTTTACTAGCGAATGAGACTTATCACCACAGACAGGAGCAGATTACAACAATTAATTAATATATTGCATTTTTTGGTCCAGTTCAGTACAGTAAATGCTCAAGCAGCCACGTTTACCAGAAAAGCCAACACGGCGGGCCCTGACATCATTGTGGCAGGATCGACAATTCCTTCAGCCTCGTCAATCGGACTACTGGGTGTCTCGGTCAACAGCAATATGTCCTGGCATGACTACGTGGCAAAATCAGCCTCGCAGAAGCTTGGTTTTCGCAACAAAAACTGTATACACCGTAACAGCTATACTCTTGCTCCAGAAAGCGCAAATAAGACCCTGCTTAGAATATTGCTCACACATCTGGGGTGCCATACCTAAGCACACCCTAAAGCTGCTGGATTCCATTCAGAGGATAGCTGTGCGTCTCCTCGGCGACCCGGAGTTTACCCGGGCTCTGGATGGTCTGGAACACCGCAGACATCTGGCCGAGATATCCCAATTTTCACGGCAGATATTCTCAGGATTTTGCCCGCATCATGCCACCTCCAGCAACGCCTGGCAGACAGTCACAACAAGAGGCAAGAGCGCACCCGTTCGTCGTACAAACGAGGACATCCACAACGTCGCTTTATAAAGACTACTTTGTCTGGCGCACTGCATCACTGTAAAACTCACTCCCAGGACATCTGTTTCCCTCTAATTGCAACCTACAACTATTCAAGAAGCATGTCAATCAAAATCTTCGCATACACACTGCTCGTCGAGTGCCATAAGATCTCCCTTTACTGTTTGGGCCACCAGCCGTAAAAAATACATATAAAAAATATCGATTTTCGTAATACGCGACAGCAACGGCTTATTGTAAAATCAGATGTGCGGCAGCTCGCTTCAAAACCTGTCAGTTTATAGAGAACGTTTTGACTGGAAATCTATGAGTGGCATTCCTTTTTTGGGTAACTTTTTATTTCTATTAAACCTATTTATTTTCGTAATTCCATTATTTGAATTGGGATTAAGATGGCGTTTTCGAGACCATTTGAAATAAATGAAGAAGATAAAGGAAATGTTGAGCCTGATCACCTTGATTATCCCGAATTTAGAAACAAATATGCACATGTTCAGTATCTAAGACTTGTTTTGATGTGTTTAAAGGGGGGAAACGTGGATAACTCTAATAGGTTCAATATTAAAAGTTTTAGTGAACTAAAAAAAAAAACGAAAAAAGTTGAAATTGCGGAAATTGTTGAAGGCCGCAAATTTACTACCGGCACATTGCTTACTTCTCATCAAATAACTCGGCTGATAAATCGAACCAATAATGTCAAACACTATCTGGAACACAAAACTATATTGAAATCTATGCCTAACATGTCAAAGTTTTTGTTTTATTAAAGCAAAAATTATTATTTAATAAGACAAGTTCACCTCTAATATTATGTTCTTTATCATTTTAATTCCATCAGCAAACCAAAACTTCAGATTTCCTCATAATAATTAATGCACCCCTGGCGCGTATTTTAAACGAAATCACCTTTTTTTAATACCCCACCTTCCAAAAGGAAGCTGATGATGTTTGAATATTTGGTTTAAATTAATTAGAACTTCATGCAAGTATAACCTAAAATTAGGATCTATTTTCTAGATAAATCACGAAAACGAAATGACACATAATTTGTACTACGAAAGATATTACAGCATAATGTATTTATTAGTAAAACTCTTTTTTTATGGCAGTGGCGCACACACCACACTATGGCGCTCGACGAGCGGTGTGTGCCAAGATGATGATTGACACGGTTCTTGAATAGTTGTAGGTTGTAATTAGTGGGAAACAGATGTCCTGGGAGTGAGTTCCACAGTGATGCAGTGCGCCAGACAAAGGAGTTCTTGTAAAGCGATGTTCTAGGTGTTTCCAGTTGTACGATGAACTGGTGCGCTCTTGCCGTCTGTCGTGACTGTCTGACAGGAATTGCCAGGGGCGGGATGAGGCGGGCCAAATCCTGGAAACATCTGCCGTGAAAGTATATGTAAAACAGAGACATCTCGGCCACATGTCTGCGGTGTTCCAGACTATCCAGATTCCGGGTCAACTTCGGGGCGCCTCGCAAAATATAGTTAAATATATCACAGAAATATCATCAATTTAAATCATGCAATAACTTTTACTTATGAGTGGAACAAAAAAATCTTAGGTTCAATATTATTCAGAGCAGTTAAAATCTAAATGTCCTAGCTCGAGGTATTATTAATATCTATCACACTGCCCATGCTTCACAAAGCAAATCCGAAATATCGGTCGATATATATTTTTATGGTAGTTCAATTCAGATTAGATAAACTATAACAAAATGGACTTGTTAATCTTTTAAGGCGACGATACACGCGATAGTTATATACAGTGTGTGTAAAAAGTCCCGGACCGGGCAGTTATTTCCTAAACCTGAACAGGTAGAGAAAAAAGTTTCTCATAAAATTTGTAGAGATCTCAAAACTCTACAGTTTCAAATTAAATTGATAAGTCCACGGTTTCTCAAAAAGTACTGGGGGATCAAAGTATTCTTTTTCTTATGGAACACCCTATATATTATTTCAGTTTATGATTGCTGTCTTCCAAGAATAATTGCAGAGTATAAGGCGGGCTTTAGACTCGCAGTGGCCCTTTAAAGCGCAAAACAGTGAGGATCTATTCCACACAGTGGATCGGAGCTTTGCAAAATATCCATATTTATACTGAGAATAACATGTTTTTATTCAAGACAGCACAATTCTTATAATTATTTGACGTAAATGAGTACACGGTTTCTCAAAAAGTACTGGGGGATCAAAGTATTCTTTTTCTTATGGAACACCCTATATATTATTTCAGTTTATGATTGCTGTTGATATTCTACACAAAGTTCGTGTATCATTCCCTATATCTAAATCCACCCGTTTAGAAAATATTGGCATTTTAAAACTAAATAGGAAATCAATTTTAATTTAGGAATTTTATTAAATAATCGCAAAGTTTATTTAATTAAATGTTGAAAATGTCGCCTTTATACTATCTAACAATGGGCTAAACAATAAAAAACTCGTTAATTACATTTCGAAGTATTTGTCCTGTCACTATTCCAGCTTCTTCAAGAATGCGATGTCGCAGATCATCTAAATCTCCAGGTTTAGTGACGTAAGCCATGTTTTTCATATGCCTCAAAAGAAATAATCTAAGGGTGATAGATCTGGTGACCTCGCAGGCCATTCTACAGCTCATCTTCTTCCAATCCACCAGTTAGGAAACGTATTGTTTAATGTCGTATAGGTAATCGGAAATGAGGTGGTGCTCCATCCTGTTGAAACCAGGTGGTTTGATAATTTGGTCCTACAAAATTTTCAATTGCAGGAACTATTTGATATTGTAGCATGTGCAATTAAGTTTCAACTGTTAAATTACCCTTAATAAAAAATGGACATATTAAAGTATTACCTTCAATGCCAGCCCACACATTAACTTATTGCGGATGTTATGTGTGATATTCACGCATCCAATTTGGATTTTTGTCGCTCCAAAATCTACAGTTGTGGCGATTAAGTGTACCATTTAACACAAAACTAGCCTCGTCGAAAAAAACGACTGATTGGAAAACATTTTTATTTTCTTCAAATTTTTACATCATTGTGTCACAAAATTCATTTCGCGATCGAAATGATTCTTGAACTAATGTAATTTTGAACGAATAAAATTTGCTATCTTTTAAAATATTTTTAACAGATTTAAAATAAATATCTACCCCATATGCAGTTTTCCTTAGAGAAATATTTGGATTTTCCAGGAAATGTTGAAGAGTTTCCAAACTTTTATCGTCGTTGGTTGCTGTCTTGAGTCGTCCTGATCTGTTCCGGTCCTTGCAATTTCCTGTTTCTCTAAATTTTTGAACAGTTCTAATTACAGTAGACTTGGATATTTGAGCTCGATTTGGAAACGTTTCATTAAATATTTGACGAGATTCTTCGTAAGTCCTTTCACGGTCTTGAAAACCCTTCATTATAAAGATTGTTATTCGTTCTATTTCCGTCAGAGACATTTTGCATGACATTGTTAGGATATCATACCTATACCAGTAATACTAAATTAAAATTGAATTCTTAATTGGTTTTTAAATTCCAATATTTTCTAAACGGGTGGATTTAGGTATAGGGAATGATACATGAACTTTGTGTAGAATATCAACAGCAATCATAAACTGAAATAATATACAGGGTATTCCATAAGAAAAAAGAATACTTTGATCCCCTATGACTTTTTGAGAAAACCTGTCTACTTCAATTTATTTTCGGACTGTGGAGTTTTGAGAGCTCTAGAAACTTTTTTCTCTGCCTGTTCAGGTTTACAAAATACCTGCCCGGTCCGGGACTTTTTACATACAGTGTATATATAACGTATAGCCAATTGAGCTTGTAAAATATTGCAATATTATTACGATTAACAATAATAGATGAAAGTAAATGTATTTTGTCTTTTTTAAACTTTGTACAATTAGTTAACAATACATATAATTTTCAATCCGATCTGGTTTTAAAGATGCAATATGTACGATTTCAGTATGAGTATGTATTTACTTAAATAAATGAAATATATAAATAGTGGGTTCAACCAATACCTCCTTCAACTAGGCCAACTAGCTGATATTGAAATTAGTAGTGACGTCATAAAAAGTGGTCCATACTTTTTGCCATAAGAAAAGCATTAAGAGGAGCC